>CM041778.1:268913753-269438667 GCA_023374045.1 Limonium bicolor | reverse complement strand
TAAGGATATTTCATTCCTTAATCTCTCATAAATTACATTTATTCAATTAATTCATATTAATTAAAGTAATTAATATTTGGGTATTTCAGACTATTATTCAAGGCTAGGGGGATTTATGTATGGTGTGTTCGGGTCTAATTTATGACCGACACACCTAAGTAAAGTTATTGTGTACGGTGTGATCGGGTCTATATTATGACCGACACATCTAAGTAAAGTAAATGTGTAAGGTGTGTTCGGATCTATATTATATCCGTCACATCTTAAGTGAAGTGTGCGTTCTCTAAGAAGAACGGTAATGTGTTACGTAATGAGGTCGACATGAGGATGGAGGTATCCTCTAGGCTCTATAAAATTTGCTAACTCTTATTTCGGACCGAGTCCTCACGTGACTCGTTCCCGAGTTATGTTGTGTATATGATATTATGTAATGTGAGTTGTTATGTTTATGTAAGATGATCATTGAAAATAAACCCTATGATACCAAAAGAGACAATTATGCATAACCCATCTAACGGGTAAGTGCTAACTAATAAGAAATTAGCTCCATTAAGGTAGAAACCCTCTCGGGTTAAAGAACACAGTAATGTGATCTAACAAACGTTGATGTGTTAACCTTATTATTTGTATCCTATTGATTGGATATGTGTTAAATGTAAGCATGATATGTGTTTATAGTGTTTCATGCATGAATTAAATTAAAATCAACTGCATGCTCAGATGACAAATAGTTGTGCGTGGCCCGGTAGTATACAGGCTGCACGGTTACCATACCAGCAAAGGTGCTGAGCCTCTTTGGGGCCACCCATTTCATTTCAGGTACAACAGAGCTGGTAGCCGTTCGAGAGTAGGACGGGGTGGTTATTTATGCACGGGTAGTTATCTAATTTGATTATGTATTTGTAAGTGTAGTAAGACCAAAACTTTTATAGGCAACAAAATGTATTAGACTCGGTACAGTATGCAATGTAAATGTGTTGACTCGGTTTAGTTATGAAGTGGAATTGTGATGTATAACGCTCGGGAATCTGGTCCATTAGACCAGTACATTGCGTAAGTAATGGCCTTGTTAGCCACATGGAGGGCTAATGGCGTGTAACACCCAATGATTAAGTTAAGTGTGGTGTAGTTATACCGCTACGATCAGTTATTAAGTACAGTGTTTATGGTCAGGGTGTTACAACAAACCTCGACCGCTTGAGTATCAAGGCATAAAACCTTGTGCCCTTTCTTCCTTGGATCCTCCCCGAGGTAAATACAGGCCTCTCCTCACGGGCTGAATTTCCCTTCTTTATTATGGGCGATGGTCTTATAGCATAAACATCCAAAAGGCTATATTGCATCATACACTACTTTATGTCTGTATAGACTCTCAAACGGTGTATTGTCTCCTAAAACCTTGGTAGGAAGTCTATTGATCAGATATGTGGCATGCAAAATACAATTTCCCCAATAAACAAGAGGGACGTTAGACTGAAAATATAATGCCCTGGCTGTTTCAAGGAGATATTTATGCTTCCTTTCAACCACTGCATTTTGTTGTGGTGTGTATGCACACGTGGTCTGATGGATTATTCCTTTCTGAGAAAAATAAAATTTTCCTTCATTGGAACTTCTAAGTTCCTTTGCATTATCAGATCGTATCACCTTAACCTTGACATCAAACTGGCGTTCGATCATGCTGATAAAATTAACAATTCTTTCCCAAGCTGCACTCTTTTGTTTAATAAGGTGTATCCACGTTGTTCGTGTGAAATCATCCACAAAACAAACAAAATGTTTGTAGCCATTATATGTGTCAACTTTGAACGGACCCCATACATCAACATGAAGCATTTCAAATGCTCTCGTGGTTTTGATAAAAGATTGACTAAACGGTAAACGCTAAGCTCTACTTTTATAGCACACATCACATGCATAATCATGATGAAAATCGGACAGCTTTATTAACCCCATTGTAACAAGTGTTTTGAAAGGAACATGACCAAGTTTTATATGAATTTTCTTTGCTCTAGAGTTTACAAAAGAATTCACATTTAAATCTGCTACATTATTATATAATGGACCAAAACGCAACTGAGAAACTACGCCAACCTTCTTCATTCTCATGCGGCCCAACTTCATCACTGCCTCGCGGCCCAGGTACGACCCATACTTTGCGCAAGCCAAATCCAGAATGTAGAGCCCATTCAGTACCGTCCTAAAGCTCTCAACCTTCCTTGTCGAACGGTCGTGAAGAGAAGAACCAGCTTTGTAAAAAAACATAACACAATCACGATCTTCCGTCAACCTTTTGATATAAATCAATAGTAAACTTGAATTCTGGCACAAACAAAACTTCATTTAACCAGAATTCCTTCACGATTTTCACATCACCCATCAGATTGACATCTCGTTAACTCTCTTCCGGCAAGATTATTGTATTCCCTCGCCGTAAACCCTTCAAATTCACAAAATGATTTTTCTCCCCAGAAATATGGTCTGTCGACCCAGAATCGATAATCTTCTTTCCTTCGTACAATTTACTTGAAGTTGTGAGACAAATTTCGTTACAACAAAGTTTGTTACCTGAGAAATTGCTGTAACTCGGTTCGTCTGCCTTCTCTGCTGAGTTCGCGGTGCGAATTAACTCTGCATTCTGCTGCAATTGCTTGGGTGTTAACCCACCTTCTCGATCTCCTTGTTCTGTAAGTTCTTCTGCTTTGACATTGTTTGTGTATCCCTTACGCATGCGAGCGAGAACACTCTCCCTCCCATGGAGGTGATAGCAATCGCTTTCTAAGTGGCCGGATCTCTTGCAGTGGTTACAATTCAATTTTTGATAACAAACCTCTAAGGTATTGTCATGTTTTTTACAGAAAGTGCAATTGATTTTCTTTTGGGAAACTTCATGAAATGCCACTATATTTTTGGTTAATTCATGAAATGCCACTAAAAAAAAATTCTGAAAAGTCCATGAAATGCCACTATAGATAGAAAATGACAAAAATACCCCTACTAGTTAACAAAGTACTTTTAAAGTTCATAAAATGCCCCGAAGTGTTAAACATTTTCAAAAATTAATAAAAATATCAAAATACAATAAAAATATAAAAAAAATTAAAAAAAATTGAAAAATTAAAAAAATTAAAAAATTAAAAAAATTAAAAAATTAAAATATCATTAAATATTAAAAAATAAATATTTCATTTATTAAAATTTATTCAATACCATAAAAAAAGGGGTTGCTATTCGCAGTACAAAATTACTAATCACCGCAGTACAAATTTTTTGAAATCATATTAACGTTGTAAACATGTAATGATGTGTCCATGTGTTTTTTTTTAAAAAAAATGATATCTGAAAGTAATTTAACCCAAGAAGTTTGTAGTTGATTAGTACCGAATTTTGCTAGTTACTTTTTTGTTGTAATCAATACTGGAATCTTTTTTTTCTTTTTAAAAAGTGTTGGAGTACATTTTTATGTGTTTACACTATTAATATGATTTAAAATTAATTTGTACTACGATTAGCAAAAACTTTACTATTTGCAGTACAATTTTTTTTTTCACCAAACTTAGTTGAATAAGTTGGAATGTTGTGGGGAGATATTTTTTTCTGAAACAAATGAGAATTGAATGACCAAATTTCAGTCACAATGAGTAAAACAACAAAGTTAGAACAACTAAGTTAAAGAAAAAAAAGTTACAACAACTAGGTTAAAGAAAAACTAAGTTACAACAACAAAGTTAAAGAAAAAAAACTAAGTTACAACAACAAAGTTATAGAAAAACTAAGTTACAACGAGTTACAACATAATTGATATTATCAATCATCATTACTACCAATTGACTCATCACTCTCGCCTTCATATGAATTGGAGACCGACTCCATTGAAAAATTATTGTTGTCTTCATATGAATCTAGGAGTGATTCTACTTCCCACGAGATTGAACTATCAGGCACCTACGAAGACTGCTGGTATGGTTGATATGAAATAGGGTTAGATGCATCTACATTTCTCTCATAGTTTGTTTCAATCTTTTATGTTCAGTTTCTTGTAATGTGATAGTTAAATAGAACAAGAACAATGATGGAGCAGTCTCCTTGGAGCTTAGAATTCCTGGAAGGATGAAAAAACAAGGCAGTGAGTGGAGTTTCCTGAAGCAGTAGGGTGGGTTTGCTCTTGGTTGATCAATTGATTAAAAAGGATGGTGATTTTAATCTCGTTGCTGATACTTTTATCCTTATCCTAAGAAACTAGGTATCAAAAATGTTCAAAATGCTTCCAAAGGAAACAAGAAAGAAGTTTGAAAAGAAAGGGTACTTCCCCCAAGATGGATACATCATCAAATACTTGCCTGTTCCACCAAACTGCTTATCCATTCCAGATGTATCTGATGGAATAAGTGTCATGTCCTCGGTGAGTTATGGTGCTACTCTTTCTACCATGCCCTTTGTTACCATTTTTTCCCAATGTTTTCATTCTTGTTTTCTAACTTATCTGTAGGATGTGTCTTCAGCAATGCTGAAGAAGGTACTAAGGAAGATCGAGGAAATAAAGAGTTCACGATCAGGTGAACCTAACTTCCAAGCTCATGAAGATGAAGTCAATGCTTTACAGGTGGCTATAGCTCAGTATCTTCAAGTGTGAGGCATTGGACAGAGAATTAACATTTAGGATAAATGAAGAGCAAAAGAAATGGTGCATTTCTAGAAACATTTTGGCATAGTCTCCCCTGTTTTTCTTCTCTTCCCCGGTTCTAAGAACCTCCACAAAATGAACCAGAAGGTGATGACCGACAATTTCAGCAATACGGTAACAATCACCAAGTCCACTAGAAAATAAGTACATCCATACTGTATCTTAAAACAACAAAAACATAAAATCCTAAACTATGCCCCTTCATACTGCTGATAGTACGAATCCCATATACTCAAGGTACTGAGAACCTCTTCTAACCCCTGTTCAGTTTGCCTCTGTTCCTCGTGCGACATCTGCTCACGGTAGTATTGCCAGTCCCAGCTACAATTCCCAGGTAATAAAGGCCTAGCAGCCTCAGTTGCCTCATGCATGAGCTGTAACATAATATTATAAAGTTAGTCTAGCATTCATAAAATGCTATAATCAACTGAAATTATACAAAGGAAGAGATCAACTTACTAAGGCGGGATCCAGCCGATGAACGAAGGTGTTTTCGTATATGTCAGGATTCATGATCTTCGGATGGGTGTGTTTGACGTACCAATCCAGATAATCTCTGTCACATGCATGTACGGCCACCCGTGTCTTAGTGAACCCCGGAGTAGGTCCACACTCACGTGTGGTGTCCCACACACTATACATGGTGGGGTACACACATCTATAGGGCTTTCCTTTTCTCCCTCTTTTTTCGGATCTATTGTTCGGTCTAATAGGGGGAGGTGGGATACACTGAACATACCCGAATTGGCGAAGACAACACTCTGGCATATATGGCTCATTCACGGTCATGTACTGCAAGGTACCCCTGTACCAAGAGCGGCCCCTGTTCTCATTCACCTTCTCGCGACCGTAGGGCAACCAATCAATCTACATTGGATCACAGGGAAATGTAAGCATCAATAATAAACAATAATGTAAATAATACAAATTGAAATTGTTGTACCACTTACATTTCTTGCTGTCAGAGCATCTATATGCTTGCGGTAGTTCTCCAGTGAATTTTGATTCTTCTGCTGGGAGGTGGGCCTGACCCATCTCATAGTCCACGGTCTATCATCCCCATCACGCCAGTCAGCACTAACTGCTGGTCTAAGAGTGGGGAAGTACGCATATATCTAGTACTACATAAATTTTAAAAAGAAATTATGCCAATTATTAATGTGAATTCATGAAAATTTATTACACATTGTTGTACATTAAAACATTTACCTTGAGAAGGGTCAAAGAGCCAGCAATGCTATTACAGTCAGCACGAGATGCTATCCCCAGCTAGCGATACAACCACGCAAGAGTACCTGCTCCCCATGCGAACCTCTTTAGCTTCGTATTTTTACCCATGGGAGTAACTAACCAGAACGGTAGAGGACTTATGCTTGAATGGCCCTTGTTAGCAAAGATGGTAGTAGCGAGAGCATAGTAGAGCCAACCGCACGCCTGCTTCATAGGTACCCTCTGGCCGGTCGAACACCACTCTATAAGTGGACATATCTGAACAACACCAGTATGCCACATGAATTTCATCATCTGGTCAACACCCTCCTCAAAATCTAACAACTTAGCCATCGTCTCCTTAAGCTCATTGTTTGTCGGACTCCCCACAATCGGATGACCAACGATTGGGATCCTCAGTATCTGCCACACATCATGAAGTGTGATCGTCATCTCTCCAAAAGGCATGTGGAAAGAATTGGTGTCCGGCTGCCACCTCTCCACAAAGACTGAGATCAAAGACATGTTGTTGAAACCCCATGTGACATCTAGCAGATGATCCAACGCTGAGTACTTAACCATATTTCTTGCCCTTTTGCAAGTAACCCCACTAAACGGTCAGTCCGTGATTATAGGGTTTTGGGGTTTAAATCCCAAAACACCCCGGTCCTAGACAATTAACACAAATTTTACACATGCATGAAGAAATAGTTAAATCTACTTGCCAAACTGAAAGATAAGATGGTATATACCTTAGTTATTGACCAAAGGTCAATGGCGACATGCCCACCAAAGCTGGTGATGACACTAGTCAGTAGTGGACCACCGGGTACTGGCACTTCAGTAAGCCTCCAGAAAGGGGGAATAACGGGCTCCATAACGAGAGCAGCTTCCTCATCAGTCGCGCTCTCCTGATTAGGGTCATCCTCGTCTAGGCCCTCATCCTCAGATGTCTCCTCAGCCTCCTCCTCCTCCTCATCTATGTCCATGTCAACGGGTGCTGCAGCATCCGGAGGGGTCCGGGGGTCATGATAACTACACCCAACAGAAGTCTGTGCCTCTGCATGCTCCACACGGTGGTCATGGTCACTACCACCAGCATGATAGCTACCACTAGCATAAGTCTGTGCCTCCGCATGCCCCCACGTGGTGGCTACTCTGACCCTCTATATTGTAACTGGAGCTATGGAGCTGGACCAGATCAGCAGATGACCAATCACCTGCAGAGGATGAAGCTTCAGGCATCCTTCTCCTAGGTATGTGTGCGACTGGGTCAGAATCATGGAATGACTGCGTGGATGGGTCCATGATGGGCTGCTGCTGTGGGTGATATGACGAGTGACGAGGCGGGTCAGCATGATCCTACTGTGGCTGGAAAGTGCTCAGCATGACCCTGCTGTGGCTGGAAAGATGAGTGCCGTGGAGGATCAACTGCGGCAGCCCGCTCACGACGGAACGAAGCAGTCATTGGCTGCTCCACATTTCTGTCATTCTTCTTTTTTTTGTGTAGACGTTCATCAGAACATTCTTTAGCTTATCCATCACTGCACAAGTTGAAGCAACCCAGTTAAGATGAGTTACACAAGTAAGTAATAATAAATCAACAAAACCATTATAGTATAGCCCCAAAACTTTCCAAATTCATCATTGTAATCCTTAACTCTTATCTGACTTAGAAAAAACTTATAATATAACATATAAGGTAAATATTATCTCTAAATTACATAAGACTTTTGGACCTTTACCAACCATACCACAAACTTTAAGAAAATTACCTTTTTGACATTCGATGTACTACACTTGTTACTTAGTCACTTAAACTTTATTTTAAATTACCCAAAACTTGTAAAATAAGTTTATAAGTATATTTACGTCATCATGAATAATTTTATACAGCAAGTACACCCTAGTTCCCTCATTTTACTCTTTAACCCGAAAATTTCATAAACTTGTCATTTAAGTTCTTAAACCTTATTTTAACTTACTCAAACTTATAATATAAGTTCATAAACATAAATATGTCATTATAAACCATTTCATACAGAAACATTTCCGCCCTATACATAAATATCCATTTAGTTTTCAAAAATTGCACTTTAACCCCTTTTACTTATTATTTTGTACCTATAAGCCCTTGAACTCATTCTAATGCTTTAACATTGTTCTAAACACATTGTAAACTTAAATACAGTAAATAAAACAATAGGAATTCGGCTTTAATTGTTACAACACCAAAACAATACTCTTTAACCCGAAAATTTCATAAACTTGTCATTTAAGTTCTTAAACCTTATTTTAACTTACTCAAACTTATGATATAAGTTCATAAACATAAATATGTCATTATAAACCATTTCATACAGAAACATTTCAGCCCTATACATAAATATCCCTTTAGTTTTCAAAAATTGCACTTTAACCCCTTTTACTTATCATTTTGAACCTATAAGCCCTTTAACTCATTATAATGCTTTAACTTTGTTCTAAACACATTGTAAACTTAAAATACAGTAAATAAAACAATAGGCATTCGGCTTTAATTGTTACAACACCAAAACAATACTCTTTAACCTGAAAATTTCACAAACTTGTCATTTAAGTTCTTAAACCTTATTTTAACTTACTCAAACTTATGACATAAGTTCATAAACATAAATATATCATTATAAAAAAATTCATACAGAAACAATTCAGCCCTATACATAAATATCCCTTTAGTTTTCAAAAATTGTATTTTTGCCTCTTTTTACTTATCATTTTGTACCTATAAGCTCTTTAACTCATTCTAATGCTTTAACTTTATTCTAAACACATCATAAACTTAAAATACAGTAAATAAAATAGTAGGCATTCGGCCTTAATATTACAACACCAAAACATCATAAAAATGACATTTAAACCTAGCATTAGGAGTTACCTCCTAATGCCCAAATGTTGATGTTTCACGAGGCTTGTAGCTTGAAGTTTTCCTTGCTCCTCGACCCTATTTACAGAGGATTTTCACTTAGATTATTGCTACAAATGTCAAGCTTAGCCAACTCTTTACTTTCAAGGTTTAGTTTAGAGTTTTTACCTTCACAAAGATTTTTTCCACACTTGTTTCCCTTGTTTTTCTGTAACACCCCAACTACAACCATACACTTAACAACAAACTGCAGCGGAAAACTTAGCTCATCACATTACTTAACTCAATGGTGTTACACGCCGTTAGCCACCCACGTGGCTAACAAGGCTCATACATATACATTGTATCGGTCTGATGGACCAGATTCCCGAGCAACTACACATTACATTCTCATTCCATTTCCAACAATTAATATACATATACATTCCAACTGTACCGAGTATTTACAAACTAGTGCCGATAACAATTTCAGTCTTACTACACATACAATACCTACACAATTTAAATGGATACCCATGTACAAACGACTACCCCGTCCTACTCTCGAACTGCTTCCTGCTCCTTGTACCTGAAATAGGAAAGAGAAGAACGGGTGGCCCCCCAGGGGGCTCAGCACCTTTGCTGGTATGGTAATCCCGCAACCCGCATGCTACCGGGCCACGCACAACTAATTGTCGTCTAAGCATGCGGTTGATTATATTTGAATCATGCATGTAAACTATAAACACACAACACATTACATTCCACAACAATGGGGCTCGGCAAACAGGCAACACATCTATACCTGATAAATCACTCATTGTGTTCTTTAACCCTAAAGGGTTTCTCCTCTAATGGAGCTATTTCCTTAATAGACGCACTTACCCACTAATCGGGTCATCCTCAAACGCCTCTTATTATAAACTGGGATTCATATCCATGATCCACATACTCCACATTTTAATGCACATATAACATCACATCGCAATAAGAATTGCAGCACAACAATAACACATAACATAACGGTAACGGTTCTCTTTGCGAACCGACCAAAACATAGTTAGTTAACTTGGTAAGCCTAGAGAATGAAAACACCCTCATGATAAGCTTCTTACATCACTCATTACTTTCCTGTTAGTCGGACGAGTAACTTAACTTAAAGATGTATCAGATATAGTGATCCGAACACACCGTACATATTCACCAACCGACGTGAGTCAGAAAAGCCTTGGTTAAGCTTAAAGGTGATTGAAGACCAACGAAGGAAAACAACCAACAGAGAGGGAGCTAAAGAAACTGTATACATCAACTCCCAAACAACGTGCGACCGGAACAACCAGATTCCTCACTCCCCCCATAATATATATATTAATAGTTAAGGGCTCCACTATGGAACCTATCACATCCATACACCTTACGGTGTTACAACTGGGTTAAACACACAAGGGAGGTTCATACATTCACACACAAACATCACACAACTAACTCACGCATAGCCGTGGTTAGAACGTCCCGTGGTTCGGGTTGTTAATTCTGAATACCGATCTACTATGTGATCCTAGAGTCGGTTAGTTGAGTTTAGCACATATTTAAAGCTAAACGGTATCGGAACTACGCACGCCACATAATTAAACAACTGTAAACTCATTACATGTTTTTATCTTAAAAGGTGGCAAACATACAGAAAAACACATTGGTATACAAGCCGGTGTAATCCGGTAGGACACAGGTTGCAAGAAAACCATACCTGTCACCAAGGTCCACTCTAATGTGTCCTCTCATGTTCCTCAAACAATTCTCGAACAACTGGTAACATTACAATTACTTTCATTAACATCGGGGTAATATGATTGTTTAACGCCTAACGCCCATAGTTAATGTAACACCCCAACTCAATCCAGATGTGGTCTCGCAACTTAACAGTATATATATAAACATGTCACAGCGGAATTCTTTACAATCCAGGACCTTGCCACGGTCTGACTACAGAATATACCGAACATTAGTACAACAACCTTAACCAATTACATATCCTTCTTACAACCCCCTCACATCCTATACATCTTACAACTCAATTTCATACGAGTGTACATGCACAACTCGTAGGCCACACTTAACCCGTAACACTTGTACCCCTTCTTACTCTCGCGACGGCCTCCTCTTGATGTACCTGTGTAGTAAAACAGCCCCCAAAGGGGGTCAGCACGAATGCTGGTACGATCCTCTCATGGCCCCAAGCTAACGTGGCTACGACGACTAATTGTCGATAGCATGGAGGTTGATTAGATGCACAACATAATAGAAAGTGCAGTAAACAACAACTCAGATATGAAAATCAAAGTTCACACACAATGAATGACTTAAGTGCGTTCCCTTAATTAGAGAGTTAATTATTAACTCCTTAAGTAATGTTCCCTCTTAATCTTAGTCCAATCCTTATCTCACCTCAATCTTAGTCTTATCTTAATCTTAGAAACAACCATCCTTTAATAAGGAGTGGATGTAGCTTATCTTAATCTTAATAATACAAACCATCCTTTAAAAAGGAATGGTTGCAACTTATCTTAACCTTACCTTAATCATAATCTTAACTTATCTCAGTATACAAAACCGTTCCTCGAGGGGAATGGTTGTATCCTAAGTCCAAACCTGGAATTTAGGTGATCACACCGCACCATCTTAATGCTACCTACCCTGGAGGGAGTCCAGCGTAGCTGAGCCGGCAACGGCCCTAGGCTACAAGTCCGAAGACAAGTCCTTAAGCGGAAGTCGAATCTGCTATAGATACCGACCCCCTTTTTCTTAGCATGCATGACCGGAGATCGGTCCCAGGTTTCCTCACTCAAGTTCCAGTTAGTAGTAGTCTCAAGACCATGTTTGTTGGTTGACCTCTTTTGGTTTATATCAGCCCATATTAGGGAGCGTTCCTTAGTCTCACTCAATTCCTTACTAACGTTGGTTAGTAAGTTCTCACGGTATGTTGTGTTAGTTTTCAAACATCACACAACCATACAATAAATATAACATTCCGGTTGCATGCTTTATCTTGTTTAGTGAGCACACAAAAACAAATAGCACACAAGCCGAGGGACACCTCGTTAGCAAGCAGGTCACAAGAAGAACTGTACCGTTCACCGTTGGTCTCTCGGTTGCTTACTCTTCTTTGGAGTCCAAATTCTCAAACCCTAAAACATTCATTCAGTTTTAGGTTGTTAATCACTTAATCTTAATTCAACCTATCTAGCTTTCTTAACTCACTTAGTCACTAATGATCCCCATCTAACACCACTTATGTTCTTACAAACTTAATCTTAACTGAATCACTTCTCCTCATAACTTATACTTATTCACCCACTTAATTATCATTGTTACCCTCCAAACATGTCCTTAATAACCTTATAACATCAATACCTAATTATCCTCATCATTTCCCAGCCTTAAACAAGGTTTTTGGCCAAAACAGTGGCATGTCCGAACTTGTGTCCGGACTTCCCAAGTTCGGACGCAAGTCGAGACTCAAAACTAAAAACAGACGCATGTCCGAACATGTGTCCGGACTTCGGAAGTTCGGACATGGGTCGAGGAAAATCCTAAGTAGAAGCAGGCACGTCCGAACTTGTGTCCGGACTTCCCAAGGTCGGACACAAGTCGAGACTCTGAAATTTGTCACACAACAGGGCCTGTCCGAACGTCCATGTCCGGACGGATGTTCGGACAAGGCAAAACACTCATTTTCTAAGCCTTCAAACACTTAACCAATATTCACCAAACTTCTCCTAAACCCTCATAATGTCTTCTAACATCATTTGGTACACTTACCCTCATACAACATCCACAAACTCATTTTCTATCTCCTTAAACACTTACTCACTTCATACCAAAATTCCTACACTTATGATATTTTCTCCTTGGCTTACTAAGTGGTGTTTCATACCTATGATAACCACTATGCCAATAATGTTCCCTCACTACTACAACATCATCTCCAAAGCATCTTTTCTTTTCCATCACCTAAGTCCACTCATTAACATCTAAACTAAACCTCATTAGTCCACTACTAACATCATCACACTTACACAAGCTATCCAAACTCCTCATTGTTTTATTCTCTAGTTCATACCTAAATCACCTTAAAGCATTATACACCTTTCCATCCAAATCTTGCTCAAGTCTTAGCATTCCTCATCACATGATTTTGGTGTGTTTAATACACCCACCTAACCTCTAATTCCTCCTAGACAACTCTAGGCCATTCTAAGCCTCAAGAACTCCTTAATTAACTCACTTCCACTCTAGTTCCTTCTTATGACCCCTAGTAAATCCTAGGTCATATTAATTCACCACCATCACCTAAACACTTATTTTCTACTCAAATTTCGCCATAGCTTCTCTAGTATATTCTCATGCCCAAATGCATTGTTTTCCTCATTCAACCATCTCACACACATCAAGTTCTTTTCCATCATATCTTCTCACCCAAACCAACTCAATCACATCAAACTCAATATATTGCAATAATCTTAAATTGCATAGCACTAAGGCTATTAAATGACATGGCTCTTAGGCCCTTAAATGACTTAAACTTAAACACTGAATTTCCCACATATAAAAGTTTTCAACCTGCAAATACACCCATCAATCTCATAGTAATTATAATGCTCTTAAAATCCATCTTAAACTTATATTACTAACTCATTCCCATTGGCTCCTTAGTCACAAGTTCATAAGCTTGTTTGAGTTCTTTTTCTTAGGTTACATAACCCATTACCTAATGTAAGCCCTAGGCTACATTGGTACCCATCTAAAACTCATCCCATAACCTTAAACCACCATTAGGTAAGTAATTTACCTTGTTTTCTCAAGCTTATCTTATCTTCCTCCTTAGACCTTCTTCTTGCATGAATATCGGCCACCACTTAAACTTCCTTTGCCAATGTTCTAACCAATATTCAATGACTCACATGAGTACTAAACAATGCACTAACCTCAAGGAATGAAAACCTAGGTTAGAAATGTGTTCTAAGGCATAAAAGTGGATGATTACCTTTGAAGTCTCAAGATAGACTTTGGCATTGAATGAAATAGGACCTCCACTAGTCCTTGGTGAATAAATCAAGCTAGAACAAGGCATAAAACAAGGCGCCATGAGTAGTAATTTTCGGCCATGTAAGGAAGTGATGGAAACTTGGTTTTTCTTTCATTTTCTTTACCTTAAGAGAATGGAGAAGCTAATGAGCTCTTCAAACTTGATTTTCCTCCATCAATGGAGTTTCCTCTTGGCACCGAAATGGAGCTTTGAAGGATTTGAAAAGATAGAAAGCTAGAGCTTAAGCTAACTAAGAAAATGTGTTTAGTTTTTGTTTTGGAGCTAAATGAGTGAGTTGTAGACAAGGCAAGGTGAGGCAACAATGGAGCTTGTTCTCTCGGTTTGGGAGGATGAAGAGCATGAAGAAAACCGTGGAAGAAGAGAATGAATGGAGAAGAGGAGAGAAGGTAGGCTAAAAGGTAAGATATTTGCTTTAATAAAGCAAATAGAAACTTCTTTACTTATCTCTTCTTTTCTTCCTTATTTGATGAAGTCTATGGTGACTCATCCCTTAGAAAACCGGCCCCATCTTAAATAAGGCTAGTCATGGTCTTTGTTGACCAACTAATTAGCTATATTGATTAAAACTTAAACTAGTCACTATTTGGCACTATTCACAAATTAGTGCACATATTTCTGAAATTTTTGATTTCCCATTGATTTAGGCTTCCTAATGTGATACTAATTGGTACACATGTTGATTAAAGAGTAATGATGGACATCTAGCCACTCAAAACTCAATTCTAAGACAATTTCCCAAAAATGTGCTTTAAGACTTCTTAAAGCACATTTTGTGTTTTAACTTGTTTTCAAGCTTGGTTTTCTTTGGTAATTGGTTTAAAATGACCATTAGAATATTACTAAGGTCTTCTCATGATATTTGGGTACTCACCCAAGTCTCTCCAAGCTTAGAGCACATTTTTGCCCTAATTGCCCTTAAGGCACTTTTTGTGTTTTCCTTGGTTTAAATTGTCTACCAATCTTTCTAAGGCATATTTTAGCCTTACTACATCATAATTTGATGTTTACTTAGCATACTTAGGTTTGGGGTATTTCAATACCCCGTTATCCCGTTACACTAAATTTTTACTCTTGTGATCTTAAGTTCACAACTCTCACATCAAACCTAACACTTGTTTACACACTTTAAGACCTTTACATGTCACCAAACAAGGCCTAAACATCATCTAAAACCATTACCATTCAATCCCCCATCATTAGGAGCCTTAAACAAATTATTTTCTTCATCTCTAGTCTAGACCGCCCCTCTGGGGCGGTCCCAGGGGCGGTCCACATCAGAAGCTCCTACGGCTGCATAATTCCACTGGACCTCCCCACAGGGGCGGTCCAGAACAGACCCCATTTTTCAAAGTACTTTTCTCCTCATTTTGAACTCCAAATTCACCCCAATCTTTTCCTATGCATTACACATGTTTTCCCACATGTTTTAACATCTTTTTGGCACACTAAAACCCTCTCTAATCATCCCAAAAACTCCTTAAACTTTTACTCAAACTTTTACTAAATCCTTAACACTTAGAACATTTTACTTACACTTGTAACTTGTAATTTTTGCTTAAAACTTCCACTAACCAAAGTGTTCTTCCACCACAAGATAACCACTCCTAAAGCATCATTTTGCATCACACTCATCCCCTTTACACACACTCCTCAAGTCTTTCCCACAAGTTCCTAATTAAACCTTCACAAGGCATTACACTTCCATTGTTCACCAAACTTTGCACAAGACTTTACCACACCTCCACCATGACCTTGGTGTATCTAGAAATCATCCATTAGTTCTCTAAATCTCCAAGACTATGCCCAAGGCATCTTAACACTTAAGAACACCTTAATTCACTTCCTTTCACCAATTTAACACTTAATAATTCTTAGTACAACCTAGGTCACAATACTTCACCAAAGCACTTAAAACTCTTGTTTTCCCCACCAAATTTTTGCCATAGGTTCCCTAGTATCACCTTACACCAAAACACATAGTTTTCCACCTTTACACAGTCCAAGAACACTCAATCACTTAATACTCATTCCTTGCACACAAACACATGGTTTTTTTTCATCCTTTAACCATCAAAGACATTCACCTTCACAAGAGATGTTCTTTACACACAACTAAACCTTTAAACAACACTACATCACAATATAGTGCATAAACTTAAATTGCTTGACACTTAGGCCCTTAAATTGCATTAAACTTAAACACTGAATTTCCATATTTAAATGCCTTCAACCTGCGAATACGCACAACAATGCTCCCATGTCCTTTTAGTCCACCTTGTGGATAGTTTTCTAGCTCATTTCCCATTGGCTCTTTAGGATATTTATTAAGCAAATATAGCTCAATTTCCTAGTACAATAAACTACATTAAGAGAGGTCATTTACCTCTTTGTTTTCCAAGCCTTCTCACTTGTTTTCTCTTATTTTTCTTGATTGAAAATCGACAAGGAGCTCTTATCACTTGTCAACCTTCTAACCAATACACATATAAGGGTAATGAGCATTAAGTTTAATACTCAAACTCATAATTAAACCCTACGTTTACATAAGTGTCTTAAAACACTAAAATTTGATGATTACCTTTGGAATTTGAAAGAGGGCTTGGTTAAGTAGCAAGATAGGACTCCTCCTAGTCCCTTGAAGATTGAATTAAGCTAAGAAGATAGCAAGACAAGGCACCATTGTGAGGAGAACTTTCGGCAATATATGAAAATGAAGGAAACATGGATTTTCTTTGATTTTCCTTACCTTGAAGCAAAGGAGAATGACAAGGCATGAAAATATGAGCTCAAGCTCCTTCAATGGTGAATCTTCATGGCACCAAAATGGAGTTCTTGAATATTTGAAAAGATAGAAGTCTAGAGCTTGGTCTAACTAAGACAAAGGTAGTCTTGAAATTGATTTTGGAGCATGGAATCATAAGTTACAAGTGAAAGAAGATGAAGAATGAGTGTGGACTGTAGCAAAATGAATTTGCTTGGGAAGATGAAGATAGATGACGGTGGGAACCAAGGAGAAAGAAGAGAATGAGGAGAGAGGTAGTCATTTGGAGATATTTATGTTATAAAGGTAATTTCTACTTTTCACTTACTTTTCTTTCTTTCTTTAATTTACTAGCACATGGTGGTGAGTCACCACATAGGAAACCGTCCCCCCTCCTTTAATTAATAGACATAAGGCCTTGTTTGACCATTAAAACAACTTATGTTGACTTATAACTTAAACTAGCACTATTTGAGCACTATTCACAAATTAAGGCACATATTTGTGAAATTTTTGATTTCCCATTGATTTAGACTTCCTAATGAGATACTAAGTAGTACACATGTTGATTAAAGAGTAATGATGGACATTTAGCCACTCAAAACTCATTTCCAAGATAATTTTTCAAAAATGTGCTTTTAGGCTCCTTAAAGCACATTTTATGTTTTAACTTGTTTTCAAGCTTGGTTTTCTTTAGTAATTGATTTAAAATGTTCATTAGCATGTTAATAAGGTCTAGGAATGACCTTTAGGTATTATACAAGGTTACACCAAGTCTAGGGCAAGTATTTGCTTAAATTGACTTTAAGGTGTTTTCTTGTGTTTTGTTTGGTTTAATTGTCTACCAAAGTTTCCTAAGGACTTAATTAGCCTTATCAAATCATAATTGAATATTATTAAGTCTTGGTAGGCTCTTTCGGTCCTAACCAAGTTCATTCCAAGCTTAGAGCATGTTTTTGCTCAAACTGCCTTAGTAGTACTTTACTGTGTTTACTATGGTTTAATGTACTTAATAGCATTTCTAAGGCACGTTTTAGCCTTCACATACCATAGTCTAACATTTAAACAACATATCAAGGTTTGGGGTATTTCATTTTCTTGGATGTTTCAAGGGGCTCCCAACCTCCAATTTCCTGCCATAATACAAGGAAAAAGAAGGTTCAAAAAATATAAGTATACACACCCCATAATCCATGGTAAAAGCTTAAAGGCACAAAGATGGGTTTTAAGCTTGGTTAAGTAGTTAAACCTAATTTTAACTTACTCAAGCTTATAATATAAGTTCATAAACATACATGTATCATTATAATATAGTAAATAAAACAATAGGTATTCGGCCTTAATAGTTACAACACCAAAACACCATTAAAATGAGATTTAACCCTAACATAAGGAGTTACCTCCAAAACACTATTAAATTACCTTTTTAACATTCGATGTACTACACTTGTTACTTAGTCACTTAAACTTTGTTTTAAATTACCCAAAACTTGTAAAACAAGTTTATAAGTATATCTAGGTCATTATGAATTATTTTATACAGCAAGTACACCCTAGTTCCCTCATTTTACTCTTTAACCCCAAAATTTAAAAAACTTGTCATTTAGGTGCTTAAACCTTATTTTAACTTAATCAAACTTATAATATAAGTTCATAAACATAAATATATCATTATAAACTTTTAAAAACATTTACTATTAAAAAAAACAAGTAAGTCGCCCCAATAGGTGGGGTGACACTAACTGGGTCATGTCATCCACAAAGGCGACTGGCGCAGGGAAACCACCGCCGCCCGGGTGAGCTCACGTAGCTCGTGTTGACTATTGAGGCGAGTATGCTATTCCAGTTTCTTCAGTCAGGGCGAGTTCGCAGGGGCCATGTCTTCAGATGGGGCGAGACGCCGTCACCATTCGGGTCGAGGCGAGCACAGTCGAGGCGTGTCGACAGCAGGGGCACGCCACTCCAACTCGCCTCAGGAGGCGAGGCGAACCAGCCCAGCTTGTGTCAGTTGCTGAGGCGAGGTTCGTCTGTTCGTTCCAGGAGCAGGGGCGACTGGTGCAGGGTTTCAAGGTTTTTTTTTCCAGATTTTTATTTTGTAGATCTAGGCTAATTTAATGTGTGTTTCTAAATTCTATCAACATATTTGAAATAACCACATCAAGACTATAACTTGCAAAAAAGTTTTTTTGAAAAACTCACCGGAAAATTTTTCCGGCGGTGGTCGGCGGTGGTCCGGTGATCAGGAAGAGAGGATTCCGGCGAGGTAGTTTGGAGGAGAGATGGTGCGTTCGTGAGAAATGAAGATACCGAACACATCCCGTTTATATATAACGTGCACGTTTTGGAGCGTTTTTTCTCAAAAAACGCTCGTTTTGACTCGTTTTCAACATATTAACGTCGTTTTGTACTAAATACAGTAAAACATCAATAACTTAGCATGAAATCACAATTATAACATCCAACCATAATTAAAACGGGTTTAACGACTTTTACTACAGCGAGAGCATTTTTTAACCTGAAATTGGTGTTATTAACTACGTTTTCTATACGATGTTTCTGAAATTGTGACAATGTCGGTAATTTAATCAAACATAACATAAAACGTCGTTTACCAATGTCAAGTCCCAATTATAACGTTCAAACACAATAAAAACGGCTTTAACGATACAATGAGAGCGTTTTGTATGGTTCACGGTAACAAAATGCATTTTTTGAAAAACAAAATTTACTACACGGTGTCACTACATGTGTACAACGTCAATATGAATTAAAAAAAATTTGTACAGCGATGATTAGTAATTTTGTACTACGAAAAGCAACCCAGAAAAAATATTGAGTTCTAATCAAATAATTTATACCAAATTTTCTACCAATTTAGTACCATAATTTATACCATTATCATACATTTTTTAATTATAATTTGCTATCAATTTAGATAATTTATTTCTTATAGTAAATAATTTTTTTATATTGCTGATAAAATTTGAAAACTAAAATCCTAATAAGTTGCATATTATTATTCTGAAAACGTTTTATTCTACATTTCAAGCAAGTTTTACTATTTAATATTGTATGATATATATATTCTCAGTCACTCTATTTCCAATAAATTATTATATTTAGAAATTTTAGTTTTTAAAATTTGTCAGCAGTGTAAAAAAATTATTTACTTTGAAGAAATAAATAATCTAAATTGATAGAAAATAATAATTAAAAAATGTATGATAAAAATTTTGGTACTTATTTGGTATAAATTATGGTACTATATTGGTATAAAAATTAGTATTAAGAGAAATTTCATGATATACCCCCAAGGTTTGAGCGAATTTAAAAGATACCCCCGAGGTTTCATTTTCATTACGAGATACCCCCGAGGTTTCATTTTCATTACGAGATACCCCCGAGGTTTCATTTTTTTTACGATATACCCCTGAGGTTTCATTTTCATTACGATATACCTCTAAGGTTTCAATTTTATTACGAGATGCCCCTCAGTTCAGATTCTAATATATTATATTTTTCATATCCCCATTTTACCCTCGCACCATATGACCAGCAACATAGATTTATGGTCAAATTTTTTAAAAATTTAAAATATGAACAAAATGCACAGAAAAATGAAAGATCAATTTAAATTTTAATTCAATTTAAAAAACATAAATAAAAGTATAAAAATAAATTAAAAAAATTAAAATCATAAAAGCTTAAAATAAATAGAAATGACCAAACAACAAAAAAATAAATAATCTATTTAAAAAACTTATAGTGTTACATAATTTAAAAACTATTGGGAAATTTCACCAAATACCACTGAGTTTTTGCTTAATTCACGATATACCACTGTGTTATTAAAATTACACAGGATAACACTAAGTTTTTATTTATTTCATTAGATAACACTCTATCTCATATTTTATTAAATGTTCCGTGAATATTCCAGGAAAATGACTAAACTACCACTGTTATTAATTCACAACTTGAAAGTGATTTGTCATACTGATAAATTTCATAAGACACCACTTTTGTTTAACTATTTATATGGGTAGTTTAGTCTTTTTTCTAGGGATACTAATAGAACATTTAACAAAATATTACATAGAGTGTTATCTGGTGAAATAAGTAAAAACATAATGTTATCGTGTGTAATTTTAAATACACAGTGGTATATCATGAGTTAAGCAAAAACTCAATGGTATTTGGTGAAAATTCCCAAAACTATTATAGTAATTATATTAAAAGAACAAAAAAATGATTTTTATACTTTATTTTTCTAATTTAAAATAATGATTTTTTCTATGTACTATATGAAATTGTTGCTTTTAATATTCTTCATATTATTGTTATACTTTTTACAATTTTAATACATATCGTAGTTCCTTAACAAGTTATGTTTATTTTTCAAAATAATTTACTTTTTATTTTTTAGTCATTTCTATTTATTATTTATTTGTTTTTTTATTTAATTATATTCATTTTTCAATATTGATTTCAAATTTTATATGAAATTTAATTTATATGAGCATTTTATTTAAGTTTCAAATTCAAACAAAATTGTAACACCCCAACCGCTAATCCTTTCTTACTCCTCTAATCATGCTCATAATTACCAGATTCGCAGCGGAATACTTACTTACTTCCGGCGGGTGATACAATGCCGTTAACCATCCAAGATCAACAAGGCTACACTACTTACCATCTCGGTCTGACGATCAGAATTAACTGCATACATACTACTTACTTTACAATACCAAATACTTAGATTACAATTGATTACCGAGTATACCGAATTATATGAATTACAATCCAATGTTACTTCCCAAAAATGGAGAGTTTATACATCCTCTCCTTACTATCCAATCAAGATTCATTATCCCAAAAGGGTGTACCACATGGTACACCGGCTATTCAAAATGGCCTAGCCGTGTACAACTCGGTACACTATTCCGATCCTACTACTACATCCAAAAAGAATCACATGTTGTCCTTACTCTATCTTCACGCCTCGCGGGTACCTGTGGAGTAAAAACATTCCCCCGAGGGGGTCAGCTTACGCTGAATATGATAACCGCATACCCCGCGTACTAGCGAGGGTACGCCAACTATTTGGTCGTATACATGCGGTTCGTTTCATTCATTCATACATACATGCTCCATACAATACAATCCAGTAAAATACCATGCTTTCCATACAAAGGGCATACATACATACAATACATACAAGGAAGACAATTCAAATCAACCGTTCATACTTACCCATACTCACCGCATCACGGAGATACAATTCTCCAATACATACAAAGGTCTTGTTAGCCTTATTACACACCCGGGTTAATCGGGTGTTCAATACTTTTTACTCCGGGTCAATGACTTACAATAGTCAAGACCAATACACATACAATACTTACTACTTACATACTTTACTTCCAGTTAAGTCGGTATGACCTCTGGGCAGGGAGTACTATCTCCCACCACCGGGCTTTAAGATGGCACACTCATCCAGGATGCTACCCATACAAGGGAATTGGTCCAAGGAAAAGATCATAGCCAGGATTCGGTTCCAACCTCTTGTGGTTCCTTATCCTCACGCGTGGCCGAAACTATATCGGGCTTCTACTCATTCCATTTTACTTATTACTCATGTCAGGAGTTAGATTGTTAGGAATTAGTAGAAGTCCATACTTACTTTCCATACATACTTACAATACACATGTACTCATACTTACGCATACACTTCATTCTCATACATACATTTCATGAATTATACAAACTATTTGTTCAAGAAGAATACAACAAGAACAATATAGTTCAAACACATTTATGTGCAATATAAATCCGATTCATGCATTTATCTTGTCGGTGATCACATAAGCACACAAATCGGGGTAACCAAGTTAGGATACAGGGCATGAAGAAATCATACCGTTCACCGTCGAATACGTACTACCGGTTCCTTTGGAGATCAACTATTTGATTCCTATACATACATGAAGTAGTATGATCAATGATCTATTATTGATCTAACTTACTCCTTCATTGTTACTTTCAATGTATACTTGCTACTTTATTACTTTCCTACTTGGTTATAAAACCATTCTTTCCTTTACTACTTCTTACACTTGTTTCCTTACTCATTTACTTACTTTCTTACCATTACTACTTCATTAATGGTGCTCTACTATATATATATATGCATATATGTGTGTAGGCATATATATATGTATACATGATAACTATAATCATATAATTAAAACATTTTTTTTTGTCAGGACCGGACTTGCGACCTACCTTGCAAGTCCGGTCCATTCCAGTAGCTCAGGTTACGGAAATTCTTCTGGCCGACCGGACTTGCAAGTCCGGTCGCAAGTCCGGTCCATTCTAGAAGGTTTCATCGGGGAATTTTTCCAGGTCCGACCGGACTTGCAAGTCCGGTCGCAAGTCCGGTCGATTCCAGTAGCTTTCTGACGGGAAAATTTTCTGCTCGACCGACTTGCAAGTCCGGTCGCAAGTCCGGTCGATTCCAGAAGCTTTCCCGTCTTGTAAATCTGGGCTCAACCGACCTTGCAAGTCCGGTCGCAGGTCCGGTCGGCCCCAGTACTTCAGTTTAAAAATCTGTTTTCAATTGCATTCTTTACCCATTGCTTCCCCACTCTTTACCAATACTTCCCCACATGATTTAGCACTAATTAAACACTCTAAATCACCTTAGTTCATCTACCAAACTTGTTACTCAATCCTTACATTCACTTACACATTTTCCTCATTCTATTTCAACACTTATACTAGTTTCCTTACACTAATGCTACAGATTTTGTTTCCTCTTCTTATGCTACAGATTTTTATCTTAACTCTTATACTCCAACACTCCCTCAACTTATGCTACTCTTAGCATCTCAAATACATTACTCACCTCTTAGTTTCATCCCTTTTACAAACTCATTCCAAAATCTGTTTTAAAACACCAAACACTCCTTTTAAACTCTCTAAATATTTCTCTCCTTAAACACTTAAGTCCTCATCTTTCTACACAAATTTGGGCATAGTCTCCCCTATATTTTTAACATTCTCCACACACTATTTCAGCTCACATATACTCATTCTCTCAACCTGTTACACAATACATTATGCTCACAATTCCAACACTACTACAACAACATAAAATCCTGCACATACCCATTCAATACCCCATGTTTTCCCAAGCTTTTAAAACTCATTTAAATACTTCAAAAACTGTTACATTCTTTTCTCCAATACTCCACTACATTACTACTACTCATTACTCAATTCATTAATCATTTTACTTACTTAAAAACTGTTACAATACACAATACAAACTAGCTCAAGGTAAGAGATTTTACCTTGTTCTTTCTAGTTTTCTTTCTTCTTTCCTTTCCTTCTCCTCTTTTCTTCTTCCTTTGTTCTTCTTCACACAATACTCAATACTACACCACCATACCAATACACACTACCCATTTAGCATTCATTTTTATTCTAACCCTAGAATTTAATGTTTTAGGGTTTAGGAAGAATATTACCTCTCAATGGATGAATGGAGTTCTTGACTAGCAAGAGAACAATGTTTCTAGCCCAAGGAGGAGCCAAAATCGGCTGAAGCAACAAAGAGCCAAGAGTTCAAAACATGGAAATTCTTAAAACGCTAATGAGAGCTAGAAACAATGGATTTTGGAATTCTTTTTACCTCAAGATGATAAGGAGGTGAAGGTGCTTCTAATGGTGGACTTGAATCTTCAAATGGTGGAAACCCTCAAAACGAGAATGGTCCTTTTCGATTTTGGAAAGATGGAAATGCTCTCCTTGCCAAGGGGATTCCAATGGTGTATTTTGTTTTGAGTTTGGACAAGTATTGAGCTGGACAAGAGGAGAGAAGTGAAGAGTTTTGTGTGGGTTCTTCAATTCACCATGGCTGTCGCATGGGTAAGAAGAAAATCAGAGAGATAGAGAAGGAGGGGATGCCAACGTGAGAGAGAGGTGGGGATAGGAGAGAGAGTGAGGTTTTTGCTTTTTATTATTTCTTGTCTTTTAGCAAATAAGAGAGAATTAAGGAGAGTGAGAGAGAGGGCTGGCCGGCTCCCCTACACACACACTGCCCATTTTTGATTTTTATTTGCACAAGTGGACACACTAAGTTTCTTTTATTTGCATTCTCACCCCACAACTTACCGGTTGTTACAGTTCTTACTAACCGGTACCCGTTTTCCGGAATTTTCTCGTTTAATTAATTTATTGGTTCTAAAGCTTGACTAATATTAATTAGTGGCTATTTAGTTTACCAAAATTGTTACGAGTCTTTTAACCGCTTAAAGTCACGTTTCCCGGTTTCCTCGAAAATGTGCTTTAAGGTTCGTTTATGCTTTTAGCCCATTTTAAAGGTCCGTTTTGTTCGGGATTTGTTCCCTCGTATTATTTAAGTGTAATTAAGCCTTTAAAAATATAATTAGCCTAATTAATCACTGTTTTTAATTACGGGGTATTTCAAAAACGTTGACCATATATCCCTGAGATTATTGCGGGGCATATGATTTTGAGCCACCGCTATAATAGTTTTTAAATTATGTAACAATATAAGTTTTTTAAAAAGATTTTTTTTGTTGGTTAGTCATTTCTATTTATTTTAAACCTTTCATGATTCTAATTTTTTAATTTGTTTTTATACTTTTGTTTATGTTTTTTAAATTGAAATAAATTTAATTGATTTTAATTTTTATGTGCATTTTGTTCATATTTTAAATTTTTAAAAATTTTGACTATAAACCCATGTTACGGGGTATATGGTGCGAGGGTAACATGAGGATATGACAAATATAATATATCCGAATCTGAACTGAGGGGCATCTCGTAATAAAATTGAAACCTCAGGGGTATATCGTAATGAAAATGAAACCTCAGGGTTATATTGAAAAAAAAAATGAAACCTCGGGGGTATCTCGTAATGAAAATGAAACCTTGGGGGTATCTCGTAAAATTAGCTCAAACATCAGGGGTATATCGTGAAATTTCCCTAGTATAAATTATTTTATTAGAACTCAATATTCTATTTATGGTATTGAATAAATTTTAAAAAATGAAATATTTATTTTTTAATATTTAATGATATTTTAATTTTTTTCAATTTTTTTAATTTTTAAAATTTTTGGAATTTTTGGAATTTTTTTTTCAAATTTTTAAATTTTTTTATTTTTGTTGTATTTTGATATTTTTATTAATTTTTGTTAATTTTTAACACTTAGGGGCATTTTATGAACTTTAAAAGTACTTTGTTAACTAGGGGGTATTTGGTCTTTTTTCTATCTATAGTGGCATTTCGTGACTTTTTTTTAGTGGCATTTCATGAATTAGCCAAAAATATAGTGGCATTTCATGAAATTTCCCTTTTCTTTTTCTTAACTTTGACCCTATTGCTAGGGTTTGTGTTTCAGGAAACGTCCGTTTGTGTTGATTTATGGGTGTAGAAGGACATTGCGTCCTCTTTTGTGGTTCTTACTCCTCTTTGCTCTTCTTCCTGAACAATCAAAGAATAAGCTTTCTCCAAAGTTGGCGGACTTTGCATTGCGAGAATTTGGCCATGAATCGATAAGTAACTTTGGTTCAACCCCATTAGGAAGTGTATTAACTTATCTTCATCGCTTGCCTTATTAATCGCAGTGTTTATATTGCAGGTACAACCATTGCAGGTGCATCTTTGTGGTGGCCGAGCTTGCTCCAACTCGCCCCATACTCATCGCCTTGTTTTGTCTCTCCCAGGTCTTGCTTCAAGGCGTGGATGACCGCAAGATTACTGTGTTGGTAGCGTTCACAAAGTGAATCCCAGATTTCCTTCGGGTCATCACAGAAGCAAACGCTGTGAAGAACATCGACCCCGAGCGCGTTCTTAATCCAGGAGACTACAAGAGAATTATCTCTTTCCCAAGCCACATACTGTATGGTATCGTCCTCATCTGGGATTTTAATTTTTCCCGTAACAAAACCGTATTTGTTCTTTGTTTTGAGTGTTGTGATCATGTCAAATTTCCATCCAAGAAAACCTATTCTATTGAATTTTGGAATAAGATTTAATCCTGGATTTTCTGCGGCATGGACGTATATAGGGTCGTTGATGTCGATTGAAGTCCCGGCTGCTGCGGAGGGTGTTGCTGTGTCTTTCTTGGCTTTGCCACAGTTATCCGCCATTGGAGGACCTCAGTGCAAGGCGAGTTTTCCTGCGCTCTTGTTACCATATTGGAATTTTGTATATAACTGAACTATAAACGTTGGAACTTTATTGTGTAAACTTTTCTAAACTCTCTTTGTATTCAATCGTATGTCAATGTTACAACCCTACCGGCCTTTTATATTATGCAAGTGGCAAATGCTAAAGATAAAAGTGGTTACAAGAATTAAATATTCTCCTAGATTTTCTCTAACAAGTCAAATATATTCTCCTAGAATATTGACTAGCAATATAAACACAATATTATCTCCAATAGTGCCACGAGAAGAAGATGAAGAGAACTCAAACCCTAATTTAGTGAGGTGTAATATTTTTTGGCATACAGATGAACTTAAAGAATAATGGATATAATAATTATGTTTGTTAAGGCTTTTCTAGAATATTGTGTTAGTAAAGTATATTTATATTAGCATATGATAAATTTTATTAGTAAAACTCATTCATATGCCAACACATATACCAAACTATAAGTAAAATTAAGATTTTTATTAATACACATGCATATGTTCGTGAAGTTAGAGATGTACCGACTTTAGATAGTGTGTGGATAAAAGTGTAAGCTGGTATAGATCACTCGAAAAGCTAGTTTTCAAGCCTTAGCTTAAGGTTTGATTCCTCCTTGTTTATAACTCTTTTCGGCCAAGACTTTGAGGAGTTGAAAAGCTCCATATTTTGTAGGAAAATGAGGAATAAAATGAGTCAAGAAGGTCTCATTTTTGGACATACAAATTAAGGAAGTGAACTTGGAGTTTTAGAGCACATTTCTTACCCTTTTGTCTTGGTTGACTTAGCTTAGCTTCCTCATGGGTTGGGTGCTTATTTTTGTCCCTTCAAATGTTGTAACTTTCGGCCATGCTTAAGGGGAAAGTGTTTGTTTGCTTATCTTGCTTTGTGGAAGAAGAAGATGAGAAAAATGAGGAAGAAAGTGGGTGTTTAAGTGTAGGACTTTAGTTCTTTCATGGGCTTCAATGGTGGATGCTCAAGGAAGAATATGAAGGGGAAAGAGAGGGAGGAGGTCATCCAACATGAGAGAGGAGGGAAAATGAGAGTGTTTGACTTGTTTTGACCAATTTATGTTTTTTAAGTGAGGAGGGAGCAAACAGATTATGTCACTTCATCAACCCCTTCCCTTTTGTTCTTGCCTTGAATGTGAACCCTTGGATCCACCTAACAAAGCCTTTGGGCCGGCCATCTACGGGAGAGGAGGGTTATTTTGGTCTTTGTTGTGTTTTTAATGTTAAGGACTTATAATTAAGTTGTACATTTTGGACTTGTTTCATGTGTTAGGTTGTAACATGTGTAGTTACCTTGTCCTGAGGTGTATTCCTTGGTGTTATTTAGTGTTTATTTACACTTATAAATCATTTGACTATATTAAAGCATATTCTTGATTCAGTCATGTTATTTGTGCTCTTAGATCAAGTAATAATGTATTACATGTTACACCTTCTTTATTAGTTGATTTCTTCTTATAATTATTCTCTCTTGCCAATATTTTATGTAAGGTTTAGTACTCTTTTTGGACTATGTATATTTATTTATGTACTTATATTTGGAATTTATATAATTCCTTAATCACTTTACACTTATTAGCCTTTATAATTCCTTAATTAATCCTCTATTAATTATATTATGTTAAAGGGTATTTCAGTTTACACCCTTAAAAGGACTTTGTCCCGAATTCGTATTCGTCAACCCATCAATCCCAGGGAATCATGTTCCACTAGGTATTCTCAAATCAATTCATCCTAGAGATCATGTCCCGATATCTGCATGTATCCATCCATCATAAAGTGCACCTCTTGCACATAGCCATCATGTGTGGCATCTCAATTAGTATTAACAACAATGCATACTAAACAGGTATCTAAAGGATAACAAGTATCTCAAGGATAACAAGTATCTCAAGGATACATCATATAATATAAGTCATACAATGCAAGTGCAACACAAGTGCACGCACAATCTCAACATAAAACAAAACAAAAAGGCTTTACCCCCCCCCCCCCTTAAAATAGGGGTACACCGATGTACCCTACATTAGATGACAAAGTCTATGAAAAGTGAAGTGTACTTCGCCCTCATCTCATCCTTTAACTCCCATGTCGCCTCCTTAACTTCCTGGTTAGACCAGAGGATTTCACTAGCCTCACTGATTTGTGGCGAGTATCTCTAGTCTTCATATCGAGTATCCTTTGAGGAGTCTCAATTGACCTTATAGTGGGCTCTAATGCTAGCCTCTCATGCTGCAAAACGTTAGAGGGATGAGGCATGTACTTCTTGAGCTGGGATACATGGAAGACATTGTGCACACGTCCCAATATTGCAAGTAGGTCTAGTATGTAAGCAACTGGGCCCACCCACTCCATGATCCTGTAAGGTATTACAAACTTTAGGCTCAGCTTGCCCTTCTATCTGAATCTGAACAAGCCCTTCATCGGTGAAACTCGCAGAAATACTTGATCGTCCACAGCGAACTCCAGGTCTTGTTGTCTCTCATTAGCGTACCACTTCTGCCTATCTTGAGCAGCCTTCACGTTCTTTCTGATCTGGCAAACCTCTGCCTGTACCTGCTCTAGGTACTCGGGTCCAATGATAACTGCTTCGTTGGACTCATCCCAACACAATGGTGTGCGACAAGGTCTTCCGTATAGTGCCTGGAAAGGGGACATCTTGATCGAGGCGTGATAGCTGGTGTTGTACGAGAACTCGATCAGATGTAGCTTATCTATTCAATTGCCTGAAAGTCTAAGGCACATGTCCTAAGCATGTCCTCAAGTTTCTTGATAGTCTTCTGTCTAACCATCTATCAGAGGATGAAATGTTGTACCGAGCTTCAACTCTGTACCTAGAACTTCCCGTGTAGCTCGCCAGTACCTCGAAAGAAATCTGGTATCCCTGTCAGAAACTATGGTCTTCGGTATCCCGTGGTGCCTCATAATCTCTCTATCGAATAGCTCTGCAAGCTTAGACACCATCCTGTGTCCTTCATCAGTATGAATCTGGCCACCTTAGTAAAGCGATCAACTATGATCCAAATCATGTTCATACCTCCCCTAGCAGGTGGGAGTCCGACCACGAAATCCATGGAGATGTCGTAGAACTTTCATTCAGGAATTGGCATCGACTGTACCATGCATCTGGGTCTCCTGTGCTCAAATGTCACCTTCTGATAGGCGAGGCATCTAATAACATAGTCAGTCATGTCCTTCTTCATCCCGCTCCACCAGAAGTAACACTTCATATCCTTGTACATCTTCGAAGCTCCTGGGTGGACGGACATAGAGGAACAGAGTGACTCCTGTAATATGTCCTCCTTCAGCTCTACACTGTCTTGAGGTATGCATAACCTACCATTCAGTTGATCAGGCCATCATCATCCAGCTGAAAGTCATACTTTCTACTGTCGAATGTCCCATCTATCAACTTCTGCCCGATCTTTCCCATGTGCTGGTCGCCCTACTAAGCATTGGGCTCCTCCTCTATCAAACTAGTGCGTGCAACTAAGGCATGTAGTGAGTGTGCACGACCACTCAAAGCGTCAGCTACCACATTGGTCTTGTCTTCCTTGTACTGAAAGTCAATGTCATAGTCCTTGAGAAACTCGACGCATCTCCTCTACCTCATGTTCAACTCCTTCTAAGTGAACACATACTTCAAACTCTTGTGATCGGAGTAGACGGTCACATTGACACCATACAAGTAGTGGCGCCAGATCATCAGTGCAAATACAACAACACCAAGCTCAAGATCATGTGTGGGATATTTCTCCTCATACTTCTTCAGCTGACGGGAGGCGTTGGCGACCACTTTCCCGTGTTGCATGAGTACACATCCCAATCCCGTGCTGACGCATCACAATAGACCTTATATCCCTCGGTTCCCTCGGAATAGTCAGAATTGTTGCGGAGGTTAATGCATCCTTCAGCCTCTAGAAAGATGTCTCTTAATCATCGGTCTGTACAAATGGTGCATCCTTCTTCATCAGGCTGGTCATAGGCTTCGTAACCCTGGATAAGTCCCTAAGTAATCTCTGATAATAGCACGCTACACTGAGGAAACTCCGAATGTCGGTAACTGACTTCGGACTAGGCTAGGTGCGAATTACCTCAATCTTCACCAGATCCATTGATATCCCAGCGTCTAAGATGACATGACCTAGAAAGGATACTCGATCAAGCCAAAATTTGCACTTGGAGAACTTAACATATAGCTGGTTCTCTTAGTATCTTCAGTACTTGCCTCAAGTGGCTCTTATACTCCTCCTTCGACTTAGAATAAATTAGAATTTTGTCTATGAAAACCACGGCCAACTTGTCCAGCTGCTCTCTAAACAATCGGTTTATCAGATCCATAAACTTCGCCGGACCGTTTGACAGACCAAACGGCATGTTCATAAACTCATAGTGACCATATCTTGTCTTGAAAGTCGTCTTCCCGATGTTCTGCTCCCTGATAGAAGTATGATGGTACCCTGATCTCATATCAATCTTGGAAAACACAGATTCTCCTTTCAACTGATCGAACAAATCATCTATGTGCGGCAACGGGTACCTGTTCTTCACTGTCACTACATTCAACTCCCTATAGTCAATGCACAATCTAAGGCTGCCTTCTTTCTTCTGCAAGAAGAGTACTGGGGCACCCCATGGTGATACACTAGGGGCATACAAAGCCCTTCTCAAGAAAATCTTGTAGCTGCTCCTTCAGCTCATTCGTCTCGGCATGAGCCATACGATACGGGGCCTTTGTTATCGGTCTCGTCCCCGGTAGTAAGTCAATGGTAAACTCTACCTCACGTGTTGGTGGCATGCCAGGAAGCACCCTAGGAAAAAGGTCGAGAAACTTCGACACCACTGACACATCCAGGCGGAACTCTGGATCCCTATCTATGTCCTGAACATAACAAAGGAACACTTCACTTTTCTTCCTGATCTCTATAATCATGGACATAGCAGATATAATCTTCATTGAAGGCTCTCTAAGGCTCTGACAGTATGACATTGTAACTCCTAACAGACTCTTGAGCAGCGATCGGTGCGCAGCGCAAAAAATACGACCCTTGTGCCACTCCAACCAGTCCATTCCTACTATCACATCGAAGATCAAGCCTCTGAACTCGATCAGATTGATAGGGAAGTCCTCACCTCCAATCCGGATGGTGGCTCCTAGGTAATAACAGGTGCATCGAATCCTCTCCTTAGACGGTAGTGTCACCATTAAGTCTGAGAGCTCTACAGCGTCTATCCCCAATTTCTCCACAAGAGAAGGAGATATGAAGGTGTGTGAGGATCTGGAGTCGAATAATACCGATGTTGTGACTCCATTAACTAGGAAGGTACCTGTCATTATTATTTCACAGGTTATTCCTTTTACTCCCATGTATTTTATTAAGGTTTAATGCGCTTGCAAAGCTATAGATAAAGAGTAGATTAAGGTACATAGAAACCTCAAATTTGACTCACCCTTGAAGTCTCCTTTGTGAGGTGATTTCCTTGTGTTTTTGGCCATTTTAAAGGTAGTTAGGAAGAGCTCAAGCTCTAGCATGGAAAGGTAAGAAAATTGAGTATAATTACTCATGATTTTCAGCCAGATTCAGGATCAACAGAAAGGTGAAAGTTTAAAGCACATTTTTACCTTTAGAATAGCTTAGTTCCTCTCTATTTTGTGATGATGTAGAAAAGAGACGTTAAATTGGTGGAAATGATAAAAAACAGTTAACTTTTCCAAACATTCATCTATTTTGTCAAGTAATGTCATATTGCATAACACTCCATCATCTGTACATTGTGAGGATGTAGAAAAGAGATGTTAAATTGGTGGAAATGATAGATAATCTGTATAGGATGTGAATTTGTTGATGTTCACAACTGAAAAGAGACGTGAAATAGATGGAAATGATAGACAACCTATTTAGGATGGGAATTTGTTGATGTTCAAACCTGAAAAGAGACATGAAATTGGTGGAAATGATAGACAACCTGTTTAGGATGGGAATTTGTTGATGTTCAAAACTGAAAAGAGAAGTGAAATTGGTGGAAATGAAAGACAACCTGTTTAGGAGGGGAATTTGTTGATGTTCACAACTAAAAAGATATGTAAAAATGGTGGAAATAATAGACAACCTGATAATAATTAACCGCAGTGATAACGAGATACTAACCTATACATCATTCTAAATCCAAAAGTAATGTCAATGAAAAGTGAGCGTCTAATCATTCCTGATTGTATACAACGTCATAAATACAGTAAGCTAAAACCTATCATAATACAATACGAAATCTCGTGCGGTAATCTAAACAAAACCCTAACTACCCAGGTCCGCACTTCGGCTTCAACAATAATCATCAACCTGCAAAAATGTCGTGGAGGCTCAGCGATAAACGCTGAGTATGCTAGGTTTGGACCTTATTGGTCACTTAGTCATTATGGTCGCCATTATATTAGATTTATTACATGCTTTCACCGGTGTACAGGTATATCAAAGCAGTAGATACATGAGTGGCGGTAATGTGAAACAATTAAGACAGTCACTACAATTCACACACATCAGCACATACATAACACATTTAATCATAGTCAACAATAAACATGTAGCCGTTAAGTAACGGTCTTGTATTCATTTATTACAAACGACTCCCCAGGTCCTCATCACATTACAAACTCATCAAATGTGGGTGTCAAGTAAGGACAACCCGTAATTATATTCATTTATGGACAGTCGTCCTGGTGGCACCAACAGTAGTGCGCTTTAGCCAAAGATATAAGATCTCGAGACTTCCTCTTTGCCTAAAAGGCGTCATTTAGTTTGTGGCAAGAAGCCGAGTACCAGCAGCGGTACAATCTGGCAAACGATCTATGTAGGCTCGTATGGACTTAACTAGAGTAGAACCCGATCCGGGTAAACACTCAAGAGATCTCTATGCGCAGCCAGTTAGTCCGAGACTACACTGGGCTTTTCTTCACATACCAATCCTCCAATAAATGATTAAGTAGTTAATCGATAACCTAAGGTATGATTTTAGGTTGTGGAGAATTCATTCATCATTTAGCTGCCCTAAGGGTCTTACGCATACCTAGAAGTAATCTAGCTCATATTCATGTTCGAGAGCCATGCTCTAGAGACCGATAATGTCATGTCTCGTACCTAAGTAGTTTACTTAGGTTATTACATACATAATTATAATACTAAGTGTGTTATATTCAATAACATCAGTCACATCACATTGATCACGTATGTATTTTTATATAAGTTGATCTATAGTCGCGACTAGTATTAGTCCCGAAGGACGTTCGTGCATAATTAAATAATGCGGAAAAAGAAATAGTTAAACATCACATAACATTTCACACATATATACATACATCACACACGTAGTACATCAAACATATTCGAGCCCGAGGAAATCCTCAAGACATCTTAGATCACGCCGTCCACATACCATATACCTCAGACCAAGGATGCGCAAAACCCTAGCTCATCAGGCGCCTCTGTCTGTCGTACGATCTAAACATAGATAACACTATAAGTCAATCCACATGACTTAATTAAACTCGGTACATCCGAATAACACTAATAATCCCGACCTTTCATCCCCCGATTTCAACAGTTAATAGTTTAGAGTAACGTTACGTAAAACTCGTCACTCGTAGTATTTACGTACATTCGGGTTTAACTAAATGAGTCTGTTCGTAATAAACGTCTTAGTTGTAACGTTTTCGAATGTTGGGATTTATTCCATTGTATCCCATAATATTCATGAGTATATAAATATACATTCGCATTTATACTTAGGTATTAAATTTAACCAATTCGGTTGGGTATACAAGTACACATTAATAATCTATAGTTGCATGTGTACATGCAACGTTAATCCATGTGATATTTTATACTTGTATACTAATGTTAATAATTCATTATATGCGTTAATATTGTTCTCATTTGAACTTAGGCATATATTATATTTGATGAATGCATGCACTAATGTTATATGATATTATTATTTTACCATTTATTATAGTTCAATGTATTATAATATTCAAGGTTGGCAACAAGTTATATTTAATTTCAACTAAAAACTTGTACTTTATAAACTCACTAATGTAATAACATTTACACTTTTATATTATATAGTTTCCAATTACAATATACTTATCTTTTATTTACTTGCTTGCGCATAACATGTATATACATATACTTATACATTTATATTTCATGAATCATACTCTTATATATGTCACATTTTTCATCTTATATAAGATGATTATTTCCATTATTGCATTATTTTATGCAACTTATATTAAGAACTTAATCTTAATATCATGTAACATTCCATGACATATCTTTTAATTCCTAAGGTTTTTTTTACACTAACCTTGGTTTATAATCTCCATTTACTCCTTAATTGTCACATTATTTTGTGAATGATATTAATGATAATTGTTCCATCTAATCACATTAATACTATATAATAGCTATAGCATTTTATATCATTGTAAACTATAGTTTAAAAACTCAATTTCAAACCTTAGTTATTTACGCAACTACTCTTAGGTTTAATTCATTATGTTTTGACCACATAATTTTATACAATGTTACATTTATATCATTATACCATATAATATGATATTTTTATCTCATTAGATACTATAACCTATAGTTTTAATAAAACTATATTATATTACCGAAAGGCATATATACTATGTTTCAGATTTTCATCAACTCTTCATATTTTTCCATTATTACAATATTGCCACATATTTAATATTATGTTATACATATCATATGTTATAACATTTTAACTTTATAATAAATATAACTTATAGTTTTATTACAACTATTTATATTGCCGAATTGGCACCTATATTATAACTCCATTTTTCTCCATATCACATACTTTTCTTTTATTTCAATTATACCATACATTTTAAATAATGTAACATATACCATATATTATAACATTTGAATCTTATAATAAGGTATAACCTATGATTTTTATTTATTTAAATTGCCGAACAGACCTTAGGTCTGTGATAAGTGCAAAACATATAGACTATTTAAGGTTTAATCACCTTATTAGTTATAGCATTTTTAGTAATGTTTCTCACTTATCTTGGGTTTTTCCTATATTTATGTTATATTAACTGATGTATTATATGTGTTAAAATGTAGGAAAAATACCACATACGCACATATATTATATAGAGGATTAAACAAGCTCAGCAGTGGTGCAACCGCAAGCACGACCGCCCATAAGGGGGCGGACCACTCTGAGGCAACCGCCTGGCGGTCAATGTGGCGGACGGGTGGAGAGGCTACCGCCTTCAAAACTGGCGGACAAGACCAAGGGGGACCGCCCCATAACAGGCGGTAATGGAGGCGGACAGGAGCAACCGCGAGGCGGTACCAAGGCGGACAAGGCGGACCAGACTAAAACTCGACGCGAGCTTATCTTCTTCGGCCGTCGTCGTCTGCTGTCTAAAACTCGCCCGCTGCAACTCGTCCACTATCTCCAGCGCCTACCTTAATTCACTCACGCGTTGTCTGCAATCAATGAGCTCAATCAATCATCAATAATTCATCCACTGGCACGCGTGCTTCCTTCTCCTTCCTTTCTTCTTCTTCTTTTTTTCTATATAAACCCACGAGCTTCACCCAATAAATCATTCATCAATTCATCAATCGATCCACGACCCAACTTCACCACTTCACACATTCATCTCATTTCTCTTCTCCCGCCTTCTCCATTTTATTTATTTTACAGTCCACCAAATTCACCTCTAGCCCTACGTACACAAAATAGCAGAGTGAGACGGAGTGATTACGGATGATTTCTATTACTCTCGTCTCTATCTATCTATTTAATATGTTAGGCTAGTTTACGTTTACTCTGGGAATAGTTATTATGTATCTGTATTAATTATGCAATATTTCTACTGGTTTATTTATATACAGTTTGTTACGTTTTAAAAGTTATCTCGCCTTTTTAATAGATCTCGCGAATTTATTAAATTGCTCTTCTAAGTCTATTTTGATCAGACCAGGTGATAAATAGACAGGTTAATTAAGGCGTAAAACTGGAGGAAACTTGTTATGATTTAAGTTAGTATTCAGTTGCAAATGTAATTCCTCAATACTCCTCTGCCGTTCGCAGGCTTTTGCTTGAACCTTGATTAGAACCTTGCATTACAGGTGAACGAGTTCTTATGAGGCTATGACTTAGTCCTTAGATAATTACAGGAACCTTGCCAAATTATTAAACCAGTAGAGATAGCTTAATTATGCAGATTATATTAACCTGACCCAGAGTCCATTTTATTTATCTATCAACTTAGTTTTTTTATTCTTTCTTTTATTTATTTTACAAGTCAATTATGCATCCCCTCTGTGACACGCTTAGGTACTATTATATGTATATTAGTCCCACGGTTCGACATCCGGTTGCTTACATTTTCACTATACTACTGCGACCGGGATTATATTTGCAGCCCGACGTTTTTTTGGGTTTTAATTCTTTCTTTTATGTTAATTACACCTGTTCTAACCACTCACAAATAAACGTCTGCAGTCTGTTTGTTTTTTTTTCCAGCACACGTTATTTTCTATATTTACATTCTTGCCACAAATATTATAACATGTCACATATAGCTTATATTATATCATATTAATACTCATAATATGTATAATCTATAATTTAGGCTTATAAAATTGCAAACAGACCCTAAGGGCTGTTTTAATTAATTTCTTACCCCTTTATACTTTTATTTACGACTTGACCACAGTTTTTATAATCTATACTTTTAATATCATGTAAACTATATATTATACACTTTTCCTAATATAGCCTTAATTAATATTCTAAAAATCACCAAACTTTATACAAATGTTATAAAGTGTATATTAACTATTCTAACCCTGAATTTTTGGTATTTACTATTCTTACCCCATAAGTTTTGTAAATTTTTATATTTAACTTATAATGTTATTATAAGTTCACAATTTAATTACTTATGTTATTAAAATTGGTCAAGGCTCCTAACATGGTCAATGTTGACCTAAGGACTACCGGTTTGACCACAACTTATCTAATTATAGTTTTGACCCAAACTTTAAAAATTACATTTTGGCCCAAATTTAATAAAACTTTATAAAATTCATTTTAATAGTTTTTTAAAAATATGGTTTTCGGCTATAATTATCACTTAGCCTCCAAATTTATTTAATTACAAACTTACCTTTAAATGCACTCGGTAATATTTATTATTACTTTAAATTCATTTTAACCTTAATATTACATAAAATCAAATGGCCTAAAGTACATGGCCTTATACATCATTTAACATAGGAAAATATTACATATAAATGTCACAATATAACATATAGTTACAGCTTTAGAGTAAGTTTTTTCTTAATGTTTCTAAAATTATATTTTAGCCATTTAAATAATTCTTATGACATTATATGTCACTTAAACATTAGGTTAACCACCTAAAAATGTTATACAACATTTTAATATACATTTTGGTCACAATTAACCTTGTAAGGTCACGGCTTATATTATAATGTAACAAAATGACATAAAAACCTTATATTATGTAGGATTTACACACTTACTTGATTTAGAAGCAAATAAATCAGCCACACACCCTCCAAAGCTCACGGCTACAACTACACATATGTTTAAGTTAGTTTTTGAACTTTAAACTTACACATGAACTTGATTAAGGTATAATCAAGAGGTAATTAACTCACTTTGCTAGGTTTATTCTTGGATTGATTTCTACAATTTGTGCAGAATTTTCCCCATGTTCCAACAGCCATGCACCACCATATAATGCAAGGAAAAGATGGGTATTAGTCTAATGACATTAGTAGTTAATTAAGGTATAATATTAGCTTAATTTAGGCATGACTTTTACCTTGAAATTGAAGGCTCATGTAGGCTGTTTCACGCCTGAATTTTAGAGCATAGAAAAGGTGTAAAAACACCATTTAAACCAAGGTATATAAACGGAAAGAACAAGGTAGAAGACATCCATGGTTCACCTTGTTAAAATTGCCAAAAATGGTAAGTTTGGCTTGGATCTTGCTAGGTCTTGAAGTCATTGATAAATACACTGAATGAACATGTAGAAATGAAGAAGATAAGCTAAAGAAGTCAAGAACTCCAACAGGAAAATGAAGAGGGTGTATATTTACAAGTTAAAGCATGTTTTACCTCTTTTGTTACTTAAGCCTTACTTCCCTTCCCTTTCTGATTTTTCAGCTGAAGAATACCCCTTATTTGAAGGCCAACTCAGACTAGAGGAGTAGATGGAAATGAGATTTGATCAGCTCATTGAAAAAAGAAGAAGAGGGGAAGGGAATGGACATATTTGTGACTTAAGAGCTTACCTAGGTCTCTTGGAGTTGCTCTTGGAAGATGGCTGTTTCAACCTTCAATAGAGGAAGGAAAAGAGAGAGTTTGAGAAGGTATTCTGGGCTGGAAGGAAGGGAGTGAGGAAAAGAAGTCAAATTTGGCTTTTAAGATAATAAATGTTACTTTATGAAATAGTAAGGGTTGAGTCATCAAATTGGAAGATATTTTGTTAGCTTAATGAAGAGGGAAAACCCTCATGCTGGTGGAAATAGGTGGTAAGGATCAATGGTCAATGGTTGACCATTGACTAGATTAGAGAAATAGATGTTATTAAAGTACTATTCACACCAAATTCACCCCTTTTGATTTATTCTGAAAGCTGTGATTTAGACCTTATAATATGGTGTATCATGTCACATTAATGTTATAAAGAATGTAATCTAGTCCTTAAAGTGACATGAAATCAATATTTTTGAGATCATACACAAAAACGTGCTTTAAGGAGTTTTAGTGCACATTTTATGTTAAAGCTTGTTTTTTAGCTTGGTTTTCTTTGGTAATTGTTTAATTACATCCATTACATGATTACTAAACTTAGAAATCCAATTTTGACTGTAATGGAGGTCACAAAACCTTTAAGGTTTCTTAGAGCACAATTTTTGCCCTAAGTGACTTTTAAGCATCTTAGTGCTTGTTCTTTGATGTTGGAGTGTTTTTCCAATAGTTTTATTAGGTTCATTTATGAGTTGATATGCTTAGGAATTAAATTTGTATCCTAAGGAGTTCATTTGGGCATATATTTACCCTAAATGGTCAAAGGGTGCAATCTTTGCTTTGTGTTGACCATTGTTGTTTTAAATGGGTTTTTAAGGCATGTTTAGGCCTTGATTTATATGATTAGATGCTAAATAAATGTTTAATTAGTTAGGGGTATTTCATCCAATATCTTGATCGTTTTCAGCACGTTCCTAGAGATGAGCCATCGGCGTAGAAGATGTGGGACAAAAAGACATACCACTGAAAGGGATTTCACTAGCGCCTTCTCGTTATCAGTGACAAAAACATAAGGGAGACGGGTCAACACCTTCATCAGCTGATTAAGCATCCAAGTGTATGCAGACTGGTTCTCTCTGACTGTAAAACAAAATGCTATACAGAAGTTCTTGCTGCAAGATGTCACTCCAACAAACTCCACTAGCTGCATCTTGTACATGTTCGTCTTGTAAGTGCTATCAATGAGCACCACATAAGGGAACATCTTAGTGGGCGTCATCGAAAAAGGGTGCGCAAAAAAGACAAGGCCCAGCCTAGATGTATTGGACAACACTCAAACACAAAGAACAAGCATTTACATGCTTAAAGGTCAAGTAGGGCAAAAATGTGCTCTAAGAAACCTTAAAGGTCTTATGACCTCCAATTGATATAAAATTGGATTCCTAAGTTCAATTATCATGTAAGGAACACAATGAAACCGTTCTCAAATAAAAAAAAGCTCCGAAACACCTTGTGACACAAAATGTGCACTAAAACACCTTAAATCACGTTTTTGTGTATGAGCTGTAAGATATTGATTATTTGTCACTTTAAAGACTAGATTACATTCTTTATATCATTAATGTGACATGATATACTATATTATAAAGTCTAAATCAAAGTTTAAAAATAAAATCAAAATGGGTGATTTTGGGTGAATAGTACCCAAAATAACATTTAATTACTTAACTTAACCATGGTCAAATTTCATCCTTTGGTTTGACCATCCATTGCTGCCCACTCTTGCTGTCATCCTCATCCATTAAGCCATCTAAAATATCCCCTAATGAATCATCTATTACTATGCACTAAAGTAACATTAAATGACATAAAAAGCAAAACTAGCTTTTTTCTCTCATTACCTTCCTTCCCAGCCGACTTCAACCAGCTTCATTCTCTCTTTTGCTCCTCCATAACCATGGGAACACACCAAACTCAGAAGAGAACACCATTTGATCTAGGTAAGCTTATTAAGCCATTTTATGTTCATTCTCTTCACTTTTCTTTCCTCTTTCCATGGAGCTAAACATCAGCCATTTCCATCCATGGTTCTAGGTTGTTTCGGAGGTTAAAATAAGAGTGATTCTCGGCTGTAACCAGGGAAGAATGAGGGAAGTTCTAATCTTGATCTTTTAAGGTAAAATTGTGATTTAATCACTTATCTCTTTATTTCTTTCATTTCCTTTTGGAAAACCTGAATTCTTAGGCTTATAATCTTCTTCTTAACATGCTTATTCAGTTGGTATATTAAGAGCTTCAAGGAATAGCCAAATCCATGCCAAAAACACCATTTTGGCATCTTAATCAAGGTGAAAATTAGACATCTTCTAATCTGAGTTATACCGGTTTTAAACCTGGTTTTAGTAGCTCTTTTGATGCTCTTTATCTTCTGTAAATTTAGGCCGAAGATCGTCTTTGCTTGCCTTTGTATTCTAAGGTAAATTTAACCTTGAAATTATACATTAAAACACTTCTTATGGTAAGCTCTTGCTTGAAGACTAATCATGCCTTAATTACTGTTTGAAAACATGTAAATGAAGTTGTGGAAAAATTATTCCAAGCTAGCTGTGGCCAAACAAGGCCTTATCTTGGCTAAAATAAGGTATAAATCACTTAAACCTTCACTTGGTATATTAATATGTGTTTAAACATATGTATATATAATTGTCGTGAGTGAATAAGGTATAAAAGGTCATATTTTGACCTTAGGTGGTTAAGGAATGGGTTAGTAAATTTATATAAGTAATTAATTAACATAATTGTCAAATTTAAGACATTATGTGGAAAATTGGTAAATATGGAGAACTTATGGGAGAGGCCGAGAGTTTAATGCATTTTTGGGCATTTATGTGTAATTTATTTTATGAGCTAATGTTTGTAATAAGGCCATGTTCTTTAGGCCATTTTATTTATGTTTTTTAGGTTTTAATTAAGGTTAGGTAATAAATAAATATTACCGAAAACTATAGGGGTTTAAATTGTAATTAAATTAAATTTGGGGGCTTTATAATAATAAAGTCGAAAATTAGGTGTTAGAAGCATTTAAAATAAAAATTATAAGATTTTATAAAGTTTTAGGGTTAAATGGTTATTTCTGGAAAATATGGGTACAAACCGTAATTTATGGGAATTGATGGTCAAGGAAATATTAAGGAGGTCAACCTTGACCATATGGTAGGCTTTGACCAAATTAGATAAGTTAAATAACTTATTTAAGGTTTTATAATTAGATAAGTATTTAATTGTAACATTTTTATGACATATGGGGTATGTATGGTGATTACCGAAAATTAAGGGTGTAAAATGGTATTATAAACACCCATGGGCTATTAGGAATTTTTAGGAATTTATTGGGTTGATTTTGAAATTTAAATAAACTATATATGTATAATATATAGTTAATATGTCATTGTTACACTTTGGAAAAGTAGATGGGGTGGAATGGTAAATACCAAGAGTATATGGGTTAGTAATGGCAATTATAACCCTTGGGTGGAGTTTGGTGATTTTTGGAATTATATAAGAGTATTTAATAAAATAAGTGTATAAATAGTTTTAATGATATTATAAAACTATATGTTATAAATTGGGTCAAGTGTAATTATAGAAGTTGGTGGGTTGAAAAATAATATAGAACATATATTGGGTTTGTTCAGACTCTAAAAGATATATAACTATAGGTTATATTAATATTAAGGTTTAAAATGTTATAATATATGATATATATAACATAACATTATATATGTGGTCAAATTGTAAATTTGGAAAGTAAAAGGGGCTGGAAACTAAATTTAAACAGACATGGTCTGTTCGGTTATTTTAATTAAAATAACTATAGGTTATACCTTTTTATAAGTTAAAAATGTTATATTATATGGTATATATAACATGGTATAAATTATGGGGTGATTTTGTAATAAAGAAAACTATGGGTTATGGAAAAGAATAAGGTTTAATATGGATGCCTATGCGGCATTAAAAATAGTTTTGTATAAAAACTATAGGTTATAAGTTAAAGGAAATAAAAATATCATATTATATGATATTAGTATATGGTATAACATTACATAATGTTATGGGGTTAAAATGAAATTAAAGAAAAGTATATGGCTGTACCGAATTAAAAATATTGGAAAATGAATTTTAGACTATGGTCTACAATGTTATAAATGTTATAACAATTATATGGTATTAATGTGGTTTTAATGGAATTAATATAAGTAAGGATATTCACATTAAATAATGTTACAAACTATAAATAAATAAGATTTATAAACTAAGGTATATATTAAATAAACCTTAGGAGTTGTAATTATACAACATAAAGATGTTACATAATATTAGGATAATAATCTTAATATAAGTTGTATAAAATAATACAATTAATGGGAATTATCATCTCACATAAGATGATAAAATTGTAACATATAATTTAAGAGTTTTACAACTAATGAAACTTACCTATATTGGTAAATATATACATATGCGAAAATAATGTATATAAGGAAGGATATATATTATGGGTGGAAACCATATAATATAATGGTGGAGGTTATTACATGAATATAGTTTACAAACTATCAGTTATAATTTTTGAATTCAAATATAGTTTACTAAAAGATTAATGAATTATAATACAATTTATTATAATGGATGGTGGAAAATAATACAATATAATAGATCATGCATGTATTCATGCAACTATAGGTTATATGCCTAAGTTCAATGATGGATAAGATTAAAGAAATATAATGAATTAAACTTAACAGTCAAAACATTTCGACCTACGAGCTTTAGTAACAAAGCCGACTAGTTTAAAGAAACCCATAACAATTGACAGTAGAAATCCGGGGATGAACTGTCGGGGTTACTTGTTATTCGGAAATACCGGATTTAGTTAGTCATGGAGACTGACTTATAGTTTTATTACCGTTTAGATCGTACTTCAGACGAAGGCGCCTGAAGAGCTAGTGGTCTACACTGCGCATCCTTGGTCTAAGGTTTACGGTATGTAAAGGGGTTTGATCCGGGTTGTCCTAAGGAATTCCTTGGGCTCGGATTTGGTTGATATAACTTGTGTGTTATGTGTGTGGATACGTGTATGTGATTATGTGTGTTACTGCATTAATTATTTATGCACGAGCGTCCTACGGGACTAACACTACGTCGACTATAGATCGACTTATATAAACATACATTTGCATTTAATGTGATGACATGACGGTTACTTAATATAATACCCTTAGTATAAATATTAAGTATATGGTAACCTAAGTAAAACACTTAGGTACGAGTCACGACATTGTCGGTCTCTAGAGCATGGATCTCGAACATGAATATAACCCAGATTACTTCTAGGTATGCGTGAGACCCATTGGGCAGCTAATTAATAAATTGTATTCTCCATAAGACTAAGAGCATATCTTAAACATTATAAGAGAGAGATGGTATGAGTTGAGGTGAGGAATCCAGGTAGTTTACGAACTACTTGGTTACGCATTTGTGATCACTGAGGGGTACCCGATCGGGTTCCGCTCTAAGTATATACCCAACGAGCCCTATTTGGATCGTGGGTCAGGTGGCTACGTCCTTTATATGGACACCTTACGAGGCAAAGTGAATAGTCAGGGGCCTCCGGACCCCTGGCGAAATGAGCACCTTTGTGTGTACGGGAGGACTACTGTCCATGATGAGGTTATCGGGTTGTCCTAACATGACGCCCAACTGGTATTTAATTAACATGGTTTGGATGGATGGGGCCTTGAAGGCCAAATTAAATTAACTAAGGAAGACGTTCGCTACGGCGATTATTCAGTACTATTATTCGATATGTTCGATTATACAATTGTTGTTTGTAATATTTAATGAATGTCTGGATTGGATGGATGGTTAGGTATTTATGACTGTTTGGATGGATGGCTATGTATTTATGCATGTTTATTATAGTATGGATTATAACTATAAAATGGTAAAGCATGAAACCAATCTAATAACAAGATGGTTAAGATGATCAAGTGACCAATAGGGTCCAGGCCCGGCATACTCAGCGTTTATCACTGAGACTACACTCATTGTGCAGGTTGTTGATCATTGTCGAAGCCGAAGTGCAGGAACAGGGTAGTTAGGGTTTACTTTAATTACCACACATGGAGTTTATTTGTATAACGATGTTAGACTGGGAATTGTATTATGGTACGGTTATGTATACTCGGGATTGGGTAGACGCTCACTTGTCGACGTTTATGGTTTATGGACTTAGTATGATGTATAGGAGTTATCTCGATATCACAGCGGTTAGCAGTTTGTTTATTTTGGTTGTTGGATATAGTTATGCTTCATTACTCGCATGGGCGAGTAATGGTAGGTGACACCCGAGTGAGTATTGATGTTGTTAATTATCTTCCGCTGTAAGACGTTTTATTTATTCCTACGAGAGAGATTATTACGTGTTTAAGGAGAGGGGTGTTACAAAAGTGGTATCAGAGCGGAGTACCGCTCTGATGACGAGATACTAGATTAAGACAGTGAGCTTAGGACTTGGAAAATTACGGGAAACGTTTGTGAGATACGAGATGACTCGTCTTAAAAGATATTGTGTTTAGTAACACAAATTGCATGATATATTAGCTTTAAAGGTAATTCAATATCCACTGGTTGTGTACGGTAAATTACCGAGTGATCATGCGACATTCTGTACTACAGATGTCTGGAGGAACTAGAGGCCGTGGTGCCGGTAAAGGTGGAGGCGGTGACCCCGTGATTCCAGGAGTTGCAGAGACAATTGCTACCGTTCTCGCACAGCTTGGTACTCAAATTGGAGGAACACCAGCCCACCCGCCGCAGCCCAAGGAGATGAACTAGCTGAAGTCAGTTACCGAGACCTGACCACCTACTTATTCATGGGAACCAGACCCCGTAGCCTTGGAGCGTTTTATAGTTGAACATGAGAAGGCCTACGAAGCTTTGCAAGTACCTGCCGACAAGAGAGAGTCGTCATTGCTGCTTTCCATCAGAAGGATGCAGCCAGTACTTGGTGGAGGTTGGTCAAGGACCATAACCTGGCTACGCCCGACTTTACAATGGGCTGCCTTCGTCGAGCTTCTAAGGGGGAGTACTACCCGAAACATCTCAAAGCAGAAGAAGCGCCGTGAGTTCGAGACACTCCCAGGGAGGTCTGACCGTGGATGAGTACTATGCTCGATTCATTGGTCTATTGGACTTCATCCCCGGAGTCGAGTACTCAGAGACCGTGAAGGTCGAGAAGAGTTCCGGGGGGGATTGTTGTTTCGCATCCAGATGGTGATGGGTGCTACCCTCTATACTACTATCCAAGTATTAACATGAAAGCCCTAAATTCTTTACTTACTACATTACTAATTAACTTTGTGAGAACTTACCAATGAGATCTAGGAGTGTTATGACGTTGCCTCGAGGACGGAGTAATGCTCCAGACTCGGGAAGAGACTCTCGGGACAAAGAAGAGAAAGAATCCTGAGGGAGAGTCTGAGGATAAAGGAGCCATCTCCAGGCGATAGCCAGACGAAGGGAAAGTAAGTACTTATCCCATTCTAAATTACTTACCATATTAAACCACCTTTATGAATGCTGACCCGAAAACCTTAACAGGAAATTCTTCAGAAGAAAAGGGCAGCAGGGTCACCAGGAGCGAAGGGGAACAGACCCGTCCCTCGGTTGACCGGCCCAGTTATAGATGCTCAGCCGTTGAGATATGCCGCCTCCTAAGGGTGAGAACACCTTCCTCTTAAATAAATGTAACCTTAGCCTTGATATCTACAGCTATTAACTTAAACTAAATGCTACCATTAGGCACCGGACAGCCCCAGAGCCATTTCTATTGTAAGAATTGTGGTGGGAAGGATCATCCTGGGGTTGACTGCAGTGGCCGCAAAGTTGAGTGTCGGTACTGCAAGAAAGAGGGCCACCCGGAGTTCGAGTGCTGGATGAACCCCGAGGGCCGTAACTACAGGTGAAATACCCCGAATAATTAGGGTAATTAAATTACTCTAATACAATATTGAGGGCCTATTAGTGCCTAATGAATTTGGTAAAAAGAATAAATCCAAAAGAAACAAGAAAAACACTTAAAAATCGAAAAACACTAAATTGGGCGTTAAGTGACCCTAGGAGAAATACAACCTTAGAAAGGGTATTGAATGAAATTAAAAGGCTTAATAATTCCTAAATAATATATGGAAACAATCCCTGAAGAAAACGGATCCAAATATTGTAATAAAACGCAAATGAAGCTTTAGTGCATGTTTTTCGAGAAAACCCGAAAACGTGACATAAGTGGTCAAACGAACCCGTTTAAAAATTATAGTCATTAAATAACTATAAATAAACATTAATGGGAGTATAATAACCATTAAAATTTAAGAACGAGAAAATTCCTGAAACAAAACAGACCCGGTTAGTGAATAGTGCTAAACCGGGTAAATTAACGAGCGTTTTTCTGTAAAAGACGAAAAAACTCTCCAGCTTGTAACAATTAAGTGGGCCGATTTTAATTGTGAGACAGCCCTCTCACACACCTAATAAGCTAGAAAGAAAAGAAAGAAAAGTAAAAAGGTGTCCCCACCCTCTCTCTCTTCTCATTTCTTTCGTTTCCTTTTCTCTTTCCTTTTCTCTTTCCTCCCTCTCTTTCTTCCCAGCCGGCTCCATATTCTCCCCAAGCTGCCGATTTCTCTCCTTCTTCTCCAATGGCTACTTAACTTCAATGCCATGCCCAAGCTTCATACAAGCTCCATCACAAAAATAATCACATATCCTTCTTCCTCTCATCCTCCTCTATCATTCTCTCTTTTAAATTTCAAAAGGATGAAGTTGACCTCCATGGGTTTTCCCCATTTGAAGAGAAAAGCACATCTTCTTGTAGCTTGGAGTCTCCTCTTTCAAACAAGGTAAAAATCTCCATAAAAACCTCATTTTTCTCCATCTTGTTGAGCTGGCCGATTTTGCCCTCTCTCACACCTTGTTTTTCTTCTTGATTTTGAGCTTCATTTCAACCCTCCAATGGTGGAGTAATCCCCTTCTTGATTCAAGGGTGAAAATCCCTCTTGAAAGCTTCAAAAAGGTAAACCCTAACTTATGTTTTAAGCCTTTAATTGAATTGGATTTCTTAAGGGTTTAGATGATATTAATGGAATGCATTTTTGTGTTTATTGAATGTTGGGATGGAGTTTGGCAACTCCATCCCCACTTGACCGATTTTGAGAGAGGAGAGAGAGGAAACAAGAGGATGACTAAAAGAGAACTTGTGAAATTAAGGTAAGAAATCACCTTAAGGTTTATCTTGAATGCTTTAGGATTTGGGAAGGGTTAAATTAAAATAATGAACCCAAACGGGGGGAATTGATGTAGTTGGTTGAATTTGAAAGTGAATGTGAACTTTGTGTTGATTTAAGGGCCTAAGTGCCAATGCATTTGATTTTGGAGCTATATTGTGTTTAATGAGTTTTGAGGATATATTATGCTCTGGTAGGACCTTCATGGGTGTGGCTAGCTTAGGTTTGACTTTGGTGATGATGGGTGAGAATGGACATGTAAAGTTTATGGGGAGGTTATGGCAAAATTTTGGTGGAAACATAAGTGTTTTAAGAAGACTTAGTGTATTGGAGAAACTAGGTGTTTGCAGTGTTGTTTGGAGATGGTTAGTAACCTTGGAATGGTAATGGAGGATGGATAAGAGAGGTGTAAAAATCTGTAGCATGGGAGTATTGAAATGCCTTGGAACAACAAGAAAAAAGAGTTAGTGTTAGAATAGTGGAAGTGAGAGTTGGACTTGGGTTTTAGAATGGTGTATATCTAGGAATGAATTGGTATGGTCATTAAATGATTTGGTAGGCTGGGAAAGATGTAAAAAATAGCAAGGAGAGAAGTTAGAAATGCAAAAGAGTGAAAATGCAAAATGTGAGAACTTGAATTGTTGAATTTGAACAAGGAATTGGAGTAGGGATTTAACTAAGGATTTGGAGTGGTTTAGAGCATGTTTAGGGGTGATTAATTATGTAGAAATTTTTTGGAAAGATAAGGAAAGTTTGAGGGTGGTTTAAGGGTTTGATTAGGGGGTGAAAAATCACCCAATAGGTTTTAGCAGGGTCCAGGACTTTCTTCTTTTTTGGTCCTTGGACAAAGTCCCGGACCACCCCATTAAAATGTAGCCGAGAGTCATGTGTAACACCCCATCCAAAGCCATTCGTGGTTATCGCAAAACTGAACACTTAATCGAATACGTCGCAGCGGAAATAAAAACACCTGGACCTTGCCACGGTCTGATCGTTAGAATATACCGGCCTTAACATTTACAATACTTATCCAAAATACTTATCCACTCAAAACATCACCACCACATACCACAACCAACCGAGTACAAGTATCTAAAACATAATCTCAACCTTACATCAGTTTAATATAAACAGTCGGGTGCACAGGCGCAACCCGAACTCAAAATAAACATCCCACCCTAAGTCTAACCGCTCCTACTCTCGTAGTGCGTCCTCATGGGTCTCTTACCTGCAAGTGTAAAAATAGCCCCGAGGGGGTCAGCACGAATGCTGGTACACCCTCTCATGGCCCCCAAGCTAACGGGGCTACGACGACTAATTGTCGATAGCATGGAAATTGATTACATACACAAGCATAATATGAAGTGCAATAACAATAACCACAGATGAACATATATAGTTCACAAACAATGAACGACTCAAGCGTTCCCTTATCAAGTGGGTTAGTAACCCCTCCTTAGTCCTCATTTCCTTAATCTCAGTTCCTTACCTTATCTCAATCTTAATCTCAACTTATTCTTAGTTTACAAACCGTTCCTGGAAGGGATTGGTTGTAGCTTAATTCGAACCTGGGATTTAGGTGATCCCACCGCACCATCTTAATGCCACCTACTCTGGACGGGAGTCCAGCGTAGCTGAGCCGGCAACCGGCCTAGGCTACAAGTCCGAAGACAAGTCCTTAAGCGGAGGGCGGATCTGATTCAGATACCGTCCCCCTTTTTCCTTAGCATGCATGACCGGAGATCGGTCCCGGGTTTCCTCACTCAAGTTCCAGTTAGTAGAAATCTTAATCACCATGTGCTAGCTAAGCCCTAACGGGCATTAACCAACAACCACCACTTAACTCTTATTCTTAACTCAGTAAGTACTAAACTTGGTTAGTAACAATCTCAAGTCTCGCGGGTTAGTGTAAATATAACACATACACAACGAGAACAATATAACCGGTTGCATGCTTTATCTTGTTTAGTCATAGCAATTAAACAGATAGCACACAAGCCGAGGGACACCTCGTTAGCAAGCAGGTCACAAGAAGGATTGTACCGTTCACCGTCGACGATCGTTTGGTTTATCTCCTTCCAAGTCCCAATTCACAAAGCCTAAAACATTCATTCAGTTTTAGGTTATTATTCAATCCAACTCAATAGAATTACTTAACCTCCTAGACATCAACTTTACCCATTGTTTTCACTAAGCCTTATGGTTTTTAACTTAACTCCTAGGTGCATCATTTCCTCATTATCTATTACACTTACTCTCCCACTTAATGACCATTACACCACCAAACATGTCCTTAATAATCTTATAACATCAATAAATTATCCCCATCATTTCCTAACCTTAAACAAGGTTTTTGGTCCATACAGTGGCCTGTCCGAACTTGTGTCCGGACTTCCCAAGTTCGGACACAAGTCGAGACTCAAAACTGAATACAGACGTGTCCGAACTTGGTCGGACTTCGGAAGTTCGGACATGGGTCGAGAAAATCTCAAAGTAGAAACAGGTACGTCCGAACTTGTGTCCGGACTTCCCAAGGTCGGACACAAGTCGAGACTCTGAAAATTGTACGCAACAGGGCCTGTCCGAACGTCCATGTCCGGACGGATGTTCGGACAAGGCAAAACACTCATTTTCTAAACTTTAAACACTTAACCAATTTTCACCAAACTTCTCTAAAAGCCTCATAATGTTTCCAACATCATTTGGTACACTTACACCTCATGCAACATCCATAAACTCATTTTCTATCTCCTAAACACTTACTCACTTCATACCAAAATTCCTACACTTATGATATTTTCTCCTTGGTTTTCTAAGTGGTGTTTCATACCTATGATAAACCACTATGCCAATAATGTTCCACCACTACTACAACATCATCTCCAAAGCATCTTTCTTGCACTTCCCAAGGTTTTCTTAAATTCTAAGCTCTAGTTCTACCTAAACCACTAAAGTTTTATGCTTTTTATTTCAAACTTACTAAAGTTTCCTAGCTTCTTTCATCAACATTTACCTAAGTCCTAAGTACCCAAGTACACACTTTGATTCTAAATCCTTCATGGTGATACCTAAGTCATTATAAGTCATTATAAGTCATTAAAACACCTTAATTCACCCTTTTTCATCAAGACAACCTCTAGAACTTCCTAGTACTTCCTTAGTCATTAAATCCCCTTAGGATATCTTAAACACTTAAGTTCTCCTTTAAATTTTGCCATGGGTTCTCTAGTATATAGTACATCCTAACACTTGGTTTTTCTCCATCAAACAACCAATATCACTCAATTCCCTTACAACACCTTAACACACAATTTACACTAAAACTACACCACATCATTTATAGTGCATAAACTTAAATGCTTGGCACTTAGGCCCTTAAATGACAATAATCTTAACCACTGAATTTCCACATATATTTGCCTTAACCTGCGAATACACTCAACAAGGCTCCCATTGAAATAAATGCTTCTTGTAATTCACCTTGATGTTCTTAAACTATCTCTTTTTCTCATTTGCTCCTTAGTCACAAGTTCACAAGTATAGTCATTGTTTCTCCTAGGTTTTATAAACCCTTTTCTAATGTAAACTCTACACTAAAACTCATCACCTATCTAAATCCCATTCCCTTAAACAATAAAACACCTTAAGGTAAGTAATTTACCTTGTTCTTTTACAAGCTTTAAAAGTTTTCTTCCTTAGGTTTTTCTTTGCTCAATCTCGGTCACCAATGTATATCTCCTTGCCAATGTTCTAACCAATATCCAATGACTCCAATGAGTACTAGATAACACATTAACCCTAAGGAACAAACCCTAGGTTAAAAATATGCTTTAAGGTATTAAGGTGATTGTTTTACCTCGGTTTCTCAAGACAACTTGGATATGAAGCAAGAAGACCTCCTCAATCCTTTGAAGAGTAGAAAACAAGCTAGAACAAGGCATAAACATGGAGTCCCATGAGTGTAATTTTCGGACAAGGAAGAAAATGATGGAAACCTAGATTTTCTTACACTTTCTTTACCTTAAGAGAATGGAGAGAAGCCAATGGAGTCTCCAAACTTGAATTTCCTCCTCTAATGGTGGTTTGAGTTGGCACCAAAATGAAGCTCTTGAAGTTTTGAAAAGATAGAAAGAGAGAGCTTGAGCTAACTAAGAAGAATATGTAATTTGTTTTGGTTTTGGAGCTAAAATGAGTGAGTTGTGTGCAAAGCTAGATGGAGCTAGCATGGAGTTTTCTTCACGTTAATGGAGGGGGAGAGAGAGCAAGAAATCGTGGGAAACAAAGGAGAATGAAGAAGTGAGGAGAGAGAACTACTAAAGTGTGATATTATGTAAAAGGTGAATAGTACTTTTACTTTACAAATCTTTATTGCTTAGTCATAAGGTGGTGACTCACCTTACAAGAAACCGGCCCCATTAGTACAAGGGGTACTTAAGTCTTGTTGACCAAATATCTCACTATATTGACTTATGTTATAAACTAGCTTAAATATTTTTTATTCACAAAACAAGGCACATTGTGTGAAATTTTGATTTCCCATTGATATAGACTTCCAAATGTGATACTATATAGTACCATGTTAATTAATTAAAAGTAATGATGGACATTTAGCCATTCAAAACTCATTTACAAGACAATTTTTCAAAAAGTGCTTTAAGACTCCTTAAAGCACATTTTGTTTTAACTTGTTTTCAAGCTTGGTTTTCTTTGGAATTGATTTAAAATGACCCTTAGGATATTACTAAGGTCTTAGAACAATATTTGGGTACTCTCCCAAGTCTCTCCAAGCTTAGAGCACGTTTTTGTCTTAAACTGCTCTTTTGGTGTTTCCTTATATTTTTCTTGATTAGAAATGTTTCTTAATGTTTATAAGGCATTATTTAGCCTCATACATCTTACTTTATCATTTAAACACCATATCTAAGTTTGGGGTATTTCAATCTACCCCCCTTAAAAGAACTTTGTCCTCAAAGTTCACATATGTGCTTAATCATTCACGGTACTCAATTTCCTTAATCTTAACACCACATCTTATACTCACATTCACACATCTCAAGACTCAAAGGTCAATCTCAAATACAATACATAAGTATTATACATAACTCAAACTTAACACCAAAGTGCAGCAACTTACACAAATTCACATCTTAAACAACCAAACAAACGACAAACATGATCGTTTCCTAACTCAAAAGCGAGGAGGAAGCTCTACCCCTTAAAAAGGGGGTACGCCCCGTACCCTATACAGACGATCTAGTCAGTAAATAAAGAAGGGTACTTCGCCCTCATCTTATCCTCTAATTCCCACGTGGCCTCTTCGACATCCTGGTTAGACCAGAGAACCTTCACCAGTCGCACTGACTTGTGGCGAGTGTCCCTAGTCTTGCTGTCCAAGATTCTCTGAGGAGTCTCCACGGATCTCATATATGGTTCTAAAGTCAACCTCTCAGGTTCTAACACATGGGAGGGGTGGTGCATGTATTTCTTTAGCTGTGAACATGAAAAACATCATGCACTTTACCCAGCTTCAGCAGGTAAATTCAACCTGTAAGCAACCGGGCCCACCCGCTCCGTAATCTCATAAGGACCAACAAATTTCGGGCTTAATTTGCCCTTCTGCCCAAACCTGAATACACCCTTCATTGGTGAAACTCGCAGAAATACCTGGTCGCCCACTGCGAACTCCAGGTCCCGTCGTCGAACATCAGCATACGACTTCTGCCTATCTTGAGCAGCTTTCATGTTCTCCCTGATTGCTGAACTTCAGCCTTAACTTGTTCTAAATACTCTGGTCCTATAATGACCGTCTCACCGACTCATCCCAGCAGAGCGGTGTACGACATGGTCTACCGTACAACGCTTGAAAAGGTGCCATCTTGATCGAAGCGTGATAGTTGTTGTTGTATGAAAACTCGATCAGATGCAATCTGTCAATCCAACTGCCCTGGAAGTCTAAGGCACATGCTCTCAGCATGTCCTCGAGTGTCTGAATAGTACGCTTAGTCTGACCATCTGTTTGAGGTTGGAACGCGGTACTCAGCTTAAGTTCTGTACCCAACGCTTCTCTGGTAGCTCTCCAGTACCTCGAAAGGAATCTGGTATCTCTATCTGACACTATGGTCTTTGGTATGCCGTGATGTCTCATGATTTCTTTCTCAAATAACTCATCTAATTTGGTCACCTTCCAAGTATCCTTCATCGGTATGAATCGGGCTACTTGGTAAGGCGATCACCACCACCCATATCATGTTGAGACCTCCCCTAGCAGGTGGAAGCCCAACTACGAAGTCCATGGAGATATCATGGAACTTCCACTCCGGAACTGGCATCGACTGTACCATTCCGCCCGGTCGTCGGTGCTCGAATTTACCTTCTGGCATGTGAGACACCTCAAGACGAACTCGGTAACATCTATCTTCATCCCCGACCACCAGAAGTATCTCTTCATGTCTTTATACATTTTAGATGCTCCCGGATGGATGGAAACTGAAGAACAGTGTGATTCTCTAAGTATACGGTCTTTCAGATACGTGTTGCCCCGTGGTATGCATAACCGACCCTTAAGTCTGATCAGATCATCATCATGAAGTCTGAAGTCTATTTCTGACTCTCAAAGGTACCATCTGTCAGCTTCTGTCTGACCTCTCTCATGTACTCATCTGTCCTCTGAGCCTCTCGCACCTCATCAACCAAGCTGAGAAAGGAGAAAGAAACTAGCGAATGGAGTGAGTGTGCTCGACGCTCAGGGCATCCGCTACAACATTGGCCTTCCCCTCTTTGTATTGGAGGTCAATGTCATAGTCTTTCAGAAACTCTAACCATCTCCTCTGTCGAAGATTTAACTCCTTCTGAGTGAATATGTATTTCAAACTCTTGTGATCGGTGTAGATCGTGACATAACCCTATATAAGTAGTGGCGCCATATCTTCAAAGCGAAGACTACAACTCCCAGCTCTAAATCATGTGTGGGGTAGTTCTCCTCATGTTTCTTCAAACGGGCGTGAGGCATATGCCACCACCTTGCCATGTTGCATGAGCACGCAACCCAGCCCTCTGCCGGATGCATCACAATAAACCTCAAAGCCCTCTGTACCGTCTGGAATGGTCAGAACCGGTGCAGTGGTCAGTGAGTCTTCAAGCGCTGAAATGATCTCTCACAGTCAACTGTCCACAAGAACGGTGCATCCTTCTTCATCAGACTGGTCATCGGTTCGCGACCTTGCTGAAATCTCTAACAAACCTCCTGTAGTAACCTGCCAGACCGAGAAAGCTCCGGATGTCGGTAACAGTCTTCGGCCTTGGCCAAGTACGTACGGCATCAATCTTTGCTGGATCCACTGCGATCCCAGCATCTGAGATGACATGACCTAGGAAAGAGACCTGGTCATGCCAAAAACTCACACTTGGAGAACTAGATATAACTGGTTCTCCCTTAACATTTACAATACCTATATGTTCATCTGTGGTTATTGTTATTGCACTTCATATTATTCTTGTGTATGTAATCAATTTCCTGCTATCGACAATTAGTGTCGTAGCCCGCCCCGTTAGCTTGGGGGCCATGAGAGGGTGTACCAGCATTCGTGCTGACCCCCTCGGGGGCTATTTTTACACTTGCAGTAGTAAGAGACCCATGAGGACGCACTACGAGAGTAGGAGCGGTTAGACTTAGGGTGGGATGTTTATTTTAAGTTCGGGTTGCGCCTGTGCACCCGACTGTGTATATTAAACTGATGTGAGGTTGAGATTATGTTTGAGATACTTTTACTCGGTTGGTTCTGTTATTGTGGTTGGTGATGTTTTGAGTTGGATAAGTATTTTGGATAAGTATTGTAAATGTTAAGGCCGGTATATTCTAACGATCAGACCGTGGGCAAGGTCCAGGTGTTTATTATTTCCGCTGCGACGTATTCGATTAAGTGTTCAGTTTTGCGATAACCACGAATGGCTTTGGATGGGGTGTTACAAAAGTGGTATCAAAAGTGGTATCAGAGCGTAGTTAAGCTCTGATCAAGAAATACCGGATATGAGTAACCACCGAGTTAGAAATAAGATAAGGAATAAGTGTTGGTTAAGAGTGTGAGAAGTTAGAGTGAGTAGAGTCAGATGACCACTAATAAGTGTGGATCGTCTTTACCGTCTACGGACGTTATAAATTCACTAACCGAAACAGTGGTGAATACGAATCTAATGTGAGTTATGCTTGTTCAGATGGCAGGACGTCCTAGGGGAAGCCGAGGTCGCGGCCAGGGTGAGGATACTTCAGGAATACCTGGAGGCAGACGATCGCAGAGATCGTAGCTGCCGCATTAGGGCATATGGGCTACCAGCCTGGGTGGGTGCACCACCTCCACCGCCCACAACCTAGGGAACCAAACTGGGTGAAGAGTCTTGCAGATCTTCGACCCGCGCACTTTAAGGGGGGAGACCGATCCCGCCAAGCTTGAGGCGTACATCTCCGAGCTGGAAACCGCCTTCGAGACCCTTGATGTCCCTGTTAGGATCAAGGTGCGTCTAGCTGCTTTCTATCTAAAGGGGGCGGCAGGCGATTGTGGAAGCTGGTGAGGGCCGAACATGTGGCCAATCCAGAGTTCGGCTGGGAGCAGTACACCGCCTTGCTACGAGCAAAGTACTACCCGCCATGTCCAGACAGACGAAGAAGCGCTTGTAGTTGGATGCGCTTAGGCAGACGGACAAGATGACAGTGGACGAGTATTACTCAGAGTTCACTGCCTTGCTCCGTCTTCTGCCAGGTCTTGGATATTCTAACCAGATCCTGGTGGACCGCTTCTATGGCGGGCTTAGCCATCGACTCCGCTACGGCATGGGGCCGACGAGTTACACTACCTTGCAGGTAATAAGAATGATTGAGATTTGAGTAAGTAATGAGTAAGATTTAATTATGAGAAATAAGAGTGACTAATACTGTGGAAAAGCAGGAGTGCTATCATGCCGCTACTAAGGTTGAGATAACCATCCAGCTGAGGGACGAGGAGAATGCTAAGAGGAAGAGTGCTGGTAAGAGCTCAGAAAGTCAAGGGCAAGGAGGGTACAAGAAACAAAAGTACCAGGCTCAGGCCCAGAAAAATCAGAACCCAAAAGGGAAGGAGGAACAGGAGAGAGAAGCTCCGGAAGAGCCATTGAAGTTGATATATGCTATTGCAGCTACACCCCTGCGCTCTAGGGCGCCAAAGGGTAAGAAATTGATATTAAATGAGTTAAGGAACAAATTAGTAACTGTTGAGATATGAGAATTGACATTATGAATCATCAGGATCTAAGACTGAGAAGGGAGCGGTGGTGGCTACCAGCGACACTTCATCTGTAGGTGGTGTCACAAGGACCACCCCGGGATCGACTGTAAGGGAACAAGGTGGAGTGCAACTTTTGTGGAGTTTATGGGCACCGAGCGTATGAGTGCTACCGCAACCCTGCTAGCAGAGCCTATAGGCCCGATACCAGGGGCAAGGGCAAGACCGATCAGGGAGCTGGATCTGACGGTCAGAGGAAGGTGCAGCAGCCGGCGGACAAGAACCCAAGGGTGACCCAGAAGTCGGGACCCACATTACACATGGTGGACCGGGACGATGAGCCTGAACCCTCATCGAGGCCAGGTACCGCTGTAACCATTTAGTAATAAAACTACCTGCTTACCGCATTATCATGCATGTTTGGTGAATAAATGAGTTAAGTAAGAATAAGATGAGATTAGCACTTAAGTAAGATATAACCTACTACCACTTTAGGAAGATTCAACATCTGCTACCAATACCATCTACACCTAACCGGAGCACACCGCACATCGAAACCATAGACTTTCCAACCGAACAATGTCTGGTTATCCGCCCAGGTATGATTTTATTAAGGGGATACCTGACACCCGAAGCACAAATAGCCATCATCAGAAGATGCAATCAACTAGGAATGGGACCGGGAGGTTTTTACACACCGGAGTACCAGGGGGAGCAAGGATGAGATTAAAAATGATGAGCTTGGGCAAGGATTGGAATCCTTATGCCAAGAACTACCAAACCATGAGGGTGCAAGATGGAGTCTCACCACCGGGAATACCCGAAGAGTTCCATCCAGTTATTACACAAGTCGTGGAAATCGCTCAGCAGTTGGAAGCTGAACCGATTCCAGACATCCAGGCAGACATTTGCATTGTAAACTTCTACGAGAAAGATGGGAGACTGGGACTACACCAGGATAAGAACGAGACAATGGAGTCTCTCGAAAGAGGGATACCCGTAGTGTCTTGGTCCATTGGGGATGATGTAGAGTTTTTATACGGCGAGCAGAAGCGTGCGGACCGTGCAGATAAGTTGGTACTTAAGTCAGGTGATGTGTTAATTTTGGGAGGAGAATCAAGGATGTTATACCATGGGATTAAGAGAATTAAGCTGAATACAGCACCGTCAGCAGTAATCAATGCGACGCATATGAGACCAGGAAGACTAAACCTAACCTTTAGACAATATTAGCCATGTAATGTTAGAATGAGATGAGGAATGGGATGTAAGATTGAAGCACATGTTGTAAACAGGATGGTCATGAATAAATAACAGTGTTGTTCATATAAATTGTTACGACTCTTGTTATACCATCAATACGCATGAAGCTTGTGAACACAATTAGGTTATGGACTCGGTACGGAAGGTGCACAAGCATACTTACAGAGGCACAGGCCGACGCCAGCGGTACTATCCTCACCGACACCTTTCCGATTAAAGGGATTGAGGCATCAGTTCTCTTCGACTTAGGGGCCTCGCATACCTTTGTCTCGGCATCATTCGCGAGCAGGTTGGGGCTAGACGCTGATGAGCTACCCGACTTCACGGTTACGCTCCCGTCTAAGGAGAAGGCGGCATCTTGCACTCATTACTACCGAGGAGCCACCATCAGAATTAAGGGAGAAGACTTTCCAGTCAGCTTCATTGAGTTCAGTAAGCTAGGATTTGAGTTATCTCGGGATGAACTGGTTGGAGCGGCACAAGGGACGTATCCGCTGCGCCGAGCATAGATTGCTGCTCAGGAGTCCATCTGGGGGGTAACAATATCATACCGCCAGAGGCCCAGAAAGCCTTCGACTAAGATCATCACCGCCATGGCAATGTATAAGGAATTGAGGAGAAAGGAAGAAGTATACCTCTGCATGTACAGGACATAGAGAGAGACCCTGAGTTCGACCCCGATTTACAGGTAGTGTCGGAGTTCCCCGACTTATTCCCACGGGAACTGCCCGGCATGCCACCCACTCGGGAGGTAGAGTTCACCATCGAGCTGCTACCTGGTACCGGACCGATAGCCAAGGCGCCATACGTATGACTCCGGCAGAGATGACTGAGTTAAAAGAACAATTGAATGATTTGTTGGATAAGGGATTCATTAGACCAAGTGTGTCACCATGGGGAGCGCCAGTCCCTTCGTGAAGAAGAAGGATGGTAGTCTCCGCCTCTGCATCGACTACAGAGAGCTGAATGCAGTGACAGTGAAGAATAAGTACCCACTACCCCGCATTGACGATCTGTTCGATCAGTTGAAGGGAGCATCTGTGTTTTCCAAGATTGATCTCAGATCGGGGTATCATCAGACAGCCATTAAGGAGGGAGACATGAGAAGACAGCATTCGGACACGATATGGCCACTATGAGTTCACAGTGATGCCGTTCGGTTTGTCGAACGCACCGGCGAAGTTTATGGATCTTATGAACCGCTTTGTTCCGGGAGCAGCTGGACAAGTCGGTTGTGGTTTTTATTGATGACATTCTGATATACTCGAAGTCTAAAGTTGAACATGAGAAACATCTGAGGAGGGTATTGGAAATATTAAGGGAGAACCAGCTATATGCTAAGTCTCCAAGTGAGAGTTTGGCTGGACCAGGTCTCTTTCCTAGGTCATGTCATCTCAGATGCTGGGATCGCAGTGGATCCAGCAAAGATTGATGCCGTACGTACTTGGCCAAGGCTGAAGACTGTTACCGACATCGGAGCTTCTCGGTCTGGCAGGTTACTACAGGAGGTTTGTTAGAAATTTCAGCAAGGTCGCGAAACCGATGACCAGTCTGATGAAGAAGGATGCACCGTTCTTGTGGACAGTTGACTGTGAGAGATCATTTCAGCGCTTGAAGGACTCACTGACCACTGCACCGGTTCTGACCATTCCAGACGGTACAGAGGGCTTTGAGGTTTATTGTGATGCATCCGGCAGAGGGCTGGGTTGCGTGCTCATGGCAACATGGCAAGGTGGTGGCATATGCCTCACGCCAGTTGAAGAAACATGAGAAGAACTACCCCACACATGATTTAGAGTTGGGAGCTGTAGTCTTCGCATTGAAGATATGGCGCCACTACTTATATGGGGTTAGTTCACGATCTACACCGATCACAAGAGTTTGAAATACATACACTCAAATTCTCTTCACAACACCCTTAACAAAAATTTACACTAAACTACACCACATCATCTTATAGTGCATAAACTTAAATGCTTGGCACTTAGGCCTTAAATGACAATTATCTTAACCAATGAATCTCCACATATATTGCCTTCAACCTGCGAATACACTCAACAAGGCTCCCATTGAAATAAAATGCTTCTTGTAATTCACCTTGATGTTCTAAACTACTGTAACACCCCTACTCTAATCGGCTCCTAATCATCTTACTTAACATTATAATCGCAGCGGTAATCTCAATACTTGAACTACTGGTGTCACCGTTCTCACTCACCCATACGAGTAATGACGTGCTTACTGACATATTCTTAAATACGAAACAATTTCCCACAGTGACAACAAGAGATAGATCTAACCTTCCCAAACCAATATAAAATACATTCACAGTGAGCATTCTAAGTATCCCAATCCTATACACGTTTCTAAGTTCGTATCAAAATGCAACAGTGCATATTTTAAACAACTGTAATTAAACTACCCAGCGCGTCCCTCTCTTTGCCGACACCGGAAGCTGCATACCTGCAAAAATGGTTGTTGTGGTATGGAATCAGCCCCTGCTGAGTATGTTACTACATGACCGTCATGCCCCCTCAGACCCTCAGTTAATTGGTCGAGAGCATGCAATTCATTTTCATGCAAGTAGTTTAATATAAAACTGTAAAGCAACGATATATATTGCAATAAATTCAATAACAACAAGCCCCCGGCTTCACACATCGCATCGTAACAACCACTGAAAGCGTACAACGCTTATACGTGTACAAGACCCTATTTCATACACTTGATAGTTCATAACTGAGTACGGCGACTCACTCGACCAACGATCCACAATAATCCACTCACGAGCACAGCGACTCGACTCAAGCAGTTCACCAAACAGACAAGAGTACAACGACTCAATCAAACCAATTCACAACACACAATATGAGTACAATGACTCCTCAACCAATCCACCAACATACCACACATAACCACCAAGCATAACCAATGAACAACAAGGCGAAAACAACGAGAATTATAAACGAGTATAATTCTCGTCTTTGGCATGCAAGCCCAAATAATGTCGCCTAATGTACGAGCTAATATAGCGTTCGTAATTGTTCAGTCATGTCTAATGACAACGTCTCGTTAGAACGACGTGTCTCTAGGTACCCATCATCTATGGCGGGTCACCCACGGCAGTAGCCACTCCAGCGGTAGAGTCTCCGACCTACGAACCATCTGTAGTTCGTTGGAATTTATCAGATACTTACGGCTACCACACGGTATCCTAGTATCGTTAATGGATCACAGTTCACAACAAGAGCCACATCCCCTTGATAAACTTACTTATTCCATCGCATCGTTCTACTATTCTTAACACAACAGACTAAGGTCATTAGTCCAATCCTGAGTATGTCGACTCGGGATCCAGTGTTAGATACGAGAGCGGCGTTAAACAGGCCAATGCTCCGTATATAAGTCTCGGATAATATGTGTATATATCTTATTATCCTAATGCTACAACGTTTTTACTTACGTTCCTTATATCACACATATAAGATAGCATCATTGCCGCTAGTTCGTTTTATAATATGTTCATATATACGAACGGTACTGTTATCGTACAACAGTATTAATAAGGCAACATTAATACACAACTCAAGCATATTAATTCACACAAGCAGACATTCAATCTTATCACAGATTTTCACACAATGTCTGAACTGAGGAAATCCTCAGAGACAATCAAGCCACATAAATAACATACCGTTCACCCTGAAAGTATTACGGTGGAGTATGATCCAGCTAGATCCGATGCTCCTCGTGTCGTCTCTAACAATCTATCAATATGCATCACACTATGCATCAGCATCTCATACTAACAATACACTACGGCACCCCGTACCGTTACTAACCCATCCCGGTTTATTCCCCGTTGCTAACTGATAACGTTTGTCGGGTTTTCGGTTTGACTCGGGATTAGGAAAGACGTTATACTTCATGCGTGGTTACGTCGAGTATATTAATATACTTAACTTTAAACGTCTATTATCGCATGTAATTTAATACACATTTGTATATTATATAGCTTGTCACTATATTGCATGTATAATCTTAATCGTTTATTATACATCTCACCTTAGTATTTATTTTCCTAAGGTTTGTTTTTCCAAGTTTAATGTGGTATAATTCATATGTAAAAATACTTTGAATTATATAAATCCTCATTTTCCATGTATACTCCTAACATTAGAATTTCCATATCTAATGTTTGTAATTCTTCTCTCCTTATCTTATATCATTTTAATTATGATCATATATGGTTATTGAACCACATTATATTTTTCCACATCATAACATATATTTATTTATATACATGTATTATGAGACCATTTATTATATGGTAAATCTTTATAATATATTCATTCTCTTTTAACGAATATTTCTTATATTACAAATGTTATAACCTTCATAACATTGAAAACCATATTATAAATTTTGTTCTAAAATTCCCATTATTCCGAACAGCACTCTTGCTCTCTTAATTATTTACAAAATCCACCACACCATTTATATAATGTTATATTATAGTTATATAACACATATTATGACATTTATGTCATTAAAACAATTATAACCTATAGTTATAATTTGTTATAAATTACCAAATGGACCATAGTATTTTCGGTTTCATTAAATTCCACCATACTTTCAGATTTTACAAATCAATCCCAAATTATATTCATTGTCACACTTATAATATATACCTTATATTATAATCGTTAAACCTAACATAATTATAACCTATTGTTTTAAAGGTTTATAATTACCGAACAGACCCTAGGGTCTGTTTAAATTAAATTCTTCCACCAAACTTTGTATAATTACCAAATCCCCCCATTTATAATACATAGTTTCCTTATGTCATCAAAACCATATATTTACATATATCTTTATAAAGCCTTATATAACTCCAAAAATCACCAAACTATACCAAAAGGTTATAAACATCATTCCTAATCTTATATTTTCAATATTTACGGTTTCCACCATATATGTTACCTATATGTAACAATGATATAAAATATCATATATTATACTTATAAAATCCATATTAACTCCAAACTTAACCAAATAAATTCCTAAAAATTCCTAGTACTCCATAGGTGTATAAAATACCATTTCATACCCAAAACTTTCGGTAATCACACATATACCCATGTGTTATGTAATTTTTACATTTTAATACATAACTTAGTATATTTTGATAATTAAATTAATAAATCATCAAATCTGGTCAAAGCTTTTGCTTGGTCAATGTTTGACTTCCAAACATCATTTTGACCCTACTTCCATGGTAATTACATAGATTACCCCTAACTTTCCAATATTTGCAATTTCACCCAAAACTTTATATAATCTTATAATTATTTAAATTCATTTAAACTTCCAATTTTCGGCTTTATTAATATATAGCCCCCAAGTTTAATTTATTTACACTAAAAACCCCAATAATATCGGGTAATGCATATTTACACCTAAACTTAATTAAAAGCTTATAATTTCATAAATAAAATGGCAATACTTGGCCTTATTACAAAACTTGGCTTATAAAATAAATTACACATAAATGTCCAAAAGTACTATAAACTCTCGGACCTTACCATATATTTTCTTTATTTACCAATTTTCCACATAATGTCTTAAATTTGACAATTATGCTTATTAATTAGTTATATAAATTTATTAAACCATTCCTTAACCACCTAAGGTCAAAATAAGACCTTAATTAACCATTCCACTCACGGCACAATATATATACATATGTATAAACAGATATTAATATACCAAGTGAAGGTTTAAGTGATTTATACCTTGTTTTTGCCTAGTTTAAGCCTTGTTTGGCCACGCCCAGCTTAGGATAAAATTTCCACAGCATTATTTACATGTTTTCAAACATCAATTAAGGCATGATTAGTCTCCAAGCAAGATCTAACCATAAGAAGTGTTTAATGTCAATTTTCAAGGTAAAATATACCTCAAAATACCAAGGTAAATAAAGTTGGTCATGGCCTGTTTTTACAGTAGGCAAAGAGTGTTAAAAGAGCTACTAAAACCAAGCTTTAAACTGGTATAACTCAGATTAGAAGATGGCTAATCTTTACCTTGTTTAAAATGCCTAAAATGGTGTTTTAGGCTTGGATCTGGTTATACTTCGAAGCTCTTGATGTACCAACTGAATAAGTATGTTAAGATGAAGATTATAAGCTTAGAAACAAAGTTTCACAGCCGAATTTGAAGGGAATCAAAAGATATGTGCTTAAAGCACATTTTTACCTTAAAGGATGATTTTTGTGTTCTTAGCTCCAAGAACCCCTACCAACGAATTTGAACTCTTACTCTAACATCCACACACTGAGATTGAGCCATGGGAAGAGTATAGAAGTTAGCTCATAAGACAGCCCTTGAAGAAAGAAGAAATGAGCTATTTTATGCCTTAAACCATTACCTTAGGTGAATTAGGTTGGTTTCCTTGCTAGATAGCTTAAAAGCTCAACAATGGTGAGATTGGGAGCATGTGAGCTCGGCTGGGACAGAAGGAAGGAGCAAGGAGTCGTTGGAGACAAGAGATAAGGGAGGAATAATGAAGAAAATAAGGAAAAGGTAAGTTAAAGTATTAATTTCTTATTAAATGGAAAAGTAACACTCCACTAAGTCTCCTTTTGTCAATAATTCAGTTCAATCAGGCTCCCCCTGTCTTGTGGCTGTCGAATCTACTGAATCCAAGGGGTCAACTTTGACCTCTTGACCATTCTTGGTCAACGTTGACTCAAACGGGCCCCCTTTAAGGTTTTATAATATCTTATATTAAATTTGTAAAAATTTGTAAATTTGTGGAATTAAATTCCTAATATGTTATAATATGATATATTAGCATATTTTAGGTAATTATAACCTTTAAGCCCATTTAAAAGCCAATTTAGAAGGCAATTACACAAAAACGTGCTTTAAGGAATTTCAGTGCACATTTTGAGTCGCAGGGTGTTTCTAAGCTCTGTTTTCTTTGAGAATTGTTTTTTTGCGTTCCTTACATGATATTTGATCATGGTATCCAATTTTATATCATTTAGAGGTCATTAGACCTTTAAGGTTCCCTTAGAGCACATTTTTGCCCAGCTTGACCTTGAAGCATGAAAATGCTTGTTCTTTGTGTTGGAGTGTTGTCCAACAATTGTAATATGTTTAGTAATCTATTAATAAGCTTAGGACAAATTTTTAGGTCCTAAGTAGTTCATTTGGGTATTTATTTACCTTAAACAGTCAAAGGGTGCAAAGTCTTGCTTTGTGTTGACCACTGTTGTTCTCAGTTGACTTTTAAGGCACGTTTAGGCCTTAGTCAATGTGATTAGATGTTTAGTCCATCTTAGATCATTATTAGATCATTTAATTAAGTTTTTAAGGTTAGGGGTATTTCAGTCTACCCCCCTTAAAAAGGCTTCGTCCCGAAGTCCTTACTCATCAACAGTTCACCTAAGGAATCCAGTTCCACTAAGTAATCACAGACAGATCATCACTAGGGAGTACATCCACTACGTTCAGATCTAGTCTATATGTATTACATTTGATACAGCATAATCTCATTCCATATAGTCAATAATCATGACACATTCATTGATAAACAGCACTAAACAAGGTGCAAAGCTCATTCATACACAGCACTAGACAAGGTGTAAAACTCAATCATACACAGCACTAGACAAGGTGCAAAACCCATAAAGTACTCAAAGGTGTTTGTAAGGGATACTCCATGCATCCCTATCTACATGTTAGTATCTCGCGAGGATACCCACACATCATTCCACATGTATGTGTGCACATATAGTTAACGTTGACAAATCACAGGGAAGCAGTCTTAAAGACCAGGACTTGACGATCCCCAACCCCATGCTAACCAACGTCCACTACCCGCGGACACACCGGTTTAATAACGAAGGACACTGCGGTCCACGGCTCCTCGGACAGTATCACCTTATTTCCTTAGTCACCCACAGACACACCGGTCTAATGACAAAGGGCTCTGCGGTCCACGGCTCTCTGGGTGATGTCACTCGCAGAAACACCGGTCTAATGACGAAGGACTCCACGGTCCACGGCTCTTCGAGTGACGCCCTAAATTCCAATTTCTATTCTTATCTGTGTCCACTTGTAGGAAGTTTCGAGAGTCATTCAACCCCGACGTGGTCAGCGTCAGTGTTGAACTATCTCTCACCTCAATTTGTGTTCAGTTTCTCTTGATCGGACCAGGATCAAGTTCAACTTCCCACGTCAATTTCAATCAATCAATTGTTTATTCACTTTTAATCTTGTTTCCTCTTGATATTTGCCACCTTGTGTCCTATAGGTACACAAGTCAACTAGTGTAATTAATCTAGTCATTGGCATATAGGATCATGTATCCTAACCATGTACCAAGTTCACTTGACTTATAATTATTCATACAATTCCTAGAGGTTTTACCTCCACTAGGTTACACATCGGTCTCATGCCGACTTACTCATTGTATTCCAATATTCGGTTTCATACCGAGTCATAAATCATATAGTATGGAGCTTTCTGCTCCTTCTATTTGACATCTCCCACCGAAGCTACCAGATAAACCTACTTGAACTCTCAACCGGAGCTAACAAGTTAGGCGTTTATGTGTTTAATGTTCGCAACGTTTGCTTAAATAATCGGAAATAGAAAAGAACACTCTATCTGTTCTCCCTTTCCTATTCGCCACAACAATGCGAACTAAATATATATATATATATATATATCATATATACATACACATAATACATCATAATATTACCTCAAGTAATATAACACAGTCATAATACTTGTACTCTACGTACAATAATAGTTTGCAGCATGTGTACCATGCGCTACGTATCCTACGTACGGTATATTTTAAGCGTGCGAAATCGCTCTACCCCCTAAAAATGATTACGCCCACGTAATCTACGAATATATCATCTTGAAACAATAAGTTTAAGACGTTCCACTTCAGTGGAATTATTCGTGCACTAATGTGCTACATATTTCATTACCCCTTTTATATGGTCAGGCTTTAGCCCCTCAGGCTATACTGCCTATCTCGGTTAGGTGTGTGTATATTCATATACGGTTTGATTGGGAGATGTAAACCCATCATTTGTTTCCCCAAACCCGCTAGGTACGTCAAACCTAAGCAATATGGGCCCACTCGCTCCGCAAGCAGTATGTCCAACTACTTTATGGTTAGCTTTACCCCCCCTTTTAGGTAGTAGTTTCATGTCGGTTTCAACTCCTTGTGACGGTGTTTTGTACACGGTCTTCCATAATTATGGGGATGAAGTAATTTATTTGGCAGTGTGGTATCGTTTGTCACACACGCTTATTATTTCAACTAGCTATTCTATTCAGTCCTCCTGAATTCTATACATGCTCATGATATACTCCCAAGAGTTCATGCCACCCTACCGAACTAACCTTTGGTATAAGGGTTGTCGAGCTATGCTGTAGCACCTAGTGCTTGCAATAGTTGTCTCTAAAATACCAAGACGAGTCTGATATGCGCAACTAACTGGCGCCTCATGACTCCAAGTTATTTCCCTCTGGAATGAGTTAGTTCTTTGGGTACCTTGTAGGTCCGTTTTTGCTAGTGTGAACTCGTATCCCTCGTGTGTTGGTATTTTAGTATCCACGTATATGGTTCATCCCTCTTCTCGATTAGGGGAATCCATTTGTTTATCTGGTCTTCCACCTTCTGATTCTCATCGGCATAATTCGGTTAACAGTTATTATAATGGTCGCTTGTTGCGCACCATGTACCAGTCGATTGGACGGTTATCCGCCATTGCGGTTTGCATGGAGTACCTAATCTCCAGCTTAGAGTATCTCTTTGTAATGCTTGCTTTTGCCCTTCGTTTGTTGTAAACACGTTTTAGCGTGGTATTCATTTTCTGTTCAACCCTAATTGGTACTAACATACTAACGTTTTATGGCTTGAGCACGTGGTTATTATTGTTTAATGCGACATCCTCGCAGCGCCCTCAGCGCAAGATATAACTCTTTTTGTGCCCCCTTTTTGGGTAGCATCTATTATCACAAAGGTTTCTCTAATATAACTTCCTTAGATACCACAATCCCTCTTCTCATTCACGGGTTTAGTTTTCCGTTACCATTAAATTGGCCTTGGTTTACTCGTTTACTAAAATCCGTCAATACATGGTTTACCTAGTCAGGGTCCCATTCACTGACTTAGACACAGAGTTGATTACCTCCTGGGTCCTCACACTACTCGTTTACATACATGGGGTACCATACTGATACATTACTACTTACCCAACTAACTTAATGTGAGTTTTGTCAGGCCCACAAGCTCCTAGGAGTGCGGTCGTCCCATGTCTCGTTTAGTGCACTCGTAGCGTTCGTACCCGGTGGTTATCGTACTCTTAGTCCTGGTAATTTATGTTTAAGTAACTATGCTACCAATTCTTAACCTTTGATGTTGGAATGGCCGTAATATTAGGTTCTATGGTTTCCTTGTTTAATGTGTAATTCCTTTACCTTCACTAAGATAGGTGTTTGCGACTTATCGCCCTAATTCTGGTTTCCACATGCTCGTCATCTGGTATCTGTGAGTGGGGATCAGTAATTACTTATTATCTCTCTCTCGTTCACTCCTAGGCTGTTAACGTCTTCAGATATGAGTTTTTAGTTCTAGAACTCCACCCACCCAATCCATTGGGTTACACCCTCAGGTGTAGTCCGGACTCCATGATAAAGGTTGACACCTCGTGTTTCCCCTACCTTATGGTAGTCCCTCTTTAGTCTGATATTAATCAGTATTTGTGATTCATCACCTTTGTTCTTTTAGTTTTGGGTCATTTTTGGTGGTACTAAAGGTATCCTTTCGTAGGCCTATGCCATACGATACTCAGGCTCAACGCTTATTCTGATAGTCGAATGATTATTGGTCTTTCTATTTAATTTAATCCCAAATGGTTCGAATACTTTCTCCTCAGGTCACAATTGGATACTCACAACTTAGTGGGTTCCGCTAATCATCGCTCTACATTGTGTAGTCCTTACTCTTATTCAACTCGTATTTCTTCCATCCTCTTCGAGGTAACGGTATCTCTCGTCAACAGGCAGTTTTCACTTTTCAGTTTATATCCACGGCCTCCATACGGGAGTCTATCAGCATATATGGATCAACAACACCTCTGGTGTGTGTGGTGCGGGCATAATATCGGCCCTTTTATTGCACGTTCACATCTGCCTATTAATTATATATCTATATATATATTATTTTTAAAAGTCTTGACTCGTATAGCTCACTTCTTGCCCTCTGGCAATGTTTAATGGTAGTGGTTTAACCACGAGTGTCGTGCACTCTCTAAATACGGTTATGCTGGTCCTGAAGACTCGTCACTCCCCACCGGTAATGATAGACGTTTAATGTCCATACCGGCACTGGGGTTAGGCTTGTAGGCACTAATTATTGTTATTCTCATTTACTCCCCTTTAAATATTCTATTAAATGGTATATTATTTTTCAGGTTTAATGGTCAGACCGGCTAGGTCCTCCCGAGGTTTTATCGACCTCCAACCCGAGGGTTTCGTACCCCTGCCCTTAAGAAGGCTCTGTCCTGCTTTATTGCATTACGGACTCACATAAAATTTAGTGTTTATTGGTAACCACCTGGACCACTCGGTCCTTCAGGGTTAGTTTACCGTTGCTGCACTTGCTGTAGCAAGTGCGCAAGGCCGGATGAAATTTAGTTCTTTAGTTAGTGTGGCACTTGCAGTGGCAAGTGCACCATGCAGACTGAGTCACCGGTACGGTGTGTCAGTGCAGTGCTATTCCTTAATCGGGTTCACGTTCCAGTCAAAAGTTCTTATTCAAATTTATATAGTCTCACTCCCGCACTCGTTCCCACAAGTGTACCATGGTAGTAAGGTCTTACTTTCCTCACGAGGTGTTGCATGATAGCTACTTAGCGAGTTCTTGTTCCTACAGTTCTCATGATCTCTCCTCATGCACGTCGGGCCATCTTGAACCTTCAGTGTTGCATGGTTTTAGAGTTACTCGCTTCGGGTGAGAATTCTAAAGGTAATTCCTTCCGTATACTACATATCTCATAAATTAATCATTACTCGCCGTTTCTACCTCTCTTCCCCCAAGCGCACCATCGGTGCTTTCCTGGATGTAAGACAGGGTCGCCTTGCTTATAGCAAGATAGCCCCATTAGTCCTACAGGAAATTTTCTCCTCAAACTCGGTCTATTACTTACTTCATCCTCGTATGGTAGACATTACGTCATTACCAGGACCCCCGGTCCTAAACACTACATCAAGACACAAAGTCTTATTTTCTACATTTAACATAATCCTCTTAGCATCCACATCGGGTCTTTCCGATCAGGAGAGTTATCTCCGTGGTGTTTCTCATTTCATTGTCTCACTGGATAGTACTCGAGATACGGGCTGCGGCGGGTGGGGTACCATTGCAAATTTCCCGGGATGCTCTCCCATCGAGTGCGAGCGGTTCATACCATCTTCGCGTTACTTGGGGTTGCTGGACCTTCACCACCTTCCGCTGCTCCGTGTTCTTCCTTAGTACTTTACCCAGACCTCTCTCTGACATAAGTCAAGAGGACGGGTTAGACCTTTACTCGGTCTAATACCGTAGTCTCGGTCATTTAATATTGAAGTGCCTCAACGGCTATGGTGTGCAAGCTTTAAGCATTGCATCACCCCGCAAGGTCACGTATCCTCACAACGTTTCCCGTATTCCCAAAACCTATGCTCACTGTATAAATCCTACTATCTCTTGTCATCAGAGCGGTACTCCGCTCTGATACCACTTGTTGGGACATCGAGGTGTTGCAGAGATAGCCTTTCACCACGACAGAGTCAATCATCACTTGACATACACAAAGAGTGAGTCTTCGATAGAGTCCGACGCAACAAAGAAGACCTCACAGACTCTCTCGTGCGGTTGCGGAAAATCAGGAGTCAACTCGGAACACCTTAAGTGCCACAACGGTCATGAAGGTAGTCCTCAACATCCGAAGATCGCGGCCCAAGCAAGAAGACCACTTCAGAGCCGTTGGGAGTTGTCCACTAAGTTAGTTCCGGTATTCTCGGAACTAACTCCTTCGACCTGCTGTTGTGCTTAGAGTATAAATAAGATATGTAATAGTCAGTTTTCTTGGCACTTTCTTTGAGGATCATTTTCAGAGCTTAGAGAGAGACAGAGAATCGCATTGTAAGTCAAAAAGGAGAGAGAATACGTACCAAGTTAGTTAGCACCTTAAGATAGACTCTGCCTAGGAAGTTCCTAGTTTCATTACACTTACCATTGTTCTGATTAGAGAGTGTGTTGGGTAAGTGAGTGAAAACCGCTAAGTAGATCTCTTCTACTTAGTGGGCATCTGTAAGTTGTTTTGTTTGACCAGGAAATGAAATAGCTTATTTGTGTATCTTGCTGAGTTCCACAGAGTCCTTCTTTCCTTTTATTGTTTCGCTACAATTACCGCAAAAGTCTTCCGTATCATTAGTTTAGTTAATTCGATTGAGTGCCTCTACCTCACAGAGTGCCTCTCAGTTAAGAAGGCTGATTGAGTCAAACCAATCCTTAGACTCACACCTTTGATTGGTTTGAGTTAGCCACCCGATCCTACACGTGGTATCAGAGCCTTGCTTAGGCTAACAGTCAATCAACGAAGCAATGGCAGACCTCTTCGCCAATCAAAACAAAAAAAATGCACTTCGAGCATCCCAGACTCACCTCCACCAACTACGACCACTGGAAAAACGAGATCGAGCAACACATTGAGTCTGTCAACTCCGAGCTTTGGGAAATAGTCACTGGAGGAGATCTTGTAGTCAATCCAGACCGATCCACATGGACTGCTGCAGATCGCAAGAGGTACGAGCTGAATCGTCAAGCATCACACGCAATATACACCTGCTTGTCCATCCCAGAACAAAGGAGAGTAAATCACTGTAAGTCCGCTAATGAGATCTGGACACTCCTTCAAGCAACTCACGAAGGAGTCACTGAACTAAAGAAGTGCAAAGCTCAAGAACTTCGAATGGACTATGAAAATTTTCTGCAGAAACCCGGTGAGTCTCTGGAAGAAGTGCTTGATCGTTTCTATTTACTAACCACTACTATGCAGGAAGTTAGCATCCTACCAGATAGAGAGAGTGTCTTGCACAAGTTGCTGGACAGTCTGAGAGAAGAATGGGCAGAAACGGTAATCTCTACCAAAGCATGCAAGGACTTATCTAAATGGAGTTGTCAAGACCTAGGTTCCTATCTACAATCCGTAGATAAATATAAGAAGAATGTTCGAAAGAAGTGTGGTAATACTTCTTCTCCCTCTTCTAGTAAGACTACCCCTTTGAATGACCAAGCCTTGCAGGTTAATTCGACTCAGTTAACTCAAGAAGGAGCCTATGTTGCTGATACTCAAATCAGACAAGCTAAGGCTGAACTGGTGGACATTATTGTTGAGGAAAGTGAGGCTGAGACTATGGAGGACTTTGTCTTCATAGTCAAGAACTTCCGAAAATTCATGCGTAACCAACCTAATCGACAGAGTCGGTCGTTCTCGAACACCTCTAAAAAAGTTTTCAATTCTGTCACTTGTTTCAACTGCAATAAACCCGGTCACTTCAAGAAGGACTGTCCTTTACTCAAGAACCAGTATGGAAAATCTCAAGGGAGATCGCTGATGGCAGCTGTTGGATGGGGCGATTCAGACTCCGACGATCCAGACATAGAGTCCAGCGGATTGGTATGTCTAATGGCACATGATACGACAGAGTCCATGATTCCTGATAATGAGGTAACTCGTTCTCACCTTGAAACAGACCTTTACCGTATTTCTCCTATGGGATTTATGACTTTAATTGCTAAAATTGTCTCCGAGAACAACTCTCTCAAAGCAAGTCTTACCAGCAAGATAACCGAGCTATCTGAGGAACTCGAAATCTCAAAAAGTCTTATGTATGCACTAAGAGATGAAGCTGAGGAACACAAAACCATCTCTTGCTCTCTCAGGTTAGATCTACAAGAATCAAGGCGTCATGTTGATTCCCTTCAAAAGGAACTTCATGATACCTTAGAATGCACTCAGTTTAAACAAGGTGACCAGAAAGAGTCTCTCACCCTGATCGACTCCCTCAACAAGACCTCACCATTTTTACTGACAAGTGCTGTTCTCTTCAAAATGATCTTAATGCCTCTGAATCCAAAAACATATCCCTAAACACCACTATCAAAAATCTCACTCAAAGACTGAAAGAAAAGGAGCACGCTCTTTCCCTTAAGCCAGTCAAGTTTATCAAACAAGTCACCTCCTCCGAATTACCTGAGTGGGCCAACTCCAAAATCAAAGAAATTAGCCAAGATCGAGATACTCTTCGTTCCAAGGTAGAACAACTCTCTCACCAGATTGTAAATCTACAATCCGGAGTTCGATCCACTCAATCCACGCCCAAGTGGCACAAAGGTAAGTTCGACATTCCAAAGAATATGTCCAAATCCGACAACAGAGCCAAACGATATCAAGAGAAAGAAAAATTCGATTCTTGGTGGAAAGGACAACAGAAATACGTCAATCTTCCACCAACCAAAATTTGTGGCTACTGCGGGAGTCTTGGACATCGGGACAGTGCATGCGATAAACTGAACAGAGATCTCTCTTTAATGTCAAACGTGTTAAAATGATACTTGAAGCACGAGAAAAATTGAAACAGTCTGGCTCGAAAAGGGAACCCAAGTACATCTGGGTTCCCAAATCTAACAAATGATCTGTTCTTTTGTAGGTGAAGGCGAATGGAGACAGCTGGTACTTGGACAGTGGATGCTCTCGTCACATGACTGGAGATCCAAATCAATTCAATTCGCTTTCATCCTACCAAGGAGGTAAGGTTACTTTTGGAAACAACAACCAGGGAAATCGTGGGAGTTGGATCCGTAGGTAACCCCTCAAAATTTAAAATTGATGGAGTCCATCTGGTCACTGGACTCCAGCATAGTTTATTAAGCATCTCTCAAATTTGTGATAGATTCAATTTGGTACTTTTCTCTTCTTCGGATTGTAAGGTTTATGATGAGCGTACAGGTTCACTAAAAGCTGTGGGACGTAGAGAAGGCAATCTCTACAAAATGTGCTTAAACTCCATTAACCCAGACGACCAAGTCTGTCTCAATGTGCATTCCAAAAACTCACTGCTGTGGCACTCCAGACTTGGCCACGCAAATCATAGGCTGTTGAACAAACTCAAAAGCAAGGACTTGGTGATCGGTTTACCACCAGACACCACCTTTGACACAGACTCTGTCTGTGAAGCATGTGTAAAAGGTAAACACACCCGGTCCTCCTTCAAAAGTAAGCCTACTCTCTCTACTAGCTCTCCACTAGAACTACTACACATGGATCTTGTTGGCCCCATGCGTACACAAAGCAGAAGCGGTAAGAGGTACATCCTGGTCATAGTTGATGACTATTCCAGGTGGACCTGGGTCATTTTTTTTATATACCAAAGATGAAACTTTTACGGAGTTTGCCAAACTCCATAAAATGCTTGTCAACAAATTTTCATTTACTTTAAAAACCCTGAGAACGGACCAGGGTATTGAATTTTGCAACAAGTCGTTTGATGAGTTTTGCAGGGATAACGGAGTGGATCACCAAATATCATCAGCACGTACTCCAGAACAAAACGGAGTAGTTGAACGCAAGAATAGAACCTTGGTAGAAATGGCTCGCACCATGCTCATTGACAGTCAACTCACTCCATCTTATTGGGCAGAAGCCGTTAATACAGCTTGCTATGTGTTAAATCGTGCGTTGATTCATCCATTCCTTCACAAGACACCCTATGAACTACTCCGTCAACGTAAACCAAGTCTTATACACCTCAGGCGTTTCGGATGTAAGTGCTTTATTCACAATAATGGTAAGGACAACTTGGGTAAGTTCTCTCCTAAAAGTGATAAAGGTATTTTTCTTGGCTATTCTTCTAAAAGTAAAGCTTATCGCGTTATCAATCTGAGAACTCAATGTTTAGAAGAAAGCCCACATGTCAAGTTCGATGAGTCCCACAACGTTGGCTCATCTTCTGATCAACTTGACTTTGCCCCCCCCGATGATTTTCTCACCGATCCACACTTCATCACTGTACCAATAGGAAGACTCCCTGAGTCCCACTCCATCACTCCTCATGATTCCCCAGCAAACAAAAACAATTCATCAGAATCCACTGACTCAGACAATAACCCAGAGACACCCTTACCACAAAACTTGAATTTTGACTCCTCTGACAAAGACACCCCCTCCTGCTTCACGTCGCCAGTTCCAGCAAAAATCTGCTCTCACCCTCCTGAAAACATCATTACAGACCCAAACACCGGTGTTCAAACACGCCTACAAGCTATGCAAAATCTCTGTGCCTTTGGTGTGTTTCTGTCTAGTACTGAACCAAGAAATGTCAAAGAAGCACTCCTTGATAGTGATTGGGTTACTGCTATGCAGGAGGAACTCAATTCCCTCCAGCGACATGCTGTCTGGGAGTTAGTTCCTCGCCCCACGCATCAACAAGCCATTGGTACTCGTTGGGTCTTTCGTAATAAACTTGATACTGCAGGCCAAGTTTTCAGGAATAAAGCTCGATTAGTCGTTCAGGGCTACAATCAAGAAGAAGGGATTGATTATGATGAAACCTTCGCTCCAGTAGCTCGTCTTGAAGCAATTCGCATGTTCATTGCGTTTGCTGCTTACAAAGGTTTCCAATTATATCAAATGGATGTTAAGACAGCCTTCCTTCACGGCTACATTGATAGAGAAGTCTACGTCGAACAACCTCCAGGGTTCACAGACTCCGTCCATCCCGACTACGTTTACAAACTGTGTAAGGCCCTTTACGGACTGAAACAGGCTCCACGCGCCTGGTATGAAAGACTGTCTACATATCTATTGCAAAATGGTTTCTCTCGAGGTAATGTAGATAAAACGCTCTTCATTCTACACTCATCACATGACTTACTTTTAGTACAGATCTATGTTGATGATATCATTTATGGTTCTACAAGTAACCCCTCTGCGACCATTTTGCTAACCTTATGAAGCAAGAGTTTTCCATGAATGAGTTAGGTGAGCTCAAGTTCTTCTTAGGATTACAAATTCAGCAGGAAACGGACGGGATCAAGATTCATCAACAAAAGTATATCAAGGAACTCCTTGATAAGTACAACTTAAAAATGCCAAGAGTATGTCCACACCAAGCTGTACATCTGCCAAACTGCATCCTGATGATGACGGAGTCGGCGTCAATGCCACCGAATATAGAGGAATGATAGGGTCCCTCTTGTACCTGACTGCCAGTCGCCCAGACATTCTCCATGCAGTCTGTCTTTGTGCTCGCTTCCAAGCAGCACCAAAACAGTCTCACCTCAAAGCAGTCAAGCGTATCTTTCGCTATCTTAAAGGTACAAGTACACTCTATCTATGGTATCCACGATCTCCTACTTTTACTTTATCTGGATATAGTGACTCTGATTGGGCTGGTTCTCTCCAAGATCGAAAGAGTACTTCAGGTAATGCACAGTTCTTGGGTCTTTGCCTCGTTTCATGGTCCTCCAAAAAACAAACCTCTGTAGCATTGTCTACAGCGGAGGCAGAGTATGTCTCTGCTGCAGCATGTTGCTCCCCAACTCCTTTGGATGAAACAACAACTTCAAGACTATCATGTCACCCAAGAACAAATCCCAATCTTTTGTGACAACAAAAGCACAATCAAAATATCCGAAAACCCAGTCCAACACTCAAGAACCAAACACATCGAGATACGTTTTCACTTCTTGAAAGACTGTGTCGAGAAAAAGCTTATTCAACTTGACTTTGTGCCCACAGAAGATCAACTTGCAGATATTTTTACTAAACCATTGTCTACAGCGAGATTCGAAACACTACGATCAGCAATCGGATTGACTCCGTCGACCTAGACGGTCGCATCTCCTTGCCCCTACCGCAATCTTCAGCAGGTACTCCCTCATGTCTCATAGAGTCTGTCTTTGTTTGCACTTGAATCAGTGAAATGTGTTTTATTACTTAGCACGCATACTCTCTAGCGCTACTATCCACGTCATCCATCCGCACCTAACCCGCCTAAATCGTCGCCCTTCATCTCACCCTACCATGACGTCGCCTCATTTATCGCACCTGACACACGAAATCTGCAACTTCCAAGCCTTATATCTATCACCCGTCCACTCCTTCTCTCTCACTTCAACTCTCTTTACACTGAGCTTCCTTCAACTTCCAAATGGCCGGCATCAACTTCTCTGGAATCAACATCCCAGCCGATATTTTCGCCGATCCCATTCGCCTTCAGGCGTATCTACAAGCGATGGCAAACCCTAATCCACCTACACTCACCACCACCACCACCACTACATCTCCCACTAAAACCACCGCTACTTCGTCGCCCACACACTCCTTCACACCACCACCTGACACCCTCGACCCATCCACCATCAAACACCGCCATCTGCTGCAAGAACAGAGATTCTTGACACCGACATTGAGGAAGTTACCCCAATCCAAACCCTACCACCATCCCCAACCCCACAAGCTGACAACCCTCCCGCCGAAAATCATCCAACTGATCAGCCACAAGCCCATGCCAGCAAACCACCGACCAAATCTCCTACACCAACCCCACCAGCATCACCCCGCTAAATCCGCAACACCACCACAACAACCTCCACCCAAAACCCGCAAGCGAAAAGGCCAAACCTCAACCCGACCCACAGCAAAAAGAATCCTCCGTTCCTCTGTCAGGGCCCAACATGTCTCCTCCGGTTCCGGTGAATCGTCTCCCGTCCAAGAACTGCCCACAGCCAGTCACGATGCCTCTACTGTTGCTACCTCCGCCAAAGATCAAAAACCACCAAAACCGCACCGACGGAGTGTGAAGGTAGACCCATTCACTCAACGGTACATGCTCGGTGACCCTGCCTCGGAACGTAATATCGTCAGGGGTAAGTTCCTCGACTTTTCTTGGGCTCTGTCTTCCAACTTAGGGGAGTTAGTCACTATGCTAGAAATTCAGGGGTGGAAACACCTCTTCTGCGAGATTACAGAGTGGTATCCCACAGAGTCTGTCGACTTCTTCCAAAACCTTGTCATCCGTAACGGTGCTGCACAGTCTGTTGTTCATTCCACCCCAATCTATTTTTGATCTTGCAAAATTGTCCGAAATTCTTGGCGTCCCTGCCACTGGCCTGTCATTCTATGAAAAAGGAATCCTTCCTGAGATCCCCGGGGTACCACAACAAAATCTATCGCTTTTTCTCCTCCAAGAAAAAGATTGGCTCCCCCATACCCCGTGGTGATCGCTCCATCTTACACCAACTCCTCCATTTTGGTCATCAAAAATATTGTCCCACGAAAAGAAGGAAACCTTATGGTCAACTGCTTGGACCTAACAATTATGTACTGCATCATCAATCGTCACTCTATCAATCTGGCACACATAATTCTCCATCACCTCGCCCATCAGTCGCCACCCCGAAACACTCCTTGGGGTACGTGTTCTGGTTGCCCTCGCATATTCCAATTCTTTCAGTACCCTTGGCGACTTCGACGCCAGAGTCCATCGAGGAAGCAGACACCATCAACCTGCGGTATCTGAATCGGCTGACCTCAATCGACAAATCAAGCTGCTGCCCCCACCATCTACTCCAACGACGGCGGGGACATCTACTTCTCAAGAGGCAGTACCTCAAGCATCACTACTACCCCTCCTGGAGAAAGTAGAGCGCCTCATCGCACATGCAGCCGAGCTGATTCAGGGGCAGACGCGGCTGATGACCGACTCGCCAGAATAGAGACGACAGTGGCGGCCTTGCAGGACCACCTCCTTGACATCCAATCCACCCTAACCCAACCCTTAGAATGACGTGGTTGTGTTGTGTTAGAACTTAGGTCGTTTTTAAGTTCTAAACACTTTTTAATGGTTTTTTTGTGTGAATACTTTGACTGACTCTGTGATACTGTGGGCTTCCCCTCTGATGAAAGCAAAAGGGGGAAGCGGTGAATCCCGTCTGGTGTACGGGTTATTCTGTTGCTTGTTTAAAACTGCTTTTTGGATTGCGCTGCTGGACCATGTGGTCTAGTGTTTTTGACTACCTTATATACTATCCTGCCTATTACACTGCTTATTTATCGTTTGCTTGCCTGAAGTCCCTCTCCGATCAAGAGGGAACCTAATAGAGTCCTTGAATTTAGTTACTACTACTGCTGCTATTAAGGGGGAACTTTGACAGGGTCGGTTCCCCTAGTGCTTTGTTTTTTTATTTTCAGGATTGACTCCATCGGGATTCACGAAGGTTTGCTATCATCAGCAACAAGGGGGAAATTGTTGGGACATCGAGGTGTTGCAGAGATAGCCTTTCACCGCGACAGAGTCAATCATCACTTGACATACACAAAGAGTGAGTCTTCGACAGAGTCCGACGCAACAAAGAAGACCTCACATACTCTCTCGTGCGGTTACGGAAAATCAGGAGTCAACTCGGAACACCTTAGTGCCACAACGGTCATGAAGGTCGTCCTCAACATCCGAAGATCGCGGCCTAAGCAAGAAGACCACTTCAAGCCGTTGGGAGTTGTCCACTAAGTTAGTTCCGGTATTCTCGGAAGTAACTCCTTCGACCTGCTGTTGTGCTTAGAGTATAAATAAGATATGTAATAGTCAGTTTTCTTGGCGCTTTCTTGAGGATCATTTTCACAGCTTAGAGAGAGAAAGAGAATCACATTGTAAGTCAAAAAGGAGAGAGAATACATACCAAGTTAGTTGCACCTTAAGATAGACTCTACCTAAGCAGTTCCTAGTTTCATTACACTTACCATTGTTCTGATTAGAGAGTGTGTTGGGTAAGTGAGTGAAAACCGCTAAGTAAATCTCTTCTACTTAGTGGGCATCTGTAAGTTGTTTTGTTTGACCAGGAAATGAAATAGCTTATTTGTGTATCTTGCTGAGTTCCACAGAGTCCTTCTTTCCTTTTATTGTTTCCTACAATTACCGCAAAGTCTTCCGTATCATTAGTTTAGTTAATTCGATTGAGTGCCTCTACCTCACAGAGTGCCTCTCAGTTAAGAAGGCTGATTGAGTCAAACCAATCCTTAGACTCACACCTTTGATTGGTTTGAGTTAGCCACCCGATCCTACACCACTTTTGTAACACCCCTACTCTAATCGGCTCTTAATCATCTTACTTAACATTATAATCGCAGCGGTAATCTCAATACTTGAACTACTGGTGTCACCGTTCTCACTCGCCCCATACGAGTAATGACGTGCTTACTGACATATTCTTAAATACGAAACAATTTCCCACAGTGACAACAAGAGATAGATCTAACCTTCCCAAACCAATATAAATACATTCACAGTGAGCATTCTAAGTATCCCAATCCTATACACGTTTGTAAGTTCGTATCAAAATGCAACAGTGCATATTTTAAACAACTGTAATTAAACTACCCAGCGCGTCCCTCTCTTTGCCGACACCGGAAGCTGCATACCTGCAAAAATGGTTGTTTGTGGTATGGAATCAGCCCCTGCTGAGTATGTTACTACATGATCGTCATGCCCCCTCAGACCCTCAGTTAATTGGTCGAGAGCATGCAATTCATTTTCATGCAAGTAGTTAATATAAAACTGTAAAGCATCAATATATATTGCAATAAATTCAATTAACAACAAGCCCCCGGCTTCACACATCGCATCGTAACAACCACTGAAAGCGTACAACGCTTATACGTGTACAAGACCCTATTTCAACAAACACTTGATAGTTCATAACTGAGTACGGCGACTCACTCGACCAACGATCCACAATAATCCACTCACGAGCACAGCGACTCAACTCAAGCAGTTCACCAAACAGACAAGAGTACAACGACTCAATCAAACCAATTCACAACACACAATATGAGTACAATGACTCGCCTCAACCAATCCACCAACATACCACACATAACCACCAAGCATAACCAATGAACAACAAGGCGAAAACAACGAGAATTATAACGAGTATAAATTCTCGTCTTTGGCATGCAAGCCCAAATAATGTCCGCCTAATGTACGAGCTAATATAGTCGTTCGTAATTGTTCAGTCATGTCTAATGACAACGTCTCGTTAGAACGACGTGTCTCTAAGTTACCCATCATCTATGGCGGGTCACCCACGGCAGTAGCCACTCCAGCGGTAGAGTCTCCGACCTACGAACCATCTGTAGTTCGTTGAATTTATCCAGATACTTACGGCTACCACACGGTATCCTAGTATCGTAATGGATCACAGTTCACAACAAGAGCCACATCCCCTTGATAAACTTACTATTCCATCGCATCGTTCTACTATTCTTCTTAACACAGCAGACTAAGGTCATTAGTCCAATCCTGAGTATGTCGACTCGGGATCCAGTGTTAGATACGAGAGCGGCGTTAAACAGGCCAATGCTCCGTATATAAGTCTCGGATAATATATGTATATATCTTATTATCCTAATGCTACAACGTTTTTACTTACGTTCCTTATATCACACATATAGATAGCATCATTGCCGCTAGTTCGTTTTATAATATGTTCATATATACGAACGGTACTGTTATCGTACAACAGTATTAATAAGGCAACAATAATACACAACTCAAGCATATTAATTCACACAAGAACATTCAATCTTATCACAGATTTTCACACAATGTCTGAACTGAGGAAATCCTCAAAGACAATCAAGCCACATAAATAACATACCGTTCACCCTGAAAGTATTACGGTGGAGTATGATCCAGCTAGATCCGATGCTCCTCGTGTCGTCTCTAACAATCTATCAATATGCATCACACTATGCATCAGCATCTCATACTAACAATACACTACGCACCCCGTACCGTTACTAACCCATCCCGGTTTATTCCCCGTTGCTAACTGATAACGTTTGTCGGGTTTTCGGTTTGACTCGGGATTAGGAAAGACGTTATACTTCATGCATGGTTACGTCGAGTATATTATATACTTAACTTTAAACGTCTATTATCGCATGTAATTTAATACACATTTGTATATTATATAGCTTGTCACTATATGCATGTATAATCTTAATCGTTTAGTATACATCTCACCTTATTATTTATTTTCCTAAGGTTTGTTTTTCCAAGTTTAATGTGGTATAATTCATATGTAAAAATACTTTGAATTATATAAATCCTCATTTTCCATGTATACTCCTAACATTAGAATTTCCATATCTAATGTTTGTAATTCTTCTCTCCTTATCTTATATCATTTTAATTATGATCATATATGGTTATTGAACCACATTATATTTTTTCCACATCATAACATATATTTATTTATATACATGTATTATGAGACCATTTATTATATGGTAAATCTTTATAATATATTCATTCTCTTTTAACGAATATTTCTTATATTACAAATGTTATAACCTTCATAACATTGAAAATCATATTATAAATTTTTGTTCTAAAATTCCCATTATCCGAACAGCACTCTTGCTCTCTTAATTATTTACAAAATCCACCACACCATTTATATAATGTTATATTATAGTTATATAACACATATTATGACATTTATGTCATTAAAACAATTATACCGATAGTTATAATTTGTTATAAATTACCAAATGGACCATAGTATTTTCGGTTCATTAAATTCCACCATACTTTCAGATTTTACAAATCAATCCCAAATTATATTCCATTGTCACACTTATAATATATACCTTATATTATAATCCTTAACCTTAACATAATTATAACCTATTGTTTTAAAGGTTTATAATTACCGAGCAGACCCTAGGGTCTGTTTAAATTAAATTATTTCCACCTAACTTTGTATAATTACCAAATCCCCCCAATTTATAATACATAGTTTCCTTATGTCATCAAAACCATATATTATACATATATCTTTATAAAGCCTTATATATAACTCCAAAAATCACTAAACTATACCAAAAGGTTATAAACATCATTCCTAATCTTATATTTTCAATATTTACGGTTTCCACCATATATGTTACCTATATGTAACAATGATATAAAATATCATATATTATACTTATAAAATCCATATTAACTCCAAACTAACCAAATAAATTCCTAAAAATTCCTAGTACTCCATAGGTGTATAAAATACCATTTCATACCCAAAACTTTCGGTAATCACACATATACCCATGTGTTATGTAATTTTACATTTTAATACATAACTTAGTATAATTTGATAATTAAATTAATAAATCATCAAATCTGGTCAAAGCCTTTTGCTTGGTCAATGTTTGACTTCCAAACATCATTTTGACCCTACTTCCACGGTAATTACATAGATTACCCCTAACTTTCCAATATTTGCAATTTCACCCAAAACTTTATATAATCTTATAATTTTATATAAATTCATTTAAACTTCCAATTTTCGGCTTTATTAATATATAGCCCCCAAGTTTAATTTATTTACACTAAAACCCAATAATATGCGGTAATGCATATTTAGCACCTAAACTTAATTAAAAGCTTATAAATGCATAAATAAAATGGCCTAAAGTACATGGCCTTATTACAAACATTGGCTTATAAAATAAATTACACATAAATGTCCAAAAGTACTATAAACTCTCGGACCTTACCATATATTTTCTTTATTTACCAATTTCCACATAATGTCTTAAATTTGACAATTATGCTTATTAATTAGTTATATAAATTTATTAAACCATTCCTTAACCACCTAAGGTCAAAATAAGACCTTAATTAACCATCCACTCACGGCACAATATATATACATATGTATAAACACATATTAATATACCAAGTGAAGGTTTAAGTGATTTATACCTTGTTTTTGCCTAGTTTAAGTCTTGTTTGGCCACGCCCAGCTTAGGATAAAATTTCCACAGCTTATTCATTTTTCACATGTTTCAAACAGAAATTAAGGCATGATTAGTCTCCAAGCAAGATCTAACCATAAGAAGTGTTTAATGTCAATTTTCAAGGTAAAATTTACCTCAAAATACCAAGGTAAATAAGGTTGGTCATGGCCTGTTTTTACAGTAGGCAAAGAGTGTTAAAAGAGCTACTAAAACCAAGCTTTAAACTGGTATAACTCAGATTAGAAGATGGCTAATCTTTACCTTGTTTAAAATGCCTAAAATGGTGTTTTAGGCTTGGATCTGTTTATACTTCGAAGCTCTTGATGTACCAACTGAATAAGTATGTTAAGATGAAGATTATAAGCTTAGAAACAAAGTTTCACAGGCGAATTTGAAGGGAATCAAAAGATATGTGCTTAAAGCACATTTTTACCTTAAGGATGATTTTTTGTTCTTAGCTCCAAGAACCCCTACCAACGAATTTGAACTCTTACTCTAACATCCACACACTGAGATTGAGCCATGGGAAGAGTATAGAAGTTAGCTCATAAGATAGCCCTTGAAGAAAGGAAGAAAATGAGCTATTTTATGCCTTAAACCATTACCTTAGGTGAATTAGGTTGGTTTCCTTGCTAGATAGCTTAAAAGCTCAACAATGGTGAGATTGGGAGCATGTGAGCTCGGCTGGGACAGAAGGAAGGAGCAAGGAGTCGTTGGAGACAAGAGATAAGGGAGGAATAATGAAGAAAATAAGGAAAAGGTAAGTTAAAGTATTAATTTCTTATTAAATGGAAAAGTAACACTCCACTAAGTCTCCTTTGTCAATAATTCAGTTCAATCAGGCTCCCCCTGTCTTGTGGCTGTCGAATCTATGGAATCCAAGGGGTCAACTTTGACCTCTTGACCATTCTTGGTCAACGTCGACTCAAACGGGCCCCCTTTTAGGGTTTTATTAATATTTTAATATTAAATTTGTAAAAATTTGTAAATTTCTGGAATTAAATTCCTAATATGTTATAATATGATATATTAGCATATTTATAGGTAATTATAACCTTTAAGCCCATTTAAAAGCCAATTTAGAAGGCAATTACACAAAAACGTGCTTTAAGGAATTTTAGTGCACATTTTGAGTCGCATGGTGTTTCTAAGCTCTGTTTTCTTTGAGAATTGTTTTTTTTGTGTTCCTTACATGATATTTGATCATGGTATCCAATTTTATATCATTTAGAGGTCATTAGACCTTTAAGGTTCCCTTAGAGCACATTTTTGCCCAACTTGACCTTGAAGCATGAAAATGCTTGTTCTTTGTGTTGGAGTGTTGTCCAACAATTGTAATATGTTTAGTAATGTGTTAATAAGCTTAGGACAAATTTTTAGGTCCTAAGTAGTTCATTTGGGTATTTATTTACCCTAAACAGTCAAAGGGTGCAAAGTCTTGCTTTGTGTTGACCACTGTTGTTCTCAGTTGACTTTTAAGGCACGTTTAGGCCTTAGTCAATGTGATTAGATGTTTAGTCCATCTTAGATCATTATTAGATCATTTAATTAAGTTTTTAAGGTTAGGGGTATTTCAAGGACCTTCTCTATCCCTTGGAGAATAGAAAATAAGCTAGAACAAGGCATAAAATGGAGCCCCATGAGTAGAAATTTTCGGACATGGGAAGAAATGGTGGGAACCTAGTTTTTCTTACATATTCTTTACCTTAAGAGAATGGAGAAGCCAATGGACTCTCCAAGCTTGAGTTCCCCCCTCTAATGGCGGTTTGGCTTGGCACCAAATTGAAGCTCTTGAAGTTTTGAAAAGATAGAAAGTAGGAGCTTGAGCTAACTAAGAAGAATATGTATTTTGTTTTGGTTTTGGAGCTAAGATGAGTGAGCTATGGTCAAATCAAGGTGGATCTAGCATGGAGGCTGAGTTTTACGTGAATGGAGAAGAGAGAGAGCAGCCAAAATCGGTGAAGAAGATGAAGAATGAAGAAAGGAGGAGAGAGGTAAGTAAATAAGAGATATTTATTCAAAAGCAAATAGTAACCTTAATTTATCTCTTCTTCTCTTTTGTTATTTGATCATGTGGTGAATCATCACCTTAAAAACCGGCCACCCCCTTTAATTAAGGCTAGTCATGGTCTTGTTTGACCATTTAATTAGACTTAGTTAACTAAAGACTAAACTAGGCACTATTTGGTTACTATTCACAAACTAGTGCACATAATTGTGAAATTTTTGATTTCCCATTGATTTAGACTTCCTAATGTGATTTAGCCACTTAAACCCCTTTCTAAGACAATTTTTAAAAATGTGCTTTAAGAGTCCTTAAAGCACAATTTGTGTTTTGACTTATTTTTGAGCTTGGGTTTCTTTGGTAATTGATTTAACATGGCCATTAGGATTTACTAAGGTCTAAGAATCATATTTGGGTGCTCACCCAAGTCACTCCAAGCTTAGAGCACGTTTTGCTTAAACTGCTCTTATGGTGTTTCCTTGTGTTTTCCTTTGACTAAAATTGCTTCCCAAAGTTTCTAAGGCATTATTTAGCCTTCTTATACCTTAGTTTATCATTTAAAAACCATATCTAGGTTTGGGGTATTTCAATCTACCCCCCTTAAAAGAACTTTGTCCCCAAAGTTCACATATATACTTAATCATTCACGATCCTCAATTTCCTTAATCTAAATACCATATCTTACATTCACATTCACACACCTCAAGACTTAAAGGTCTTCCACAAGTACAATACATAAGTACTATACATATCTTAAACTTACCACAAGTGTAACAACTTACATAAACTTACACAAACCACATCTTACACCAACCAAACAAAATGACAACATGTTCGTTTACTAACTCAAAAGCGAGGAAGCTCTACCCCCCTCAAAAAGGGGTACGCCCCATACCCTATACAGACGATCTAGTCAGTAAATAACAAAGGGTACTTCGATCTCATCTTATCTTCTAATTCCCACGTGGCCTCTTCGACATCCTGGTTAGACCAGAGCCTTCACCAGCCGTACTGACTTATGGCGAGTGTCCCTAGTCTTACTATCCAAGATCTCCTGAGGAATCTCCACGGATCTCATATTCGGTTCTAATGTCAACCTCTCAATCTCTAACACATGGGAGGGGTGGTGCATGTATTTCTTTAGCTATGAAACATGAAAAACATCATGCACTTTACCCAGCTCAGCAGGTAAATTCAACCTGTAAGCAACTGGGCCCACCCGCTCCGTAATCTCATAAGGACCAACAAATTTCGGGCTCAGTTTGCCCTTCTGCCCCAAATCTAAATACACCCTTCATCGGTGAAACTTGTAGAAATACCCGGTCGCCCACTGCAAACTCCAGGTCTCGTCGTCGAACATCAGCATACGACTTCTGCCTATCTTGAGCAGCTTTCATGTTCTCCCTGATTTGCTGAACTTCAGCCTTAACTTGCTCTAAGTATTCTGGTCCTATAATGACCGTCTCACTCGACTCATCCCAGCAGAGCGGTGTACGACATGGTCTACCGTACAACGCTTGAAAAGGCGCCATCTTGATCGAAGCGTGATAGCTATTGTTGTAGGAAAACTCGATCAGATGCAACTTGTCAATCCAACTGCCCTGAAAATCTAAGGCACATGCTCTCAGCATGTCCTCGAGTGTCTGAATTGTGCGCTCAGTCTGACCATCTGTCTGAGGATGGAACGCGGTACTCAACTTTAGTTCTGTACCCACGCTTCTCTGGTAGCTCTCCAGTACCTCGAAAGGAATCTGGTATCTCTATCTGACACTATGGTCTTCGGTATCCCATGATGTCTTATAATTTCCTTCTCAAATAACTCAGCTAATTTGGTCACCTTCCAAGTATCCTTCATCGGTATGAATCGGGCTACTTTGGTAAGGCGATCCACCACCACCCATATCATGTTGAGACCTCCCTTAGCAGGTGGGAGTCCAACTACGAAGTCCATGGAGATATCATGAAACTTCCACTCTGGAACTGGCATCGACTGTACCATTCCGCCCGGTGTCGGTGCTCGAATTTCACCTTCTGGCATGTGAGACACCTCAAGACGAACTCGGTAACATCTGTCTTCATCCCCGACCACCAGAAGTATCTCTTAATGTCTTTATACATCTTAGAGGCTCCCGGATGGATGGAAATTGAAGAACAGTGCGATTCTCTAAGTATGCGGTCTTTCAGATCCGTGTTGCCCAGTGGTATGCATAACCGGCCCTTAAGTCTGATCAGATCATCATCATGAAGTCTGATGTAACACCCCCAAATAAACATCCAGTAGTACAACAAGCTCCTAGCCTTAATACAAACGACTATGTAGCGGATTCTCAACATCATCCGGGTGTCACCGACACCAACCACCCACGTGGTTGACAGACCACATTACCAACACCAAGTTACGGTCTGCATGACTGGAAACAGTTCTCCACCAAAAATTCATATACAGTACAAGGTACAATTTCCAAACTACCGAGTGTCTACAATAAAAATACCAAATCATAATCTAAAAATTTCATCTCGGGTTTAGTAACAACCCATACACTAGACATACTACACAATTCAAAAGATACGCCCTGATGGACTACCCCCATGGTAGCCATCCCGCCTACGCTCCGTTATCATCCGGCACAATACCTGAAAAAAATTGGGTGTAAAGGACTCAGCAAACTACGCTGAGTATGAACGTGTGTAGCCCGTATGTTACCGGGCCACACGACTACTTGGTCGAATATTATTAAGTCAATTTACAAGCTATAATAAAGCAGTAAAACACACCACAGTACATCATAGTATCATACACACTTAAAGGTAGTAACACATTAGCAACAACAACCAAGCACAACAAGCTGCTAGTATCACAACAATCATGTACATAATAAAACGTGTGCATAGGTATGTAATACCCATGATCCTCACTATGGGATCGTACGAGCATTGTGTGTTTTCATTTCTTTCCTCTTGTTCCCTTAAAGTGTATTTTCTTTCTCTTTCCTTGCACCAGGTCTGGGGATGTAATTTAGATCCCGTGAGCATCTCATGTAGGTGCTAATCTTTCCTTGTTTCTTTAAGGGTTATTAGTGAATTCTCTTATCACCACAATTTGGAGTACATCTTGTCCATAGCTAATCCTCTATTCCCGGATAGCTCTTTCTCTCTCTGTTGTTTTTAAATGTTACTGGCCATTGCCCCGGATACCAAGGGTCCGTCTCCCTATTCCTTTTCCATGTTACTAGCCTCTGCCCCGGATACAAAGGGTCCGTCTCCCTATGCCTCTTAATGCTCTGGTCTCTACCCCGGATACAAAGGGTCCGTCTCCCTATTCCTTTTAATGTTCTGGTCTCTACCCCGGATACAAAGGGTCCGTCTCCCTATTCCTTTTAATGCTCTGGTCTCTACCCCGGATACGAAGGGTCCGTCTCCCTATTCCTTTTTATGCTCTGGTCTCTACCCCGGATACGAAGGGTCCGTCTCCCTATTCCTTTTCCATATCATTGGTCTCTACCCCGGATACAAAGGGTCCGTCTCCCTATTCCTCTTTATTTTATTGGCCTTTACCCCGGATACAAAGGGTCCGTCTCCCTATTCATTCTTAACGGGTATTGGCTTATTATCATCATTGATAGTTCGACACCATAGTGGGTGTCATTAGAGGTCCTCTATAGTTAAGAGGAGTTTTCTCTTTATGTAGTTCCTTTGTTTGTTTACGAAGTTCGTTGTGTTTCATCTCAAGGTTTCATCAACGAGAAGGGACTACACTACTGTGTGCGCGCAAGCAATATGCACAATAATAGTAAGCGTATAAGCAAGGAAAATAAGCAATCCATTCACATGCCTTGCACAAGCTCACAACAGACAAATAAGCACGGTAACACAAACATCTGTTTTCATGCATTAGTTTGTGGTCATAAACAAACAAGGCACACAACACACAAGCCGTGTAACACGGCAACATACGAACCACACATGTCCATACCTTATAATAGTTGTCACAGATACTTGTACCAGGGTTCCCGCTGCTAGTGGGACTCACTCCTGTAATAATTATTCGAATGGGTTAGATCGTTCGATTCTGCGTGATCGTTCGTGGTTCTATTCACACTTATTTGATCACTATATCTTAGACTTATGTTATAGCATTTTTTTTTGTTTCTTACCTTATTCCATAATAAATACTTATGTTGCACTTAATTCGGCCCAATGTTGTTATACAACCAACCCTATCATTTCCTTACTCATTCTTCATATTACTATTATGCTATTTATTTCAACTTATTTCCTTAAACTATAAATCGACAGATCTTGAATGCACTACCTCAACTCCTCATAACCAAATTCTCAAAGGATAACTCTTGGACATATACTTGAGTATTCTTAAGCAACTTTAAAACATTTAATTAAGCTTGATTTACTATTTCCTCAAATACTTAATATTTATCCTTATACCCCTTTTATCACACTTTGACCTCCTCCTTCCTCTTTTTTTTTGTTATTTTTGAACATAAAGAGTAAGCTTTGTATTTATACCAAATATTTACAACCTAACATCCAACTATACTACTCCAATGAATTATTTTAGGAACTCCAAAAGACCAAAACTCTCACAAATCCTCACATTCTTTCTAGTTACAGGGAAGAAAATTTGCCCCATCTCATCTTTAACTCTGATTGAATATTCACAATACATCTTTCCCTATCCCCCGGTTTTTTCGAAAACACCGCTTCATTACGAGTTTTCCAAATGTAGTATATAGTAACACCTACCGCTGCACATCTCATTCTATACACCAGACTAGTACTTCTATGAGCTCTCCAAAGACAGGCCATACAGTCCAAAAACCTAACAGGTAACTTACATCTTAGCCACTTGTGCAGAATTTCTCTGAACACCTCTCTACTAAACTCACATTCAAAGAACAAATGATCCCTGGACTCTAGTTGACCACAAAATTCACAATTCCCATCAGTAATCAAGTTCCACGCTCTTAGCCTGTCTTTACTCGCCAATCTATTTTGGCAAGCAAGCCACCAGATGAAACTGGCATGTGGAGTGCAGAAACTTGTCCAAAGGATACGGTCCCAACCATTACCCTTAGGAGAAGGGTACATCATCTCATATAGAGCTTTTGCAGGGACTTTACCTTTCTCTTCAATCATCTCGTCAATCTCAGATTGCAAGCCCAATCTAATCAATTCATCTCGAATTCCAAGACAACTCTTCCACCAGTAAGCATGTGAACCTTTCATACTGACTGTCCAAAAAGTGTCTCTTTTTAGCAAGTAGACCCCCACCATCTGCTAAAGGCCGATTGGAACCCATTACCCTCTGCAGAGATCAACAAATTACTCAAAAGAGATGCTTTATTCCACCCTAGCACTTCCTTAAAGCCCAGACCTCCAATGTTTTTCGGCCTACAAACCTTACTCCAGGCAACTGGAGCTTTTCTCCCGGTCAAATCACCACACCAAAGGAAGGACCTACACCTCTGGACCACCATTTGGACAACATTTTTAGGGAAAAGGAAAACATTAGCCCAAAATCTTTGAATACTTAGCATAGTACTCTCGACCAGCTGAAGCCGACCAGCATAGCTAAGTTTCCTTGCAGCCCAATGGTTTATCTTCGCAGTAATTTCCTCAGTAATTTTTTTTTTGTTATTCATTTATATAAAGAATATATATATATTGTACGGTTTTAAAGGAAATTAATTTAAGCCTTAAAACAAGCTTAGCTCTTATATATGTATATATTTCTTTTATAAGATGCTTCCCAACTAGTTATAATTACTGTCGTAATAGTTTTCCACCAGAAATTCATATAACCTCGTAAATCAATCCATAAATTTATTAGTTACTATTTAGAACGCAAAATAATTAGTTGATATGGCCTAAATATATGGCCTTAACAATAGCATAAAAATAAATTTCCTTAATGGCTTTGTAATGCTTCTAAAATCAATCACAAGTCACCGCTTATACCGAATTTCTCTCTTTTAATGTTATAAACCCTTCCCTCACATATTCTTGGTGTTAATAGCCATATACCTTAATTACTTATCATTATATATATATATATATATTTCTTTTCCTTCTTATGAAAGTCTTTAAAATTGATCCCCTTCCATATTTAACATATAGTGTCATCAATCGCACGTTATCACTTCCATAACACATGTATCTATACATACATATTCCCATTAGTTGTCGCATTAGCCATACAATATATCACATATCTATATATCCATATATTTAACTTCCTTCTCTCACGTACCGCCTTTGGGGTTTAGTACCAACAGATCTTTCCTACTATTTCTGGTAGCTCCTAAGCAAGTTTTTACCTTGTTAACACTTGGTGTTTAGACCACCATCCTCGCCAGAGTTTAACCTCACCACACACCGAAAACCCTCAGTTTATTGTTAGAATGTTCAACCATCACTTTACGAGCAGCAGGTTGCAGTTGTTCTAGTTCAGTTTTCAGACATGAATAAGAAGGAGTTGAGAGCTACAACCTTGGGTTTTGGAGCTATCTTTCCTGAGTTGGTTGCTGGGTCCCTCTTAGTTAGCTCTCGGCACTCGTGGAAGGGGTGATTCCTCCTGGGTTTTATCTTGGAATTGAGCTGGTGAATTCACCGCATACCAAGACCTTCATGACCAGCCACGCACCAGAGGGTATTAACATGTTAAATGCTCACGTATGTAACGAACTAATAGTACGGAGTTTGGCATTTGTTCGCAGGCTAAGACAGTTTACCTTAGACAGCGCTCAAGGGTAGTTTGCAGGGATTCCCTCAAGGAGTTTCAGGCCCATCATGCGTGAGATTCCCTGGAGAAAACAAGCAGTCCAGGAAGGGGGATCTGAATGAGTGTCCCAGCACTTTTGCACACCCAAAACAACCAGAAAGTTGAAGCTGAAACAGATTGCTTTAAGGCCTCCCCTTGGCTTATGTTTAACAACTTACTTGCAGGAGTTTCAGGATAAGTCTCGGTGCATTCATGGAGGAGATATCCAGGGGAGCAGTTGCATGAAAATGAGGCAGGGTTTAGTAGTCTCGAATCAGAAATTTCTTTTAGAACAGATACAGCTAGAACAGAAACGAAGAAGAGATAGATTTCAGCTAGACTTCCTTACCAGTAGAACACAAGGAGACCCGTTCTTCGACAGGTGCAGTTCCGGTCAGATGCTTGGAGCTTTCAATGGTGGGCTTCCAAGCCTTGTAGCATGGGCAAGTCGATGAGAAGAACCGCAGTTGTTTCTCACGTCCAGAAGCGAGATTAAAAGGATGAGAACACGACTGTCTAACCATGAGGAACAGAGGAGATTTGCTGTTGTTTTGGTCGTTGTCTTCCTTCTGGTAGTGAACCGAGGAGGACTTTCTTGAAGAGCTTGCTACTGTCTCATGCAGAGGTGAGCAGCTGGCTTGTTGTGGGTGGCGGAGGAAAAGTGGGCTAGCCAGGGAGATCGTGCAGCAAGGGAAAGGAGGAAGAGAAGTTGACTACCGCATTCACGTGTTGTTTGTGTCGTTTAACTTCCAGACCTGAAACACGGGACGGATATTGCTGGAACTGAAGCTAGATTGAACAGCAATGGGGAACATGGTGATCTTGCTGCAGATTTAGTGAAATCTTACAAAGAGGGAAGAAGCGAAAGAAAGGAAATCTCGAAAAAATTGCTGGTACCGAGGGTTTGTAGGTGGATAAGGAGTGTTTTTCCACTAGTAAAAGAATAGTAAACCAACGCATTGTGGTATTGTGGTCGGTTGCATGGCCTGTTGTTGTTCGAGACTTGGGCAGAGTAGCACCTCGTTTTTTTTCCTTCCAAGGTATGCGATGTAGAGCAGGAGAAGGAAAGTGGCGTGCCACATGATAGGGAAGGGTGAAGTTGGAACTTGTCCTCCAGAGCGCACGCCTGCAACAGAAGGAAATAAGAGGGCTGAATCTGCTCTGTTTCTTTTGTTGATCCTGAAACCGAAAAGGACCAAGTGGGGTGGGTTTGAAGTGGGGCACATGTGAAAGCATAGTGCATGCTGTTGCACTAATCAAAGCAACGGAAAGGAAGTGTGTATGTCGGGAGCAAGGCAGGAATAATTGTGTGCTGCTGTAATATACATGTCGACAGTGGGAAACAAGAAAGGTTGGGTGGGGTATCATGTTGGGTAACTAATCAGTAGCTCACTTTAGTCTACTAGTGTATTATCCCTTTTGTATCCAGATGTGCAATTTACTACCGAATATGAGCTCAGCTCAATCGGTTAAGACATTCTGCAGAAACACTAGTGGTACTGGGTTCAAAACCCGCCGAGCGCACATTTCGCTCCATTTTTTTATAAATGTGTATACATTATTCGTTACCCATATATACGTGCGACTACGCCATTATGTCATGTTTGTTAGTTACGTATATGCGACTATCTTATTTTGTCGCGTGGTTACTCGTATATGTAATGCTGTAATATCATTTTTTTGTAAGTATATATACATATGACTATGTTGTTGTAACACGTTGTAATTTGTAACGTTATGTATATGTATATACCTGTACGTATATACATGACATGGTTACTTATATGTAACGTTGGTCATATATATATGCATGTATATTTGTATATATATATATCCCCACATGTGCGACTATACTCGCGTTTTTGGTTTAGAAGTGTGCACCCATGTATACCAGCTCGTGTTTGCGTCGCATTATTATTTATAACTTCGGTTCAGGGATGAGCTTATGTACTCGCGACGTTATTATTATTATTATTATTATTTTGGTTTGGAGTTTAGTCATAATTGTTGCTCATAATTTAATTTAGACCTCACTAATTTAAGGTGATAATTACTCGGAATATTTCAGTCTACCCCCCTTAAAAGAACTTCGTCCCGAAGTTGCCTAAATCGAATATGTATCTGACAACCCAACGAATTCCAAGGTTCTAACCCATCCAATCCTATCAATTCTAAAGTTCCAACACTTTCCTAACATTCCACTCCACCACTAGTTTTCCAATCCAAACCAATGCATACATGTATATAGCACAAGTCCCAAGGGACATACATACACAATAGTTCACGTATACATCACCAAGTACATCTCAAGTGTTTCAAACACACCAATGCGATAATCAACATATCACACCGTAAACAACCAACATACAACATTCATTCTTCGCACAGTGTACATCCAATACAGTACACACACAGTTCTGCACAATTCATACACACAGACCTACCAACCAATGTGTGGTTGTAGGAATACACATAGTCACATAGTCGATTTCTAACCAAGGTCCACAATTCTATTTCACCATTTGTGCTTTATAAGCACCACGCCACATCTATGGCTCAACAATACTGCAATGTACCAATAATATTTATGTGCTGCACTCATAACAACCAGATGAACAAGTCATTCATTCCTGACTACCATGCATTCAAACCAATCCACACAGTTCACACACATAGCATCAAAAACAACACCACAAACGGGTAATAACCCAGTAAAAAAATACAGAAAACAACGCGCCTACCCCCCTTAAAAATGGATTACGCCCACGTAATCCGTATTATATCATCCTTGAACCTTGGTTCTAGATGTCTAATTCTCATGGAGTATTCTAGTTCCCATGGATGTAGTTCATAATATAATCTCAACAACGGCCTTGACTATGTCAATGGTTTAGTTTTTTTTTGTATCAAAGGCACTTTTTGGTATCCATACCGATCTACAACCGGATTTGGGTTTAGGCTCTCTGGGTCTAAGGTATTGGCCGATATGTCACCTGTTATTCAACAGGAAAATGTTAGATTCGGTCCACCAGCTTCCGCGCGACTCTGCTAACCTTCGGGCTTAGTTTTCCCTTCCAAGGTAGTGCATGGCTTAATTGCACGGGCGTAAAAGTCTCTTGATTGACATAAGGTATTTTAATTTATTCATAGTCTTGGTGGGTTGTAGCTTGTTTGTCCATTTACTCTGGAGGTCGGAAGTCCATGCTTTTAGTGCGCTTTTAAGCGTCTGAGTTATTCTTTCTAGTTGCCCTTTAGGTTTATATTCATAGATGCTCTGCAGCAACGATTTAGTGCTTAATGTTTTTCAATGTCATCAACGTGCCGTTGTTACGACAACGTGTTTGGTTTATATTACCGCTCATAATTTTATGTAGGTAGCTAGTTGTCTCTCTTAGCATTACTACCTATATTTTTTTATATCCCTTAATGTGTACAGTCAAGTTAGATCTTTCTTTGTCTTTGAGTAACCCTTTTTTTCAGTCGAATTATGGTCTCGACACGTCCGGTTTACCGCATTATGCGTGTTAACAGGTTTTGCGATTATATACCATTTAACAGGGGATGTTTAGTTTTCTTATCCTTGTTATTATGATTGTATTAAGCAGCCGCTGGCTGACTGGTTTTGCTTAGTCATACGGTCTAGTGTCATTATCATGTTCCACCAGGAACTAATGTAACTGACTACTACCGATTATACATTGCTTTTGATTACGGTAGTGTATACTTTATGTATTAACAGTTTGTTATTGGTAACATCACATTATTTCCAGTCATCACACATCTGTACACCCTTGTGTTTATCCCTGAATTTTCGAGCCATGTATTTTACGTGATTTCATCATCTAGTATCAATACCGCTTCTTTCGCATTTTTTTACTTATCCAATTTATAAACTTTCACCTATTTGTAGCTTATGTGCCTACTTGTAGTAGGGTTCGGGACTCATCCAACACTGACGTGATCAGCGTAAATGTTGGGCTACCCTTCCCCCCAATTTGTGCGCAGTGTCGCTTGACCTGGCCAGGGTCAAGTTCAACCTTGCACGTCCGATTTAAACAATCAGTTTATTAGTCAAACTTGAGTTCTTATCACATTCGTTTCCAGTCACCTGGCAACCAATTTATGGACTAATGCCCAAGTCTAAGTCTTTAGATTAACTGTTCAAGTTCTCCTACTGTATACACCTCTAGGTGTGTGCATAAATATATACTCATGTGTCATAAGGTTCGAGGTCGTATTTATATTATAATGATCCCTTGATTTATATACATCTTCATATGGGTGTTCCCTCCAATCTATATTTTTTTTGAATTATAAGTTCTTCTCCCTCCAATCCTCGTACCATTTGGGTATGTATATGTGTTCATTCGCTACTTGGTCTCAATATTTATTTTCGATCGTTGAGTTGTATTGTTAACTCAAGTTAGGTATGGTTGATTTACTAATCATGGCCTTCTTTAATTGAACCCGTTTACTCCTTGGGTTTTATTGGTGACTTGTCTTTCTGGTATGTATGTATGTACATTGGTATATATATGGTTTGATAAATCCTGTTTAGAGTCCCTGAATATGTAGTGTGTTTGGAGGGATTATTTCGCAATAGTGGCATTATTCATTGCCATTTCCTATCTGTTTGATTTGTGTTTGGGTGGGTAACTAGTGCCCCATGGTAATGGCTATTTACAAGGTTCGAGAGTTCTTTTTATGATCCCTTTACCAATGCATTTTTCTCAGGGAACTGTAATTGGTGTCTTAGAAAATTTGTTACGTAGAGAATGAAGAGAAACGTAAGAAGACGCAGGAAATTATTGAGTCCCGAAATATTAGATTTAGTGTGTAAAATTGTGTCATGCTTTATTCAGTGTTATAGATCGTACCAATTTTATGGTGTAATTACGTCCCGAATTATATATCTGATTTCATTGTTTTATGAGAGGTTTTCTTAAATTACCCTCTCAGGTGTTCGAATTGTAGTGTTTATCTCAATACCATCCTTAGCTTAATTAATTGCTTATTTGAGCTTTATTTATTACATAAATTTTTAGGTATTTCGGTCCTCTCTTTTTTTTTGTGAGGTAGGGTCCTATCGACTGCTAAGCATGTCGACCCAAGTTGTCGCTAAAATTGGTCCCTCTACGCGTATTATTCTTTTGGCAACGTCTTTTGTATGGTATAGTTTTCTTCACGGGTTGATTTTATGACATTAAGTGGATGCCCGATCGGGTTTTCCCGAGTTAGAGGAGGCTTTCTACCTCTTTGGCGTTCTTTCTCTGGGTTTAAAGAAGATTAGGGGTGTAGGGGTTGGGCGTAAGTGTCTGTTAGGTATTCAGTAGTTACTAAGGAAGAACCCTAACTAACGCGCCTCACATACTAACCCTTACCCCGTTTCCCCGAATTCAGGCTTTCCTATACTCGGTATTTCTCTGTTCCAGTCATCAGAGCGCAACTACGCTCTGATACCACTTCTGTAACACCCCCAATAAACATCCAGTAGTACAACAAGCTCCTAGCCTTAATACAAAACGACTATGCAGCGGATTCTCAACATCATCCGGGTGTCAGACGCCAACCACTCACGTGGTTGACAGACCACATTACCAACACCAAGTTACGGTCTGCATGACTGGAAACAGTTCTCCACCAAAAATTCATATACGGTACAAGGTACAATTTCCAAACTACCGAGTGTCTACAATAAAAATACCAAATCATAATCTGAGAATTTCATCTCGGGTTTAGTAACAACCCATACACTAGACATACTACACAATTCAAAAGATACGCCCTGATGGACTACCCCCATGGTAGCCATCCCGCCTACGCTCCGTTATCATCCGGCACAATACCTGAAAAAAATTGGGTGTAAAGGACTCAGCAAACTACGCTGAGTATGAACGTGTGTAGCCCGTATGTTACCGGGCCACACGACTACTTGGTCGAATATTATTAAGTCAATTTACATGCTATAATAAAGCAGTAAAACACACCACAGTACATCATAGTATCATACACACTTAAAGGTAGTAACACATTAGCAACAACAACCAAGCACAACAAGCTGCTAGTATCACAACAGCAATCATGTACATAATAAAACGTGTGCATAGTATGTAATACCCATGATCCTCACTATGGGATCGTACGAGCGTTGTGTTTTCATTTCTTTCTCTTGTTCCCTTAAAGTGTATTTTCTTTCTCTTTCCTTGCACCAGGTCTGGGGATGTAATTTAGATCCCGTGACCATCTCATGTAGGTGCTAATCTTTCCTTGTTTCTTTAGGGTTATTAGTGAATTCTTTATCACCACAATTTGGAGTACATCTTGTCCATAGCTAATCCTCCATTCCCGGATAGCTCTTTCTCTCTCTGTTGTTTTTAAATGTTACTGGTCATTGCCCCGGATACCAAGGGTCCGTCTCCCTATTCCTTTTCCATGTTACTAGCCTATGCCCCGGATACAAAGGGTCCGTCTCCCTATGCCTCTTAATGCTCTGGTCTCTACCCCAGATACAAAGGGTCCGACTCCCTATTCCTTTTAATGCTCTGGTCTCTACCCCGGATACAAAGGTCCGTCTCCCTATTCCTTTTAATGCTCTGGTCTCTACCCGGATACGAAGGGTCTGTCTCCCTATTCCTTTTTATGCTCTGGTCTCTACCCCGGATACGAAGGGTCCGTCTCCCTATTCCTTTTCCATATCATTGGTCTCTACCCCGGATACAAAGGGTCCGTCTCCCTATTCCTCTTTATTTTATTGGTTTACCCCGGATACAAAGGGTCGTCTCCCTATTCATTTTAACGGGTATTGGCTTATTATCATCATTGATAGTTTGACACCATAGTGGGTGTCATTAGAGGTCCTCTATAGTTAAGAGGAGTTTTCTCTTTATGTAGTTCCTTTGTTTGTTTACGAAGTTCGTTGTGTTTCATCTCAAGGTTTCATCAACGAGAAGGGACTACACTACTGTGTGCGCGCAAGCAATATGCACAATAATAGTAAGCGTATAAGCAAGGAAAATAAGCAATCCATTCACATGCCTTGCACAAGCTCACAACAGACAAATAAGCACGGTAACACAAACATCCGTTTTCATGCATTAGTCTTGTGGTCATAAACAAACAAGGCACACACACACAAGCCGTGTAACACGGCAACATACGAACCACACATGTCCATACCTTATAATAGTTGTCACAGATACTTGTACCAGGGTTCCCGCTGCTAGTGGGACTCACTCCTGTAATAATTATTCGAACGGGGTTAGATCGTCGATTCTGCGTGATCGTTCGTGGTTCTATTCATACTTATTTGATCACTATATCTTAGACTTATGTTTATAGCATTTTTTTTGTTTCTAACCTTATTCCATAATAAATACTTATGTTGCACTTAATTCGGCCCAATGTTGTTATACAACCAACCCTATCATTTCCTTACTCATTCTTCATATTACTATTATGCTATTTATTTCAACTTATTTCCTTAAACTATAAATCGACAGATCTTGAATGCACTACCAACTCTTCATAACCAAATTCTCAAAGGATAACTCTTGGACATATACTTGAGTATTCTTAAGCAACTTTAAAACATTTAATTAAGCTTGATTTACTATTTCCTCAAATACTTAATATATTTCCTTATACCCCTTTTATCACACTTTGACCTCCTTCTTCCTCTTTTTTTTTGTTATTCATTTATAAAAGAATATATATATATGTACGGTTTTAAAGGAAATTAATTTAAGCCTTAAAACAAGCTTAGCTTATATATATGTATATATTTCTTTTATAAGATGCTTCCCAACTAGTTATAATTACTGTTGCAATAGTTTTCCACCAGAAATTCATATAACCTCGTAAATCAATCCATAAATTTATTAGTTACTATCTAGAACGCAAAATAATTAGTTGATATGGCCTAAATATCTGGCCTTAACAATAGCATAAAAATAAATTTCCTTAATGGCTTTGTAATGCTTCTAAAATCAATCACAAGTCACCGCTTATACCGAATTTTCTCTTTTAATGTTATAAACCCTTCCCTCACATATTCTGGGTGTTAATAACCATATACCTTAATTTACTTATCATTATATATTATATTTCTTTTCCTTCTTACGAAAGTCTTTAAAATTGATCCCCTTCCATATTTAACATATAGTGTCATCAATCGCACGTTATCACTTCCATAACACATGTATCTATACATACATATTCCCATTAGTTGTCGCATTAGCCATACAATATATCACATATCTATATATCCATATATTTAACTTCCTTCTCTCACGTACCGCCTTTGGGGTTTAGTACCAACAGATCTTTCCTACTATTTCTGGTAGCTCCTAAGCAAGTTTTTACCTTGTTAACACTTGGTGTTTAGACCACCATCCTCGCCAGAGTTTAACCTCACCACACACCGAAAACCCTCAGTTTATTGTTAGAATGTTCAACCATCACTTTACGAGCAGCAGGTTGCAGTTGTTCTAGTTCAGTTTTCAGACATGAATAAGAAGGAGTTGAGAGCTACAACCTTGGGTTTTGGAGCTATCTTTCCTGAGTTGGTTGCTGGGTTCCTCTTAGTTAGCTCTCGGCACTCGTGGAAAGGGTGATTCCTCCTGGTTTTATCTTGGAATTGAGCTGGTGAATTCACCGCATACCAAGACCTTCATGACCAGCCACGCACCAGAGGGTATTAACATGTTAAATGCTCACGTATGTAACGAACTAATAGTACGGAGTTTGGCATTTGTTGCAGGCTAAGACAGTTTACCTTAGACAGTGCTCAAGGGTAGTTTGCAGGGATTCCCTCAAGGAGTTTCAGGCCCTGCATGCGTGAGATTCCCTGGAGAAAACAAGCAGTCCAAGAAGGGGGATCTGAATGAGTGTCCCAGCACTTTCGCACACCCAAAACAACCAGAAAGTTGAAGCTGAAACGGATTGCTTTAAGGCCTCCCCTTGGCTTATGTTTAACGACTTACTTGCAGGAGTTTCAGGATAAGTCTCGGTGCATTCATGGAGGAGATATCCAGGGGAGTAGTTGCATGAAAATGAGGCAGGGTTTAGTAGTCTCGAATCGGAAATTTCTTTTTGAACAGATACAGCCAAAACAGAAACGAAGAAGAGATAGATTTCAGCTAGACTTCCTTACCAGTAGAACACAAGGAGACCTGTTCTTCGACAGGTGCAGTTCCGGCCAGATGCTTGGAGTTTTCAATGGTGGGCTTCTAAGCCTTGCAGCATGGGGAAGTCGATGGGAAGAACCGCAATTGTTTCTCACGTCCAGATGCGAGATTAAAGGATGAGAACACGACTGCCTAACCATGAGGAACAGAGGAGGTTTGCTGTTGTTTTGGTCGTTGTCTTCTTTCTGGTAGTGAACCGAGGAAGACTTAGGTTGAAGAGCGTGCTACTGTCTCATGCAGAGGTGAGCAGCTGGCTTGTTGTGGTGGCGGAGGAAAAGTGGGCTAGCCAGGGAGATCGTGCAGCAAGGGAAAGGAGGAAGAGAAGTTGACTACCACATTCACGTGTTGTTTGTGTCGTTTAACTTCCAGACCTGAAACACGGGACGGATATTGCTGGAACTGAAGCTAGATTGAACAGCAATGGGGAACATGGTGATCTTGCTGCAGATTTAATGAAATCTTACAAAGATGGGAAGAAGCGAAAGAAAGGAAATCTCGAAAACTTGCTGTGGACCGAGGGTGTGTTGGATAAGGAGTGTTTTTCCACTGGTAAAAGAATAGTAAACCAACGCATTGTCGGTATTGTGGTCGGTTGCATGGCCTGTTGTTGTTCGAGACTTGGGCAGAGTAGCACCTCGTTTTTTTTTCCTTCCAAGGTATGCGATGTAGAGCAGGAGAAGGAAAGTGGCGTGCCACATGATAGGGAAGGGTGAAGTTGGAACTTGTCCTCCAGAGCGCACGCCTGCAACAGAAGGAAATAAGAGGGCTGAATCTGCTCTGTTTCTTTTGTTGATCCTGAAACCGAAAAGGACCAAGTGGGGTGGGTTTGAAGTGGGGCACATGTGAAAGCATAGTGCATGCTGTTGCACTAATCAAAGCAACGGAAAGGAAGTGTGTATGTCGGGAGCAAGGCAGGGAATAATTGTGTGCTGCTATGTAATATACATGTCGACAGTGGGAAACAAAAGGTTGGGTGGGGTATCATGTTGGGTAACTAATCAGTAGCTCACTTTAGTCTACTAGTGTATTATCCCTTTTGTATCCAGATGTGCAATTTACTACCGAATATGAGCTCAGCTCAATCGGTTAAGACATTCTGTAGAAACACTAGTGGTACCGGGTTCGAAACCCGCCGAGCGCACATTTCGCTCCATTTTTTTATAAATGTGTATACATTATTCGTTACCCAATATACGTGCGACTACGCCATTATGTCATGTTTGTTAGTTACGTATATGCGACTATCTTACTTTGTCACGTGGTTACTCGTATATGTAATGCTGTAATATCTTTTTTTTTTTGTAAGTATATATACATATGACTATGTTGCTGTAACACGTTGTAATTTGTAACGTTATGTATATGTATATACCTGTACGTATATACATGACATGGTTACTTATATGTAACGTTGGTCATATATATATACATGTATATTTGTATATATATCCCCACATGTGCGACTATACTCGCGTTTTTGGTTTAGAAGTGTGCACCCATGTATACCAGCTCGTTTGCGTCGCATTATTATTATAACTTCGGTTCAGGGATGAGCTTATGTACTCGCGACGTTATTATTATTATTATTATTATTATTATTTTGGTTTGGAGTTTAGTCATAATCGTTGCTCATAATTTAATTTAGACCTCACTAATTTAAGGTGATAATTACTCGGGGTATTTCAGCCTACCCCCCTTAAAGGAACTTCGTCCCGAAGTTGCCTAAATCGAATATGTATCTGACAACCCAACGAATTCCAAGGTTCTAACCCATCCAATCCTATCAATTCTAAAGTTCCAACACTTTCCTAACATTCCACTCCACCACTAGTTTTCCAATCCAAACCAATGCATACATGTATATAGCACAAGTCCCAAGGGACATACATACACAATAGTTCACGTATACATCACCAAGTACATCTCAAGTGTTTCAAACACAATGCGATAATCAACATATCACACCATAAACAACCAACATACAACATTCATTCATCGCACAGTGTACATCCAATACAGTACACACACAGTTCTGCACAATTCATACACACAGACCTACCGACCAATGTGTGGTTGTAGGAATACACATAGTCGCATAGTCGATTTCTAACCAAGGTCCACAATTCTATTTCACCATTTGTGCTTTATAAGCACCACGCCACATCTATGGCTCAACAATACTACAATGTACCAATAATATTTATGTGCTGCACTCATAGCAACCAGATGAACAAGTCATTCATTCCTGACTACCATGCATTCAAACCAATCCACACACAGTTCACACACATAGCATCAAAAACAACACCACAAACGGGTAATAACCCAGTAAAAATTAATACCTCAGTAAAAACGCAACGCGCCTACCCCCCTTAAAAATGGATTACGCCCACGTAATCTGTATTATATCATCCTTGATCCTTGGTTCTAGATGTCTAATTCTCATGGAGTATTCTAGTTCCCATGCGATGTAGTTCATAATATAATCTCAACAACGGCCTTGACTATGTCAATGGTTTAGTTTTTTTTTTGTATCAAAAGCACTTTTTGGTATCCATACCGATCTATAACCGGATTTGGGTTTAGGCTCTCTGGGTCTAAGGTATTGGCCGATATGTCACCTGTTATTCAACAGGAAAATGTTAGATTCGGTCCACCAGCTTCCGCTGCGCGACTCTGCTAACCTTCGGGCTTAGTTTTCCCTTCCAAGGTAGTGCATGGCTTAATTGCACGGGCGTAAAAGTCTCTTGATTGACATAAGGTATTTTAATTTATTCATAGTCTTGGTGGGTTGTAGCTTGTTTGTCCATTTACTCTGGAGGTCGGAAGTCCATGCTTTTAGTGCGCTTTTAAGCGTCCGAGTTATTCTTTCTAGTTGCCCTTTAGGTTTATATTCATAGATGCTCTGCAGCAACGATTTAGTGCTTAATGTTTTTCAATGTCATCAACGTGCCGTTGTTACGACAACGTGTTTGGTTTATATTACCGCTCATAATTTTATGTAGGTAGCTAGTTGTCTCTCTTAGCATTACTACCTATATTTTTTTTATATCCCTTAATGTGTACAGTCAAGTTAGATCTTTCATTGTCTTCGAGTAACCCTTTTTTCAGTTGAATTATGGTCTCGACACGTCCGGTTTACCGCATTATGCGTGTTAACAGGTTTTGCGATTATATACCATTTAACAGGGGATGTTTAGTTTTCTTATCCTTGTTATTATGATTGTATTAAGCAGCCGCCGGTTGACTGGTTTTGCTTAGTCATACGGTCTAGTGTCATTATCATGTTCCACCAGGAACTAATGTAACTGACTACTATCGATTATACATTGCTTTTGATTACGGTAGTGTATACTTTATGTATTAACAGTTATGTTATTGGTAACATCACATTATTTCCAGTCATCACACATCTGTACACCCTTGTGTTTATCCCTGAATTTTCGAGCCATGTATTTTACGTGATTTCATCATCTACTATCAATACCGCTTCTTTCGCATTTTTTACTTATCCAATTTATAAACTTTCACCTATTTGTAGCTTATGTGCCTACTTGTAGTAGGGTTCGGGACTCATCCAACACTGACGTGATCAGCGTAAATGTTGGGCTACCCCTTCCCCCCAATTTGTGCGCAGTGTCGCTTGACCTGGCCAGGGTCAAGTTCAACCTTGCACGTCCGATTTAAACAATCAGTTTATTAGTCAAACTTGAGTTCTTATCACATTCGTTTCCAGTCACCTGGCAACCAATTTATGGACTAATGCCCAAGTCTAAGTCTTTAGATTAACTGTTCAAGTTCTCCTACTGTATACACCTCTAGGTGTGTGCATAAATATATACTCATGTGTCATAAGGTTCGAGGTCGTATTTATATTATAATGATCCCTTGATTTATATACATCTTCATATGGGTGTTCCCTCCAATCTATATTTTTTTGAATTATAAGTCACTAGTAGAAAAAAGATTTTAAATGACGCACTTTAAACCACGGTTAAATCTTTAACCGTCGTTTTAACATTTTAAACCACGGTTTTTAAGCAAACCGTCATATATAGTGCACGCCTCATTCCATAAATGACGGTTCTCCATATAACCATCATATATAGTTCGTCCGCTTTGAAGATAAAACGACGGTTCAGTACTAACCGTCGTATAAAGGGTTTATAAACCACGGTTCGTTTTCAACCGTCGTTTAAAGTTTTACGGAAAGAATTATAAACCACGGTTTTTTACAAAACCGTCGTTTATTTGTCCAGTCACATACGTCTTTAACGACGGTTCCTTGATTAACCGTCGTTTAAAAGTCTTTTAATAAAAATAAAAACCCGACCTTTCTTCTTCTTCCTCCTCTCGCTCTCTGTTTCCCCTGCGATTTCTCGACGATTTTTTCCACCGCCCCTTTCCACCGCCCCGTCTCCCCGCCGTCGAGCTTGTGCCCGTCCTCCTCCTCCTCCGGCGCCGTCGAGCTTGTGCCCGTCTTCCTCCGGCGTCGACTGTTGTGCCGTCCTCCTCTGTCCTCTGCCCGCGTCGCCATTCTCGGCCGCGCGCCTCACCAACCGTCCCTCGCCTGAAGTCTCGACCTCATCAGCGCACCACGGTGCCCCAAGGTAAACCCTAAACTATCTTCGCTTTTTTTTATTGTATGGGTGTATATATCGAGTGGGTACGACTGAGAGTGATAAAACGTGGAGAATTCTTGCGATGGTGGTTTTGTAGATTGGTTTGCGATGGTGGTTTTGTAGATTGACATGGATAAGCTCTGTGGTGAACGAGAAATGGTAAGTGGAGGAAGTGGAAGTGGGGATTCGTCTGTGAGTAAGGAGGCTGTTGAATTTGATATGGTTTCTTGCATTATCTGTCTAGCTAACTTACTTCAGTGATGAAATAATGATCGGACACTACTTGTTTTAGGATAAGTTATGGTGGTGGAGAAACAGATTGATGAATTGAGTACTGATCGAGATGAAAGAAAGTAAGAAAGAACAAACGAAATCGAGTTTGATTTGGGTAGCTGGTTTTGTTCATTAATGAAACAGCTTTGTGATTAGTTTTCCTAGGGATTGATAGCAGAGAGTTGGGATTTTGGATCTTTCAATTTATGGGTTTCATCCAAAAGACATTAATCTTTCACTTATCTTCACTCAATGTAGAATATATATATATATATATATGCAATGGTTTTGAATATCGATCTCTCCGGTTGAATGCGTGGGATTTCCAATGGTGTGCTATGGTGGACTGATGTGTTAATTGTTTATGTCTTCTTTGTTTTGGTTGTTTTGATTTTCTAGTGTCGGTTGAGATATTATATTTTCTGTCACATTATGATTATTATTGTTGTTGTTATTGCGATCGAGGGAGGGAGAGAGAGTCGTACGACGTATGTTTATGCAGGGGAAAAAAGAATGAAAATAATTCTCTACAGTTCTCTTAAATGTTTGTTTATGCAGGGGAAAATGAAATGGTTTTCGTAGTAGTCTTTCTGATGTTGGTACTATGTTTGTTTCTGCCTTAAAAAAATGTGGAGTATATAAAAATACGCAAAGGTCATGCCAAATTTTTTCCAGAATTTAACCTTATTTTAATTTTATTGAATAGGTGTTTCTACGGTTGAACAATCCCTCTTCCTTCCCATTTGTGACTTGATCATCCTTATTCATCATTAGGTTAGTTTTTTAAAAATGTTATGGTTTATTCAAAATATATTTGTTTGTTAATTTGTTCAATTATTCATATATTTTTCAAATTAAAACCTTGTATTCTAATTTCATTCACAGTCGGATTGTCTACTTGTCGCACTATCTGCTGCTGTCAACCTCTGCCACCGGTTTGCCTGATCAGAACCCACGGTAAATCACTTGCATTTCTGATTATAATTTTAGAAACAAATACTAATATAAATGTATATATATATGTACATATATAATATATAATATTGTCACAAATAGACGTTATACTAAATTCTACTTGTATTCTGCAATCATTAGAATATGTATTTGCATAGTGTGGTTGAAATGTGATGATGGGGTTGAAATGGGGTGGATGTTTTTGTTCATTGATCATATATATATATATATACATTTACTATATGCATACTTGTCTGTCTGATAATAATTCGTATGGTTTGCCGAGAGTTAATGTTGCTGCTATGTTTGTTTTTCTGCCTTAAAAAAATGTGGAGTGTCTAAAAATACGCAAAGGTCATGCCAAATTTTTTCCAGAATTTAAGCTTGTTCGTTTGTTTAATATGTTCAATTATTCAAGTTTTTATAAAATTAAAACCTTATTCTAATTTCATTGAATAGGTGTTATATACTGCGCGCAAGAGCATTTGCTACTTCTCCTTCTTCTGTGCTGTTCGCGCTAGCTGACCATCCAGTACTCATCAGGTTGGTATTTAAAATGTTTCAATTTATTTTTGTTTTTCTATTAAACAATGGAAAATCAATTCAAACATAGAATTACCTGTCTGAGATTACCTGATAGAGGTATGTCTTAGATAGTCCCTGTTGGGACTGTCCAATGACCTTTGATCTCACCATCTAGGTTGTGAATGAGTTAATAATATACAGTAGTTCAGTGATAATTTCAGCAGCATTACCCTAGTGTTCTTCTAGTGTACATATATATATGTGAATTGAAACGATTTATATATATATCTACACTAGGAGAACTGTAGGGTAATGCTGCCGAAATTATCACTGAACTACTGTATATTATTAACTTGTTCCTAGTGAGATCGTAGGTGATTGGATAGGTTTAGGTTGTTAAATCTGTAAATAAAAAAAGAGGAGATCAATGGAACGAGTTCACGACATCTGGTGTGTGTTGAAAAAGGAGATGGAGCGCTCAGTGATGTACAGTGACAGATTGGACATCAAGTACCTAGAAGGGGTCAATAAATTTTGCAAAGTCCTTGTTGACAATCTTAAACCAAGGGATAAGGGATATATTCGATGTCCTTGTGTCGATTGCAAGAACGACTTCAAATACCGAGGTGTGGACAAGATTAAGGATCATCTGATTCGCAGAGGGTTTACAGAATTATGAAGCCATAACAATACTGCATGGTCAACATTCAGTACAAGTGTTTGAATGTGCTGATAACGTCGTTGCAGAACAATCAGAAATGGATGCTTCACAGGATTTTGGGGATACTCAAGATGATTCACTAGGTAGTGATTCAGATGATCAGGAGGACCTTAATGCATGATGGAAGATGTTGAACAACATTTTTCCAACAAACCCAAAATTCGAAAATCTGATGCAAGCATCAAAGGAACCGTTGTACAGTGGATGTGAACGCAAAACAAAACAAATTGAGCGTTGTCTTAAAACTATTCAATCTGAAGGCGAGACATGGATGGAGTGATGTCAGTTTTACAGATCTTTTACAACTGCTGAAGATGTACTACCAAAGGACAATGTGATACCCACAACAACTTATGAGGCAAAGAAGTTAATGTGTCCGATGGGTATGGAATATAAAAAAATACATGCTTGTCCAAATGGGTGTATGTTGTATTGGAAGGAGAATGAGTTGGATGACCATTGCTCTGAATGTGGGGAATCACGCTATGTAAAAAAGGGTGACAGAAACCACATAAGCACTAAAGTGGGCTCTCCTGCGAAGGTGTTGTGGTATCTACCGATAATTCCCCGATTCAAACGTTTGTTTGCAGTTCAGAAAGATGCTGAGAACCTCCGATGGCATGCTACCCATAGAAAGGATGATGGTAAATTGAGACATCCAGCCGATTCACCACAATGGAGAAACATTGACAGAATATACCCTCAATTCGGTACAGACCCAAGGAACTTAAGACTTGGTTTATGCACTGATGGGATGAACCCTTATGGCACTTTGAGCAGTATACACAGTACTTGGCCTGTTTTATTGACAATATACAATCTGCCCCATGGTTGTGTATGAAACCCAGACATATTCTCCTCTCTCTGTTGATATCGGGTCCAAAACAACCGGGAAACAAAATTGATGTGTTTTTGCAACCACTTATTGACGATTTAAAATTGTTGTGGAATGAAGGTGCGACGGTGTATGATTCATATGGTATGGAAAACTTCACGCTCCGGGCTATGTTGTTTTGTACGATCAATGATTTCCCTGCATACGGTAACCTCTCGGGATACACAATTAAAGGAGCTCTAGCGTGCCCTATATGTGGAGATAGAACTTGCAGTATACGGTTAAAACACAGTGGAAAAAATGTGTACATGGGCCATCGGAAATTCCTTCCTAAAGGGCACAAATACGTAAGATGACAAAAGAGTTTGATGGAAAAACGGATCATGCAGTCGCTCGACCACCACTATCTGCTGCTGAGACTTACAATCAGTTGAAGAATGTTGAACAACTTCGGTCCACCAATTAAAGCCACTGAAAAGAGCATCTGGAAGAAAAATCAATATTTTGGGAACTTGAATATTATGGTGCATCTACTTGTTCATCTTGTTAAAGAGATCAAACATTGTGGCCCGTTATACCTTCGATACATGTATCCGTTTGAGAGATATATGGGTATACTGAAAAATAAATGAAAAACCGTCGGCGTCCAGAGGGAAGCATATTGAAGGGACAGTAACAGAGGAAGTAGTTGACTTCTGCACTCATTACTTAGACGGTGTTGATGTTATTGGATTACCGAAAGCAAGACATGATGGCAGGCTTAAAGGGGTTGGTACCTGTGGGAAAAAATTATGCAGAGTTGATATTGATACATTGAACAAGGCACATCTGGTTGTGTTGAATCATTCTGAAGTTGTTGAACCGTATTTCAATGCACACCTAGCCTACCTCAAAACAAAACACCCAACGATGAGTAATGCCAAATTAAAAAAAGAGCAGAATGCAACATTTGTTAAGTGGTTCAGACATAAGGTGTTGTATGAAGATTCAGGGAACGTGGATGAAATGATCCAGTTGCTGGCACTTGGTCCAAATCTCAATGTGTTGTCTTATGAAGGATATGATGTAAATGGATTTTCTTTTTACACTGCACGTCAAGATTGTAAATCGACAAACCAGAACAGTGGCGTGCATCTTATCGCTTCACAAGACATTTTCACAGGAACAAGTCGTAATACACTGAAGAACGAATATTATGGTGTTATTGAGGATATTTGGGTCTTGAATTACACTAGTTATGAAACTTGCGTATTTCGTTGCAAATGGGTGGACAACAAACAGGGATATCGTGAGGAGGATCATGGTATGAAGCTAGTTGATTTAACGACAGCGGCTCCTACTGATGAACCCTTTATTGTTGCGTCAAAGGCAAAACAAGTATTCTACTGTCGTGATCAGTCTAATCCCAGATGGTCTATTGTAATGCAGAGTAAAAGATCGATAGTTGGGATTGATAATATTGTTGATGAGGATGAATACGACTGTGAAGATGAAACAGATGTACCTATTCGGTTGCCGATGGAGGTAGATAATGTAACTAATTTTGAATATCGAAGGTCCGACCACAATGAAGGATTGTGGATTGAACGATGAAATGTTATTTTGTAAGTTTGGTTGACAATATTATATTATTTCATTTTTGTCATGTTTCAATATTTGATTCAGTAGATGTTCGTATTAACCTTGTTAATTGTTGATTAGTTTTTAGATTATGGATCCTGACGATAGAGACGAAGAGGACTTACTGTTGGGGTTGGATGATATCAACGATGACGTCCTACTGAAGAACCACCAGTCGCATCTACTTCGCAGAACCCTCGGAAGGGACGTGGACCGACCCGTGGGTTGAAGGAGAAGAAAAATTCTCCCATCGATTTGATCTGGGACAAGTACCTCCGACATCGTGGTGGGTCGAAGCAGCAGTTTGCTTCCTACTTGGGATTGATGGTAAAATCCCATTGCTCGATTAATAAGGATTGGAAAGATCAAGAAAAGGCAGACAAAGACATCATCTGGCAGATGGTGCAGAAGAAGTACAAAGTCGCGGATGAGCTTCGGACGAAGATTGAATCACTTCTAGCGACATCACTGCGACAGTTCAAGCATCGGTTGGTAGATGGCTGGATTAACAAACCGGGCTCCAAGAGGTCACCGCCGTGGGTAGTGTATGATGGTATGATCACGGAGGAGGAGTGGAAGATATTCTACGACTATCGCCAGACTGAAGAGTTTAAGGTACTTTTACAATTATTCTTTCTTAATTATTTAAGGAATAAAATTTAACAAATATTTTTTTTATTATGTATAACTTACAAATATACAAATTTTGTAAAGATGAAACAAGAACAAGCGAGACGTAACCGGGCGAAGAATATCTACAAGCACTACATGGGGCGAGCTGGATACACGGGGCGGTTGGAGAAGTGGAAGAGCGAGGGCTTACTGACGAAAACTAATGAAGACGGCACTCAGTCAGTTATTGATGATGTTGATGATGCAAGTAGGGTGCAAACATTTATGCTGGGTCGCATGAAGAAAAATGACGAGGGAGTATATGTGTTCCCGCAGAGCGAGACTGCTGAGTTGGCGTCCAAGATTGTAAGTATATATATTTAAAAGTTGTTGTTTACTAATTAGTAAGTTCATTTCTAATATTTTTGTTAATTTAAAATAGTCTGGCTCGACTGAGCGATGGGAGATGGTTCCGGTCCCTCCGTCTCAGGATGATCCACTGAATAAGGCCCTTGGGCAAAAGGATCATCCAGGGCGAGTGCGGGGGCTTGGAGGGGAAGTTCGCCAAAAAGACGTGTTTCCTACGTCTCGATCGAGAGTACCACAGGCTGAAATGATAGAGAGAATGGTGGATGAACGGGTGCATGACCGGTTGGAGGAGTCGGAGAGACGTCACGCTGAGTCGGAAAGACGCCACGCTGAGGAGCGTCAAGCCTACGAGGAGCGCCTGCGAAGACTTGAGGCTTTAGTATTGGGCCAGGTGCATGCTCCTACACCGACACCTACTCCTACACCGGTGTCTACTCCTACCGCGACGGCGGATACATCGATAGTGGCCGTGTCTCCTACACCGGCACCTACTGCTAGACCGACGTCTGCTCCTACCACGACGGCGGATACTGTCGATGATCCTACACCGACGTCTGCTCCTACCACGACGGCGGATACTCCGATGGTCGATCATCCTGCACCTTCTTCTCCTACCAGAGACACATTTCCTTATCAAAACCTTTCGGTTTGTTCTTTTTTCCTCCTTAGTTATTTTAACATTACTTTTAAAACAATATAATTTTATTAGCTTGCTTACTGTTGTGAGTTGATGTAGGTGGCTAAATCATGTCATTTGTTTCAAGTGTTGGATTGTGGGACTGTTCATGTTGCATTCGGTCGGGTTTTACAGACCGGACCGAACACTGTAGTACATTTCAAGCCCATCCCACCTCTCCACGCTCGTGTGATGGTAGACGATATTGTGAAAGGTCATGAGGACTCTCCCTTCCGTTGGAGTGGAATCAGTGGAGTAAAATAGTTCAAGCAAAATCTTCAGTTGTTCCATGGCCATATTCTCTCATTGATGTCAGTAGTGACAAGGTAAACTATTTAATTACATGTTTACTGTTTAGTTTTTAACTTGACTGTTGACTGATATGTTTATTATTTAAATTTTGTATACTATTAGATTGATAAGGAATTAAGACCGGTTAAGAAGAGGAAAGTGGATAAGGGGAAGGAAGTTGTGAAATCAAATGAGGAGAGTCAGAGTGTGAGAAAGGAAGTGGTCAAACCTTTCGATATGACTCCTAGGAGATCCCCCATTCTGACACCCAAGTATCTGAAGATGTTGACCTCCCATCAAAAAATGTTGTATGACTTTTTCATGACGAAGCCGCAGTCTGTCACCAATTTCAACATGAAAGTGTCTAAGCATGTTTTCCACTCCCCGAGCCCAGAGATCTGATGATTACCGTGAGCGATCTAAGAGAATTTTTGATGGGAGACCTGCTTAACATCTCTGTGATTCAGGCCTATTGTGTGTAAGTATCTTTTAAATTATTAAATTATCTTTCATTTTTTAAGCTATTTAACATATCTTATGAAAAAATGTTGTTTAGGTGTTTGACTACTAGACTGATATCGAACAAGAGATTATCTTCCATCTCTTTCTTGTGCCCACAATTGATGTCAGCAAATCAGGCCGCATTGGATGCGCAAGGATGTGCACAGCACGTGAGGCAGGGATTTTGTGCTGCGGTGCGAAGAAGAAGCAAATATTTGCTGATCCCATATCATCAGATGTAAGTACACAATAACTGGAATTTTTCGCTTCCTAATTGTGATAATTAAAAATATTGTTCTACAAAACATTCTTTGTTTTATCTGTTGCAGCAATCATTGGATGTTGATGGTGTTGTGTATCGACACCTCATGCTTGTTGATACTAGACCCATTGGGCGGCCCTGATGACCTTCGAGAGATAGCTGTAGAGAAATATTTGAAGGAGTGAGTATTCAAAAATTTTAATGCATTCTGTATTTATTTTAAGCTTGTCCTAGATTATTGACAATAAATGACTTCATTTTAAAATGCTGTATTTATGCAGGGGTCATAAGCTTGGTTTGATTGATGCGAAGAAACCATTCTCCATCTTGGACTTCCATTACATACGTGTAAGTAATAATTTAATTTATGCATTTTTGTATTAAAGTTAAACGTTTAATTTTTTAATCTATCTAAAGTTGGTAATCCATGGATGGTGTGATGACAGTGTCCTCAGCAGCCTGATTCACGAAGCTGTGGCTATTATGTGATGCGGTACATGTTCGAGATTGTACAAAATATTGACACGCTTGCTGATGATGACAAGGTAAACCATACCAATCAAAGTTTTAGTTAAAGTTATTGCATTTGAAATAAAATTGTGTACTAATGATGATCAGTTTCTTTTTATGGACAGATCGTTTCTTTTTTCACACAAGCAGTGAGCACGTATTCCAAAATGGATCTCGACTTTGTAAGAGATCATCTATCGCAGTTTTGGTGTAAAAATTACTTGAGTGTTACTTAGATCTTATCCTAGTGTAGTTAGACTTACACTTTTGTTTGTGCTGAAGCAACGTAGACTCTCAAAGAGTTTGTAAAGTTCAACTCTCTCTTATTTTTGAATGGGTTTGTTTGCAATTCGTTTTCAATGTTGCAATTCAAATTGGCAACTTGGTTTGGTCATAGTGTGGTTGATTATCAAAGGGCAATACCAGTTGGATGCCCTGTACAGGTTGTATATGCGATTGTAAATTGGGTTGTGTTGGAAAACATATGTGGTAGATGCTAAAAAAACAAAAAAAACTAAAAAAAAAAAAAAAAAAACCACGGTTCACTTAAAACCGTGGTTTAAAACACAATGGAACGACGAGTTTAAACCACGGTTTGTTGTATAACCGTCGTATAAAGGGGTCATATACCACGGTTTTACACCTGAACCGTCGTATAAAATGCAATAGAAAGACATTATATACCACGGTTTTTGTTCAAACCGTCGTATATGTCCTCTGATTCCCGCGAGAAAACGTGCAATAAACGACGGTTTTATAGAACCGTGGTTTATAATCCGTGTTTTAAACGACGGTTTACAACCGTGGTTTATTGCAATTTTCCGATATACCACGCGGGTATAAACCACGGTTTCTAACCGTGGTATATAGGAAATATAACCGTGGTAAAAAACATTTTCTGCACTAGTGAGTTCTTCTCCCTCCAATCCTTGTACCATTTGGGTATGTATATGTGTTCATTCGCTACTTGGTCTCAATATTTATTTTCGATCGTTGAGTTGTATTGTTAACTCAAGTTAGGTATGGTTGATTTACTAATCATGGCCTTCTTTAATTGAACCCGTTTACTCCTTGGGTTTTATTGGTGACTTGTCTCTTCTGGTATGTATGTATGTACATTGGTATATATATATGGTTTGATAAATCCTGTTTAGAGTCCCTGAATATGTAGTGTGTTTGGAGGGATTATTTCGCAATAGTGGCATTATTCATTGCCATTTCCTATCTGTTTGATTTGTGTTTGGGTGGGTAACTAGTGCCCCATGGTAATGGCTATTTACAAGGTTCGAGAGTTCTTTTTATGATCCCTTTACCAATGCATTTTTCTCAGGGAACTGTAATTGGTGTCTTAGAAAATTTGTTACGTCAGAGAATGAAGAGAAACGTAAGAAGACGCAGGGAAATTATTGAGTCCCGAAATATTAGATTTAGTGTGTAAAATTGTGTCATGCTTTATTCAGCGTTATAGATCGTACCAATTTTATGGTGTAATTACGTCCCGAATTATATTCTCTGATTTCATTGTTTTATGAGAGGTTTTCTTAAATTACCCTCTCAGGTGTTCGAATTGCAGTGTTTATCTCAATACCATCCTTAGCTTAATTAATTGCTTATTTGAGCTTTATTTATTACATAAATTTTTAGGTATTTCGGTCCTCTCTCTTTTTTTTTGTGAGGTAGGGTCCTATCGACTGCTAAGCATGTCGACCCAAGTTGTCACTAAAATTGGTCCCTCTACGCGTATTATTCTTTTGGCAACGTCTTTTGTATGGTATAGTCTTTTCTTCACGGGTTGATTTTATGACATTAAGTGGATGCCCGATCGGGTTTTCCCGAGTTAGAGGAGGCTTTCTACCTCTTTGGCGTTCTTTCTCTGGGTTTAAAGAAGATTAGGGGTGTAGGGGTTGGGCGTAAGTGTCTGTTAGGTATTCAGTAGTTACTAAGGAAGAACCCTAACTAACGCGCCTCACATACTAACCCTTACCCCGTTTCCCCGAATTCAGGCTTTCCTATACTCGGTATTTCTCTGTTCCAGTCATCAGAGCGCAACTACGCTCTGATACCACTTTCTGTAACACCCCCAAATAAACATCCAGTAGTACAACAAGCTCCTAGCCTTAATACAAAACGACTATGCAGCGGATTCTCAACATCATCCGGGTGTCACCGACGCCAACCACCCACGTGGTTGACAGACCACATTACCAACACCAAGTTACGGTCTGCATGACTGGAAACAGTTCTCCACCAAAAATTCATATACGGTACAAGGTACAATTTCCAAACTACCGAGTGTCTACAATAAAAATACCAAATCATAATCTGAGAATTTCATCTCGGGTTTAGTAACAACCCATACACTAGACATACTACACAATTCAAAAGATACGCCCTGATAGACTACCCCCATGGTAGCCATCCCGCCTACGCTCCGTTATCATCCAGCACAATACCTAAAAAAAATTGGGTGTAAAGGACTCAGCAAACTACGCTGAGTATGAACGTGTGTAGCCCGTATGTTACCGGGCCACACGACTACTTGGTCGAATATTATTAAGTCAATTTACATGCTATAATAAAGCAGTAAAACACACCACAGTACATCATAGTATCATACACACTTAAAGGTAGTAACACATTAGCAACAACAACCAAGCACAACAAGCTGCTAGTATCACAACAGCAATCATGTACATAATAAAACACGTGTGCATAGGTATGTAATACCCATGATCCTCACTATGGGATCGTACGAGCGTTGTGTGTTTCATTTCTTTTCTCTTGTTCCCTTAAAGTGTATTTTCTTTCTCTTTCCTTGCACCAGGTCTGGGGATGTAATTTAGATCCCGTGACCATCTCATGTAGGTGCTAATCTTTCCTTGTTTCTTTAAGGGTTATTAGTGAATTCTCTTATCACCACAATTTGGAGTACATCTTGTCCATAGCTAATCCTCCATTCCCGGATAGCTCTTTCTCTCTGTTGTTTTTAAATGTTACTGGCCATTGCCCCGGATACCAAGGGTCGTCTCCCTATTCCTTTTCCATGTTACTAGCCTCTGCCCCGGATACAAAGGGTCCGTCTCCCTATGCCTCTTAATGCTATGGTCTCTACCCCGGATACAAAGGGTCCGTCTCCCTATTCCTTTTAATGCTCTGGTCTCTACCCCGGATACAAAGGGTCCGTCTCCCTATTCCTTTTAATGCTCTGGTCTCTACCCTGGATACGAAGGGTCCGTCTCCCTATTCCTTTTTATGCTCTGGTCTCTACCCCGGATACGAAGGGTCTGTCTCCCTATTCCTTTTCCATATCATTGGTCTCTACCCCAGATACAAAGGGTCCGTCTCCCTATTCCTCTTTATTTTATTGGCCTTTACCCCGGATACAAAGGGTCCGTCTCCCTATTCATTCTTAACGGGTATTGGCTTATTATCATCATTGATAGTTCGACACCATAGTGGGTGTCATTAGAGGTCCTCTATAGTTAAGAGGAGTTTTCTCTTTATGTAGTTCCTTTGTTTGTTTACGAAGTTCGTTGTGTTTCATCTCAAGGTTTCATCAACGAGAAGGGACTACACTACTGTGTGCGCGCAAGCAATATGCACAATAATAGTAAGCGTATAAGCAAGGAAAATAAGCAATCCATTCACATGCCTTGCACAAGCTCACAACAGACAAATAAGCACGGTAACACAAACATCCGTTTTCATGCATTAGTCTTGTGGTCATAAACAAACAAGGCACACAGCACACAAGCCGTGTAACACGGCAACATACGAACCACACATGTCCATACCTTATAATAGTTGTCACAGATACTTGTACCAGGGTTCCCGCTGCTAGTGGTACTCACTCCTGTAATAATTATTCGAACGGGTTAGATCGTTCGATTCTGCGTGATCGTTCGTGGTTCTATTCACACTTATTTGATCACTATATCTTAGACTTATGTTATAGCATTTTTTTTTGTTTCTAACCTTATTCCATAATAAATACTTATGTTGCACTTAATTCGGCCCAATGTTGTTATACAACCAACCCTATCATTTCCTTACTCATTCTTCATATTACTATTATGCTATTTATTTCAACTTATTTCCTTAAACTATAAATCGACAGATCTTGAATGCACTACCTCAACTCCTCATAACCAAATTCTCAAAGGATAACTCTTGGACATATACTTGAGTATTCTTAAGCAACTTTAAAACATTTAATTAAGCTTGATTTACTATTTCCTCAAATACTTAATATATTTATCCTTATACCCCTTTTATCACACTTTGACCTCCTTTTCCTCTTTTTTTTTTGTTATTCATTTATATAAAGAATATATATATATTGTACGGTTTTAAAGGAAATTAATTTAAGCCTTAAAACAAGCTTAGCTCTTATATATATGTATATATTTCTTTTATAAGATGCTTCCCAACTAGTTATAATTACTGTCGTAATAGTTTTCCACCAGAAATTCATATAACCTCGTAAATCAATCCATAAATTTATTAGTTACTATTTAAAACGCAAAATAATTAGTTGATATGGCCTAAATATATGGCCTTAACAATAGCATAAAAATAAATTTCCTTAATGGCTTTGTAATGCTTCTAAAATCAATCACAAGTCACCGCTTATACCGAATTTCTCTCTTTTAATGTTATAAACCCTTCCCTCACATATTCTTGGTGTTAATAACCATATACCTTAATTTAGTTATCATTATATATATATATATATATTTCTTTTCCTTCTTACGAAAGTCTTTAGATCCCCTTCCATATCTAACATATAGTGTCATCAATCGCACGTTATCACTTCCATAACACATGTATCTATACATACATATTCCCATTAGTTGTCGCATTAGCCATACAATATATCACATATCTATATATCCATATATTTAACTTCCTTCTCTCACGTACCGCCTTTGGGGTTTAGTACCAACAGATCTTTCCTACTATTTCTGGTAGCTCCTAAGCAAGTTTTTACCTTGTTAACACTTGGTGTTTAGACCACCATCCTCGCCAGAGTTTAACCTCACCACACACCGAAAACCCTCAGTTTATTGTTAGAATGTTCAACCATCACTTTACGAGCAGCAGGTTGCAGTTGTTCTAGTTCAGTTTTCAGACATGAATAAGAAGGAGTTGAGAGCTACAACCTTGGGTTTTGGAGCTATCTTTCCTGAGTTGGTTGCTGGGTTCCTCTTAGTTAGCTCTCGGCACTCGTGGAAAGGGTGATTCCTCCTGGGTTTTATCTTGGAATTGAGCTGGTGAATTCACCACATACCAAGACCTTCATGACCAGCCACGCACCAGAGGGTATTAACATGTTAAATGCTCACGTATGTAACGAACTAATAGTACGGAGTTTGGCATTTGTTCGCAGGCTAAGACAGTTTACCTTAGACAGTGCTCAAGGGTAGTTTGCAGGGATTCCCTCAAGGAGTTTCAGGCCCTGCATGCGTGAGATTCCCTGGAGAAAACAAGCAGTCCAAGAAGGGGGATCTGAATGAGTGTCCCAGCACTTTCGCACACCCAAAACAACCAGAAAGTTGAAGCTGAAACGGATTGCTTTAAGGCCTCCCCTTGGCTTATGTTTAATGACTTACTTGCAGGAGTTTCAGGATAAGTCTCGGTGCATTCATGGAGGAGATATCCAGGGGAGTAGTTGCATGAAAATGAGGCAGGGTTTAGTAGTCTCGAATCGGAAATTTCTTTTTGAACAGATACAGCCAGAACAGAAGAAACGAAGAAGAGATAGATTTCAGCTAGACTTCCTTACCAATAGAACATAAGGAGACCCGTTCTTCGACAGGTGCAGTTCCGGCCAGATGCTTGGAGCTTTCAATGGTGGGCTTCCAAGCCTTGCAGCATGGGCAAGTCGATGAGAAGAACCGCAGTTGTTTCTCACGTCCAGATGTGAGATTAAAAGGATGAGAACACGACTGTCTAACCATGAGGAACATAGGAGATTTGTTGTTGTTTTGGTCGTTGTCTTCCTTCTGGTAGTGAACCGAGGAGGATTTGCTTGAAGAGCTTGCTACTGTCTCATGCAGAGGTGAGCAGCTGGCTTGTTGTGGTGGCGGAGGAAAAGTGGGCTAGCCAGGGAGATCGTGCAGCAAGGGAAAGGAGGAAGAGAAGTTGACTACCACATTCACGTGTTGTTTGTGTCGTTTAACTTCCAGACCTGAAACACGGGACGGATATTGCTGGAACTGAAGCTAGATTGAACAGCAATGGGGAACATGGTGATCTTGCTGCAGATTTAATGAAATCTTACAAAGATGGGAAGTAGCGAAAGAAAGGAAATCTCGAAAACTTGCTGTGGACCGAGGGCGTAGGTTGGATAAGGAGTGTTTTTCCACTGGTAAAAGAATAGTAAACCAACACATTATCGGTATTGTGGTCGGTTGCATGGCCTGTTGTTGTTCGAGACTTGGGCAGAGTAGCACCTCATTTTTTTTTCCTTCCAAGGTATGCGATGTAGAGCAGGAGAAGGAAAGTGGCGTGCCACATGATAGGGAAGGGTGAAGTTGGAACTTGTCCTCCAGAGCGCACGCCTGCAACAGAAGGAAATAAGAGGGCTGAATCTGCTCTGTTTTTTTGTTGATCCTGAAACCGAAAAGGACCAAGTGGGGTGGGTTTGAAGTGGGGCACATGTGAAAGCATAGTGCATGCTGTTGCACTAATCAAAGCAACGGAAAGGAAGTGTGTATGTCGGGAGCAAGGCAGGGAATAATTGTGTGCTGCTATGTAATATACATGTCGACAGTGGGAAACAAGAAAGGTTGGGTGGGGTATCATGTTGGGTAACTAATCAGTAGCTCACTTTAGTCTACTAGTGTATTATCCCTTTTGTATCCAGATGTGCAATTTACTATCGAATATGAGCTCAGCTCAATCGGTTAAGACATTATGTAGAAACACTAGTGGTACCGGGTTCGAAACCCGCCGAGCGCACATTTCGCTCCATTTTTTTTATAAATGTGTATACATTATTCGTTACCCATATATACGTGCGACTACGCCATTATGTCATGTTTGTTAGTTACGTATATGCGACTATCTTACTTTGTCGCCTGGTTACTCGTATATGTAATGCTGTAATATCTTTTTTTTTGTAAGTATATATACATATGACAATGTTGTTGTAACACGTTGTAATTTGTAACGTTATGTATATGTATATACCTGTACGTATATACATGACATGGTTACTTATATGTAACGTTGGTCATATATATATATGCATGTATATTTGTATATATATATCCCCACATGTGCGACTATACTCACGTTTTTGGTTTAGAAGTGTGCACCCATGTATACCAGCTCGTGTTTGCGTCGCATTATTATTTATAACTTCGGTTCAGGGATGAGCTTATGTACTCGCGACGTTATTATTATTATTATTATTATTTTGGTTTGGAGTTTAGTCATAATCGTTGCTCATAATTTAATTTAGACCTCACTAATTTAAGGTGATAATTACTCGGGGTATTTCATCTGAAGTCATATTTCTGACTCTCAAAGGTACCCTCTGTCAGCTTCTGTCTGACCTCCCTCATATACTCATCTGTCCTCTGAGCCTCTCGCACCTCATCAACCAAGCTAGAGAAGGAGACTAGCGAATGGAGTGAGTGTGCTCGACGACTTAGGGCGTCCGCTACAACATTGGCCTTCCCTTCTTTGTATTGGAGGTCAATGTCATAGTCCTTTAGAAACTCTAACCACCTCCTCTGTCTGAGATTCATCTCCTTCTGAGTGAATATATATTTCAAGCTCTTGTGATCGGTGTAGATCATCACACTAACCCCGTATAAGTAGTGGTGCCATATCTTCAAAGCGAAGACTACAACTCCCAGCTCTAAATCATGTGTGGGGTAATTCTCCTCATGTTTCTTCAACTGGCGTGAGGCATATGCCACCACCTCGCCACGTTGCATGAGTACGCAACCCAGCCCTCTACCGGATGCATCACAGTAAACCTCAAAGCCCTCCGTACCGTCTGGAATGGTTAGAACCGGTGCAGTGGTCAGTGAGTCCTTCAAACTCTGAAACGATAACTCACAATCATCCGTCCATACGAACGGTGCATCCTTCTTCATCAGACTGGTCACCGGCTTCACGACCTTGCTGAAATCTCTAACAAACCTCCGATAGTAACCCGCCAAATCAAGAAAGCTCCGAATGTCGGTAACTGTCTTTGGTCTCGGCCAGGTACGCACGGCATCAATCTTTGCTGGATCCACCGAGATCCCAGCATCTGAGATGACATGACCCAGGAAAGAGACCTGGTCAAGCCAAAACTCACACTTGGAGAACTTAGCATATAGCTGGTTCTCCCTCAGTACCTCCAATACTCTCCTCAGATGTTCCTCATGTTCAGCTCTTGATTTTGAATATATCAGAATGTCATCGATGAATACCACAACTGACTTGTCCAGCTGCTCCCGGAACAAGCGGTTCATCACATCCATAAATTTCGCCGGTGCATTTGACAAGCCGAACGGCATCACTGTAAACTCGTAGTGGCCGTACCGTGTCCAGAATGCCATCTTCTCAATATCTCCCTCCTTAATGGCTATCTGATGGTACCCCGATCTGAGATCAATCTTGGAAAACACAGATGCTCCCTTCAACTGATCGAACAGATCATCAATGCGGGGTAGTGGATACTTATTCTTCACAGTCACTGCATTCAACTCTCTGTAGTCGATGCAAAGGCGGAGACTACCATCCTTCTTCTTCACGAAGAGGACTGGAGCTCCCCAAGGTGATACACTCAGTCTAATGAATCCCTTATCTACCAAGTCTTTCAACTTATCCTTTAACTCATTCATTTCTGCCGGAGCCATGCGATATGGTGCCTTGGCTATCGGTCCGGTTCCTGGTAGCAGCTCGACGGTGAACTCTACCTCCCGAGTGGGTGGCATGCCGGGTAGTTCCCGTGAAAAGAGATCGGGGAACTCCGACACTACCGGTAAGTCGGCGTCGAACTCGGGGTCCCTCTCTATGTCTTGGACATAGCAGAGATACACTTCTTCTTTCCTCCTCAACTCCTTATACATTGCCAGAGCGGTGATGATCTTAGTCGAAGGTTCTCTGGGCCTCTGGCGGTAAGATATTGTTACCCCAGAAGGACTCCTGAGCAGCAGTCTATGCTCGGCGCAGAGGATACGTCCCTTGTGCCGCTCCAACCAGTTCATCCCGAAAATCACATCAAATCCCAACTCCTTAAACTCAATACAACTGACTGGAAAGTCTTCCCCCTTAATACTGACAATGGCTCCTCGGTAGTAGTGGGTGCAACGAACCTTCTCCTTAGACGGGAGCGTAACCGTGAAGTCGGGTAGCTCATCAACGTCTAGCCCCAACCTTCTCGCAAAAGATGTCGAGATAAAGGTATGCGAGGCCCCTGATTTGAAGAGAACTGATGCCTCAATCCCATTAATCGGAAAGGTGCCGGTGAGGATAGTACCGCTGGCGTCGGCCTGTGCCTCTGTAAGTATGCTTAGTGCACCTTCCGCACCGAGTCCATAACCTAATTGTATTCATAAGCTTATTGAGTAATTATGGTATAACAAGAGTCATAACAATTCATATGAACAACACTGTTATTTTTTTCATAACCATCCTGTTTACAACATGGGCTTCTTTCTTACATCTCAATTTACTTCATACATAATACGTTACATGGCTAATATTGTCTAAAGGTTAGGTTTAACCGCCCTGGTCTCATATGCGTCGCATTGATTACTGCTGACGGTGTTGTATTCAGCTTGATTCTCTTAATCCCATGGTATAACATCCTCGATTCTCCTCCCATAACTAATATGTCTCCTGATTTAAGTATTAACTTATTAGCACGGTCCGCACGCTTCTGCTCGTCGTACAAGAATTCCGCGTCGTCTCCAATGGACCAAGACACTACGGGTATCTCCCTTTCGAGAGACTCCGTTGTCTCGTCCTTATCCTGATGTAGTCCGAGTCGCCCATCTTTCTCGTAGAAGTTCACAATGCAGATGTCCGCTTGTATGTCTGGAATCGGGTCAGCTTCCAACTGCTGAGCGATCTCCACGACTTGTGTAATAATCGGATGGAAGTCTTCGGGTATTCCTGGTGGTGAGACTCCATCTTGTGCTCGCGTAGTCTGGTAAGTCTTGGCATAGGGATTCCAATCCTTGCCTAAGCTCATCATCTTTAATTTCATCCTTGCTCCTCCTGGGTACTCTGGTGTATAAAAACCTCCCGGTCCCACTCTTAGTTGACTACATCTCCTGATGATAGCTATTTGTGCTTCTGGTGTCAGGTATCCCCTTAATAAAATCATACCTGGACGGATAACCTGACACTGTTCGGTTGAAAAGTCTCGGGTTTCGATGTCGGTGTCTTCCAGGTTAGGTGTTGAAGGTATTGGATAGCATATGTTGAAGTTTCCTAAGGTGGTAATAGGTTATATCTTACTTAAGGTTCCTTTCTTGTCTTATTCTCATCTAACTTAATTATTTACCAAACATGCATGATAATGCGGTAAGCAGGCAATTTCTCTCTTAAAGGTTTATAGCGGTACCTGGCCTCGATGAGGGTTCAGGCTCATCGTCCCGTCCACCATGTGTAGTGTGGGTCCCGACTTTTGGACTACCCGTGGATTCTTGGTTGCCGCTTGCTGCGCCCCCTTATGACCATCAGGTCCAGCTCCCTGATCGGTCCTAGTCTTAACCTTGAAACCGGGTCTGTAGTTCCTACCCTCCGGGTTCCCATAGCACTCATAAGCTCGGTGCCCGAGCACACCACAGAAATTACATTCCACCTTATTCCCCTTACAGTCAACTCTGGGGTGGTCCTTGTTACACCGCTGGCAATAGTAGTGTCGTTGGTAGCCACCACCGGCTTCCTTCCCAATCTCAGTACCTGATTAAACATGGCATCAGCAATTGTGCCTCAATGTTGTCAACCATTCCTAATTCACCTAAAAGCATATTTCCTTACCCTTTGGCGCCCTTGAGCGCAGGGGCTTAGCAGCATAAGCATAAGTCAACTTCAGTGGCTCTTCAGTAGCCTTCTCCGTTCCTTCCTTTCCCTTTTGGTTTTGACTCTTCTGGGCTTGAGGCTGGTACTTCTGTTTCTTGTACCCACCTTGCTCTTGGTGCTCGGTACTCTTTCCGGCATCCTTTCTCTTGGCATTGTCCTCGTCCCTCAGCTGGACGGTTATCTCAACCTTAGCAGCGGCATGATAGCACTCCTGTTTTTCCAAGTGTTACTTTATCTTATTTCTCAAAATCTATATTTTATCCACTTACTTGTATCTCAACCATTCTTATTACCTACAAGGTAGTATAACTCGCCGGCCGTAGCGGAGTCGATGGTTAAGCCCGCCATAGAAGCGGTCCACCAGTATCTGGTCTGAATATCCAAGACCTAGCAGAAGACGGAGCAAGGCGGTGAACTCTGTGTAATACTCGTCCACCGTCATCTTGTCGGTCTGCTAAAGCGCATCCAACTGTAGGCGCTTCTTCGTCTGGACATGGGCGGGATAGTACTTAGCTCGTAGCAATGCGGTGTACTGCTCCCAGCCGAATTCTGGATTGGCCACATGCTCGGCCCTCACCAGCTTCCACCAGTCGCCTGCTGCCCCTTTCAGGTAGAACGCAGCCAGACGTAACTTGATCCCAGCAGGGACATCAAGGGTCTCGAAGGCGGTCTCCAGCTCGGAGATGTACGCCTCAAGCTTGGCGGGATCAGTCTCCCCCTTAAAATGAGCGGGTCGAAGATCTGCTAGACTCTTCACCCAGTTCGGTTCCCGGGGCTGTGGCGGTGGAGGTGGGGGTGCACCAGGCTGGTAGCCCATGTGCCCCAATGCGGCAGCCATGATCTCTGCAATCGTCTGCCTCCTGGTATCTCAATGGCTTCATCGCCCCGGCCACGGCCTCGGCCTCCTCTCCTTCCTGACATCTGAATAAGCACAACTCACATTAGGTTCAAATCCATAACGGTTTTGGTTCAAGGATTTGTATCGTCCGTAGACGGTAAAGACGATCCACACTTAATAGTGGTCATCTGACTCTACTCACCCTAACTTCTCACACCCTTAGTTCATTGCTTATATCTGAACTTATATCCTAACTTGGTGGTTACCTATGTCCGGTATTTCTTGATCAGAGCGTAACTACGCTCTGATACCACTTTTTGTAACACCCCGTCCTAAGCCAATCGTGGTTGTCGCAAATTTAACAACTGAAACATAAACATCGCAGCGGAATAAACTAACACCGGGACCTTGCCACGGTCTGATCAATAGAATATACCGAACTTACTTACTTACAAACGCTTATCCAAAAGGAACATACCGAATATCTAAAACATTCACCAACCGAGTTCGTAGTATCTCTTGTTAACATCATCTCCACTAACAGTTTTCATATTAACAGATGGGAGCACAGGCGCAACCCATACTCAAAACAAAAGCCCCACCTAAGTCTACCCACTCCTACTCTCGTGGTGTGACTTCATGGGCCGCTTACCTGCAAAAGTAAAAACAGCCCCCAAAGGGGGTCAGCACGAATGCTGGTACGACCCTCTCATGGCCCCCAAGCTAACGGGGCTACGACGACTAATTCTCGATAGCATGGAAGTTGATTAGAATCACAATCATAATATTAAATGCAATAAAACAACAAACCACGAAAGAACATACATAGTTCACACACAAATGAACGACTCAAGCGTTCCCTTAACAAGTGAGTTAGATCTTAACCCCTTGGGTCCACATTCTCCTTAACCTTATATTTGCCAACCATTCTACTATTAGACTGGTTAGCCCTTAGTTGGTTGCTTATTTTTGTAGAGCTTGGTTAACCCTAGCCGGTAGCAGTGCACTTACCAGCAATAAGCAACCTTTCTTAATTTGTTGGGGATGTAGGCTTGATCCCCCCACGCCATCCTTAATGTGCCTCCCACCTCAAACAGTAGTCCGGGTGGTCGGGTCGGTTTGTTGACCCTAGGCGACGAGTCCGAGGACAAGTCTTAATTGGAAGTCGGATCTGATTCAGATACCAACCTCCCCCAATACACATGTGCTGGTACCATTCCGGATTCCTCACTCCCACCCCGAGTTACGGTTAGTGAAAGTCTTAAATTTCATGTGTTAGTTAAACCTTAACGGGTATTAACCAACAGTCACCAATGTATAATTCCTCTCCTTAACTCCATAAGTACTAAGCTTAGTTAGTAGCAAATTTCAAGTCTCGTGGGTTAGTGTAAGAAGACACAATCACAACGAGAACAAGTATAACCGGTTGCATGCTTTATCTTGTCTTAGTTATAGCAAATAAACAGTTAGCACACAAGCCGAGGGACACCTCGTTAGCAAGCAGGTCACAAGAAAGACTGTACCGTTCACCGTCGACTGTCGTTTGTTTAATCTCCGTCGGAGTCCCAATTAACAAACCTAAAACATTCATTCATTTTTAGGCCATTAGTTATTTGCACCTTACTTAATTCACTTAGTCCCTAAAGATCCCCATTCAATACCCTCTTAAGTTCATACAACCTTAACCTTAAATACTAATCTTATTTCCTTAATTTTACTCCTTACTTCCTCACATGCTTACCCTCTTAATCATCATTGTCCTCTTAGTGGCACACACTATTACCATTTATCATCCTTAGGTTTTAAAGTTTTTTTTTCAAGAGTTAAGGGTCGACCGACCCACCGACCGACCCAACCCCTGGGTCGGTCCGTTCCAGTAATTTTCTGGTACGAACAATTCCCTCAGACCGACCCAAAGCTAGCCCGACCGACCCAAAGCCCTCTGGGTCGGTCCATGCCAGAATTTTTTTTCGTTTGTTAAATTTTGCCGGACCGACCCAAGACCAGCCGGACCGACCCAAGACCCTCTGGGTCGGTCCATTCCAGAGATATTCTGGCTGGCTTAATATGGTCCGACCAACCCAGAACTGGGTCGGCCCCTGGGTCGGCCCAGTACAGATTTTTCTCTTAAATTGCTCTTTTAATTCCAAACCCTTCCATAAGTGTCCTAATAGGTCTAGCTCCATTTGGCACATTAAACCCACCTTATAACATCCACCAAACTCATCAAAACAACCTCCAAAGATTTCCTTAAACATTCACTCAATTCTTACAAAAGCTCCCAACACTTAGCATTTATTTTCCTACATTCCCAACATGCAATTCACCTAGAATTTCAACTAACCAAATGTTCTCTCCTAAGAATTTGACTACACCATACACATCACCATCCACTTTCAAATCATCTACCAAACCTCCCCATGACATACTCTCTAGTTCTCTCCTAAGTCATTTCAAAGTTTTACACATTATTCCCATCAAACTTGCACAAGCTTCCTAGTTTCTTTTATCATGGTCTTGGTGCCTAAAATTCACCATCGTAACCCTTAGTTCCTCCTAGACATGCCTAGGTCATCCTAGTTACCAAGAACACCTTGGACTCACCCTTTTTCATTAAAACAACTCTTCAAGTTTCCTAGCACTCCCTTAGTCATAAAGTCTCCTTAGAACACCTCAAACATCTTGTTCCTTTACTAAATTCTGACATGGCTTCCCTAGTATATTGTTACACTTAAACACTTAGTTTTTCACCATCAAACAACCATGAACACTTGAATTCCCTTTACACCATCTTAGCACACAATATACACCCAAACTACACTACATCACAATATGGTGCATAAACTTAAATTGCTTGGCACTTAGGCCCTTAAATGACTTGGCTCTTACGCCCTCAAACGCATAAATCTTAAACACTGAATTTCCACAATATATATTGCCTTTGACCTGCAAATACACACAACAATGCTCCCATTGCAATATAGATGTTCTTATAGTTCACCTTGACATTGTTTAACTATCTCCTTTCTCATTTGCTCTTTAGTCACAATTATCAAATATAGTCATTGTTTCTCCTAGGTTTAATAGCCCTTTCCCATTATAAACTATAAGCTAAACTTATCACCTATTCAAACCCCATCCCTTAATGCATTAAAACACCTTAAGGTAAGACATTTACCTTGCTCTTTTACAAGCTCTCAAACTTTTCTCCTTAAGTTTTTCCCTTGCTCAATCTCGGTCACCAAACAAATTCTCCTTGCCAATGTTCTAACCAATATCCAATGACTCTAATGAGTGCTAGATAATACATTAACCTTAAGGAACAAACCCTAGGTTAAAAATGTGTTTTAAGGTATTAAGATGAGTATTTTACCTTGAAGTCTTAAGGTAGGCTTGGATATGAATCAACAAGGACCTCCTCTATCCCTTGGAGAATAGAAAACAAGCTAGAACAAGGCATAAAATGGAGCCCTATGAGTAGAAATTTTCGGACATGGGAAGAAATGGTGGGAACCTAGTTTTTCTTACAAATTCTTTACCTTAAGAGAATGGAGAAGCCAATGGAGTCTCCAAGCTTGAGTTTCCCCCTCTAATGGCGGTTTGGCTTGGCACCAAATTTAAGCTCTTGAAGTTTTGAAAAGATAGAAAGAAGGAGCATGAGCTAACTAAGAAGAATATGTATTTTGTTTTGGTTTTGGAGCTAAGATGAGTGAGCTATGGTCAAAGCAAGGTGGAGCTAGCATGGAGGCTGAGTTTTACGTGAATGGAGAAGAGATAGAGCAGCCAAAATCGGTGAAGAATATGAAGAATGAAGAAAGGAGGAGAGAGGTAAGTAAATACGAGATATTTATTTAAAAGTAAATAGTAACCTTACTTTATCTCTTCTTCTCTTTTGTTATTTGATCATGTGGTGAATCATCACCTTAAAAACCGGCCACCCCCTTTAATTAAGGCTAGTCATGGTCTTGTTTGACCATTTAATTAGACTGAGTTAACTAAAGACTAAACTAGGCACTATTTGGTTACTATTCACAAACTAGTGCACATAATTGTGAAATTTTTGATTTCCCATTGATTTACACTTCCTAATGTGATTTAGCCACTTAAACCCCCTTTCTTAGACAATTTTTCAAAAATGTGCTTTAAGAGTCCTTAAAGCACAATTTGTGTTTTGACTTATTTTTGAGCTTGGGTTTCTTTGGTAATTGATTTAACATGGCCATTAGGATATTACTAAGGTCTATGAATCATATTTGGGTGCTCACCCAAGTCACTCCAAGCTTAGAGCACGTTTTTGCTTAAACTGCTCTCATGGTGTTTCCTTGTGTTTCCTTTGACTAAAATTGCTTCCCAAAGTTTCTAAGGCATTATTTAGCCTTCTTATACCTTAGTTTATCATTTAAACACCATATCTAGGTTTGGGGTATTTCAATAACTGTAACAGCCCAGTATCCCACTGTTGTGATATTGTCCGCTTTGGCACGCAGGCCGCACGGTTTTGTTCCTGAGGTTTCCTAGCCCCAAAAGGCCTCACAACAGGGAGAGGTATCCCCACCCATATAAGGAGTGGTTCGTTCTCCCCTCCAATCGATGTGGGAGGTAAACCTCATGGGTATTACACTCCACCCCCCTTGGAGCCCAGCGCCCTCGCGGCCACACCGGCACACCGACCTGGGTCTAGCTCTGATACCAACTGTAACAGCCAGTATCCCACTGTTGTGATATTGTCCGCTTTGGCACGCAGGCCGCACGGTTTTGTTCCTGGGGTTTCCTAGCCCCAAAAGGCCTCACAACAGGGAGAGGTATCCCCACCCATATAAGGAGTGGTTCGTTCTCCCCTCCAATCGATGTGGGAGTTAAACCTCAAGGGTATTACATTCCTAGCATGTAATTCACCTAGAACTTCAACTAACCAAGGTGTTCCCTCCTTAACAATTTAACCACTCCATAAACTTCATCATTCATCATCATTTCATTTCCCATAACTTCCTCAAGGACATGCACCTAGCTCACCTAAGTCATTTCAAGATTCTACACCCCATTTTCTTTAAACTTTGCACAAGTTTCCTAAATTCTCTTATCATGGTCTTGGTGCCTAAAATTCACCATTATAACCCCTAGTTCCTCCTAGACATACCTAGGTCATCCTAATTCTCAAGGATACCTTAAACTCATTCTTTTCCATCAAACAACTCCTAAAGTTTCCTAGTAATCCCTTAGTAATAAAATCTCCTTAGAACATCTTAAACACTTAGTTTCTTACCCAAATTTTGACATGGCTTTCTTAGTATATTACTACACCCAAACTCTTAGGTTTTCACCATTAAGCAACTATGAACTCTCAAATCCTCAATACACCATCTTAGCACACAATATACACCCAAACTACACTACGTCACAATATAGTGCATAAACTTAAATTGCTTGGCACTTAGGCCCTTAAATGACTTGGCTCTTAGGCCCTTAAATGCATAAATCTTAAACACTGAATTTCCACAATATATATATAGCCTTTGACCTGCAAATACATACAACAAGGCTCCCATTGGAATATAAATGTTCTTATAATTCACCTTAACATTATTTATCTATCTCCTTTCTCATTTGCTCCTTAGTCACAAGTTCTCGATATAATCATGTTCATTCTCCTAAGTTTTATAACCCTTTCCCAATGTAAACTCTAAGGTAAACTTATCATATATCTATATCCCATTCCCTTAAACAATTAAACACTTTAAGGTAAAAAATTTACCTTGTTTTCTCAAGTTCCTCTTAATTTTCTCCTTTGGCTTTTCCTTGGACAATCTTGGACACCAACTTAATTCCCCTTGCCAATGTTCCAATCAATATCCATTGACTCCAATGAGTACAAGATAATACACTAACGTTAAGGAATCAAACCTAGGATAAAAATGTGTTTTAAGGTATTAAATTGAATGTTTTACCTTGGAGTCTTAATACAAGCTTGGATATGAATCAAGAAGGACTTCCTCAAGTCCTTGGAGAATAGAAACAAGCAGCATAAAAGCAAGGCCTCATGAGTGGTAATTTTCGGTAATGGAGAAAAGGTGATGGAAACCTAGTTTTTCTTACATTTTCCTTACCTTAAGAGAATGGAGAAGCTAACGAAGTCTTCAAGCTTGTTTTTCCTCCTTTAATGGCAGTTTGAATTGGCACCAAAATGGAGCTTTTGGATATTTGGAAAGATAGAAAGCAAGAGCTTGGGCTAACTAAGAATAATATGTATTTTGTTTTGATTTTGGAGCTAAAATGAGCAAGGTATGGGTAAGGTAGGATGGAGCTAGCATGGGGGCTGTTCTTGCGTGAATGAAGAAGAGAGAGCAGATGAAATCGGTGGGAAGAAGAAGAAATGAAGAAAGGAGGAGAGAGATGAGTTAAAAGGGATATTTTTTCTTAAAAGCAAGTAGTAACCAATTGTACTTTCCCTCTTCTTTTACAATCTTGGCTACCACACTTAGGTGACTCACCACCTTAAAAATCAGCCCCCCTATTATAATAGGGATATTTATGGTCTTGTTTGACCAACTAATTAACTTATATTGACATAATGCTAAACTAGCACTATTTGAGCACTATTAACAAATTAGTGCACATATTTATGAAATTTTTGATTTCCCATTGATTTAGGCTTCCTAATGTGATACAAAAGTTGATTAAGGTGTAATCATGGGCATTTAGCCACTCAAAACCTCTTTTTAAGACAATTTCTCAAAAATGTGCTTTAAGAGTCCATAAAGCACAATTTGTGTTTTAACTTGTTTTTGAGCTTGGTTTTCTTTGGTAATTGGTTTAAAATGTCCATTAGGATGTTAATAAGGTCTAAAAATGGTATTTGGGTGCTAACCCAAGCTACTCCAGGCTTAGAGCATGTTTTTGCTTAAATTGCTCTTATGGTATTTCCTTGTGGTTTCTTTGGTTTAAATTGTTTCCTAATGTTTCTAAGGCATTATTTAGCCTTCTTATATCTTAGTTTATCATCAAAACACCATATCTAGGTTTGGGGTATTTCAAAAATTCAGGAGAAAGGATAGTGGCGAGCGTATTGATGTAGCATCCTTTATGTACTCGTTAGATAAACGTATTTATAGTTGGTGCTAGAAGAAAGACGTGAGTAAGTATTCGCACATAAGTATATAGTGCTTGTGAAATGCCCCTAAATTAATTTAGGGGATTTCTTTTATTAAACCATAATAATACTATTAAATATTAAATTATTGTATGGAATTATGATTATTAAATTATTATATGGAATTATGAAAATTAAATTAGGGGATTTCTTCTATTTAATCCTAAAGAATACTATTAAGTATTAGATTACTATATATTATTATATAGTATTATGAATTTAATAATAAGATTTATAAGTCAATAAATCTTGGAAAAATTTCAAAACACTCCAAGTATATTATAAGATTTTAGAGATAATTGGAACATTAATTTTAATCATAAAAGTCAATATAAAATCATGGAAACCATAAAGCTTCTTAAGCCTTGCTAGGGCTGACTTTTTGAGAATTGTCAAACCAAGAAGATTGATAAAAAGAACGTCAAAAACGGATCATCCTAGCCAAAGTTATGATAAAATGAAGTTTAGAGCCAAAATTTTGAAAAAATGCTGATGTGGCATGGTTGCTGACTCACCAGCGCGCCTCGGGATTCATGCCACGTCATTTGGCCGAATTTTTCCACAGAAAATGGCTAAATATACTTAGCAACTATCAGATCATGTGCCCATCTTTAGACGATCATAACTTTCATTCTACTCATCCAATTTCCGTATAATTTTCACCATTCTCTTCTCCTTTTAACCTAGTTTGTAACCATCTATCAAGTTAAACCTACTTCACCTCAAAAAAAAAGTTATGCAGCCTCAAAGTTGCCTCATCAGCCTGATGTACCCAGAAATCCAGATTTGTCAAGTAAAACGTCTGATTTTGTGCTAGCCATAACTCTCTCGTTCTTGAGCCAAATCCGTTGAAATACCCCAAATCTAATTAATATTATTAAACCATTATTTAATGGAAATTAATTCAAAAATAAATCATTTCACGTACGCATGCAAACCCATGCATGAGAACGTTACGAAAAAACAGTTGTTTCTTCATAAACGCTAAAACGCCTTAGAAGCATATGGTCAAACATGACCTTGTATGACCCTCTAATATTCAAACCAAATGGTCATACAATTATTATATGAATATATAAACATATTCCCTAAGCTATATTCAGTCAAAAACGCAAAACGCTCGGGAGTGCTCACGCACGCCCCTTAAAGCACGAAAAGTCCGGAGGAGTGCCGAGGTGGCACGAACTCCTATAAAATTAAATCCTTGAGTTCCTAACATCATTATTAACCATTATAAAGAGAACCCACGAAGTGGTTTCTCAAAAATTCAGCAAAAACAACAAGAGGATTTCTTAGCGCTCCTTTTTGCCCGGGTGTGTCCCGATGGCCTGTAAATTATGTCATGGGTTGATATAACCCCATATAACCCAATGTAACATCTTAATATACGTTTATTTACTATAATAAGTGTTTAAAAACACTTGGAACTCATAAAAACAATTTGTTTCCCAAAATTTCCTAAGAGCACAAAAACACACCTTCGGGTGTCACGAAAACGCGTTTTATGCAATTGCCTTGTAGTTTTTGACATGCCACGAATTGGTAATCTTAAATAGGGTTAAAAGGAACTTCTAAATCAGATGGTGTGACTAGTCAACAAGACTCTCTATAGGGGACGATTTTGAGAGCAAAAACTAGTATAAAAATTGCATTAAAAGTTTATAAAAGGCATAGAACATGGTGACTCACCTTCCCATGTGTTATATTACTTAATGTCAAAGTATGTAGGTCTCATTTGACCATCAAGCTGTCGAAATTAGGCCATGGAATAAGGCCATGTGAGCTAGAACAAAAACAAATGGGAAAAGGCAAAAAGTAGATCTAGAATTCACTTTTCTTGATTCCTTCTTTTCCATGTGACCTAACATGCTTGTCCTGGCTCTTCAATGTCGATTAAGACACCCCATTTGACCCTTGAATTCGTGAGTCTACAAGGGAGGAAGAAGACAAGCCTAACATAGAAAAATCAAAAGAACAAACTTACCTAAATTTCCTTGTCTTCTAGCTCACAATCATTTTCTTTCCAACTCTTGCCTTGTCACACACCACATGTCCGAAATTATGCAGAGAACATGGGCATTTATTGAGCCAATAAACCATGTAATAAACTAAGGAAAAGTAAAGTCATTAGACATTAAAAATTGACAAAGCAAAAATCAAATTCCAAATGCATTTTCTTACCTTATACAATTCGTGAGTCTCATTCTTCTCCCTGCCCTCTTCATCCACGAATTGGTAAGCTACCTAGCTCTCTCTTCTTGCTTCATCTTCTTCCTTTGAAGCTCTTAAGTCCATTAATGGAGTTTTAACTTCTATCTTCATCTTTAAGGTAATTTCCTAGCATTTCTTGGCAAGTCTTGAAGCAAAACTCTTCCTAGCATAACAAGAGGTGTTCGGCATCAATTAGTTCTCCAAGGAGGTTGTTCAAACCAACATTAATCCAAGGAGCATCCCAAGGTTATCTTAAGGTAGTTTTAATGCTTGAAAATCCTTAAAGCACATTTTTATGTGTAACCAAGTTCTACTTCTTCTAAGTCTCTTTTCTTCTTCATTTTGATGAAGGAAAACTTGTTCTTCATCTACCTTAGGAGTGCCGAAATTGTAAGGAGGAAAAGTCTAAGGTAAATTCTTGTAAAACTACTTACAAATCTACTTAAGATCTTTATTGAAGATCTAACTCCTAAACACCTTCACCACTTGCATATAACCAAAGTGGAGCATCACAATTCCCTTGGAGAAAGCTTGGAGATTCAAGAGGAATTCAAGCACTTAACCACCTTTGTTAAGAAGTAAGTTTACTAAGTAAATCCTTATGATATAAGCTTTGTTAAGCTTCTAAAAATTATACAAAAATTATGTACATCTCCTAGGTTTATTAAAACCGAAACTATATGGTATTATATGCCAAAAATACAATCTATAACTTATATAGAAAATATTTACCTTAAGACACATTTTTGTGTCACAAAATTTAGTTATGTTACATATTAATTCAAGCCGAATTACCAAGGGCAAAAATGCTTATTTTTGAGCTAAGAATTTATATAAGACATTACAATAATTTTTACATGAGTTATATGACTCCTATGAATTTATGTATATTTATTATGACATATAAATCCACTTTTATATACTATATGGTCACTATTAAAATATGGCCGAATGTCCTAAGTGTTAAATAGATTTTAATGAGCTACTTATGTATATAAACTTATACTATAAAGTTTGGTGAGTTAAAAATATTTTATTAGTGCTTAAATGGCTAATTAATTAAGTTAAGTGGCTTAAATGTAATTTTTACAAAATTTAGTGTATATATTGTGAAAGCCGAGAGCTAAAGGGTGTTTGGTGAAATTATGATATAATATAAGGTTAGGAATTAAGTTTAAGAATTTTAGGTAATTTAAACAAGCTCTAAAATAACTTTTTATAAAGTTTTGGGCTATTATGTAATTTATAAAAATTGTTATGAAAGTTTAGAACATAAAGAGGGGCGAATTCATAATTAAGAGATTTATTAGGTTCACCTTTGAAATTTTGAGGAATTATATATTTAGACTTTAGTTTATAAGTTATAAGAAACTATTATAAAGTTTTGGGATGAAAATGTAATTAAGGAAGAATAAATGACAAAGCCGAATTACTTTGGGGTTAGTTTGGTAATTTAAGAATTATATATATATATTCGGCATTTATGGAGAATTAAATTAAAACTATAGTTTATAAGGCATTATGTAAAGTTATAAGATTTTGTGGTTAAATTGTAATTATAGGAAATAAATTATTATTGCCGAGAATTTAAGGGGCTAAGTTGTTATTTTTGAAAGTTATAGTACTTAAAAACTATATACCAAAATATTAGTGTGACTATGTAATTTAGCTAAATAAGAAGTTAAAACTCTATAATATAATGAGATTAGAATTTAAATATAAAGTTTATGAATTAATGTGGTTGTTTTGTAAATAACCGAAATATAAGGGTAAGAATTTAGATTTAAATAAATATAAGTCCCATATGGATATTTTGAGGAATTAGAAGAAAGAATTTTAATTAAAGGAATTATGGAATTAGAACTATGGCTTATATAGTTATAAGGAAGTTAAAGGAACAACAAATATTATTTATGACAAAAGGAGAATAATGAGATTATAAGATATTATGTCATTGTAAGACATTTAAATATAGTTAAGAAAATTATAAGTTGTTATGTCACTTAGACAATTAAAATAAACAACAAATATAGTACATGAATATATGAATACATATATGTACATTAAAGGATTTATAAATAAATCAAAAAGGAATAACAAATAAGTTATACATTAAATCATGAGGTAATTAAAAGAAATAAACCTCACATGAAATAACAAATACGAGATTTGTTGAAAGATCCAATAAGATTATTATATAAGGGTAACATAAATTAACCCTCTCAGTTAATCCTATTCTAGGACTTTGTTTGACCAGACGTTGACCAGGGTATAATCAACTGCAACCTACGGTGAACGGTATGGGATTCTTGCAACCTGTTTTCTACCGGATTACACCGGCTTGTGTGCTATCTGTTGTTTGAATTAACGACCAAGATAATTAATGTAAAATATTGTTTACTCTTGTGCGCTGTTGTATTATTTTATGTGCGTGAATGATGCTGACTACTACGTGTATGTCCCACGCATACAAACACTACTATACCAGTGGATTAAATACCTGCGCTTCAGTATACCGAGGACTTGTACTCAAGTCTCTCACTAACTTCACTTTATAACAAACGTCATTATCCTAAACGTGATAATTGACAATACACATTGTGTTCTTGTTTAACGTCTTTATATGACACTTAACAACTCTATACTACGAGAACGAGGAGCCCAGTTGGATCTGGCCATGCATGCTACAGGAGCTGTACCTGTCTCAGGTCGTCTCCTATCTACGTCGCGACGGAACATTTCAGTTGGGAGGAAGACTCTATTCCTCTCGGGTTTCTAATGCCCATCAGTTCAGTTGAGGAAGACTTCATTCCTCTCGTGGGATTTATTTCCCACACTCTCAGTTCAGGGTTTAACTACGTTATCTCCTGGGGTTTTTAATACCCAACCTTTCAATCTTAACGAGGTCACTATACCTCACTATTTGAGATATTCAGTTATACCTGTCAGTCCCATTGTGTGGACCGACTATCATTAAAGAATTTCAGTTCAGCTAACTTGACCTTCTGCAGTCTTGTTCTATGTGACATTATTGTCCTTGTATGGATACTTGTTATTATCCTACTATGCTTGTTTACAGCTTTATAAAAATGAACTGCATGTATTCGACAAAGTAGTTGGTGTGGCCCGGTAGACGATGGGCTGCACGTTTTCCATACCAGCATTGTTTGCTGAGCCCCTTTGGGGGCACCCCCATTTTTCAGGTACCTGAAGTTGAGAAGATTACCACACCGAGTGTAGGTGGGGTAGATTCAAGCTATGGGAGTCTTCTTATAGTTACTTGTTTTTACTTAAGTATTTTACATTAGAGTTTGATTCCTAGTATCTCGGATTGTATTCGTATTCAGACCGTGACTTTCGGAGATTGTATTTGGACTTAGCCTTGTTGGTCACAAGGGTGGCCAACGGCATTGTAATACCGCCCGGTTGTTGTATTTATTTCCGCTGCAGTTGTATTTTATTTGGGAGTGATCGCCGTTCAGTTTATTGGATTTCGGGTTGGGGTGTTACAAAAAGTGGTATCAGAGCGTAGTTACGCTCTGGATACAAGGATACACCGAGATTAGGATTTCTAAACTTAGGTTATGGGTTGAGTGATAGTATTGAAAGGAGTTTAAGTTAGTTTTACTTAGACTACTATCCAAGACCAAGATTGTGACCACAGTATCTAATATACCTCAACATCCTGCAGATGTCAGGAAGAGGAGGACGCCGTGGACAGGCCGATGAGGAGCCAAACATCAGGCTGGCAGACATTGCTACTTAATCGCTCAGGCATTTGCACAGGCGGGGGTTGCACAGCAGCAGCAGCTACCTCCACCACCACCACCCAGAGAGAGATTGGGTGAAGAGTTTGGCTGATCTGAGGCCAACTGCATTCAAGGGGCAGACTGACCCTGCTCACTTGGAGACATACATCATGGAGATGGAGACAGCGTTCGAGACGCTTGCAGTCCCAGCTAGGGAAAAGTAAGGCTTGCTGCCTTTTATCTGAAGGATGCAGCGAGAGATTGGTGGAACATGGTGAAAGCCGACCACCTGGATGACCCAGCTTTTACTTGGGGACACACTGCACTACTTAGGGGCAAATACTACCCGGCCCACACCAGGATGGTGAAGACTAGGGAGTTTGATGCCTGAGCAACGGGAAAATGACCGTGGATGAGTATTATGCAAGTTTACTTCACTACTCCGACTACTACCCGGTATAGGATACTCGGACCAGGTTTGGTCGACCGGTTCTACGGGGGCTGAGCCCTCGACTCCAGTTTGGGATGGGACCAATCATCCCACCAGTTGCAGGTAAAACAGGAGAATGTGACCAGATAGAATTTTATTACCTACTATACCCCGTTGGGAGATTTGGAGATAATACCTTGAGATTTCAGGAATGCTATCATGCTGCCTCCGTGGTGGAGATCACTTGTAAGAGAAGGGATGCTTTGAGCTCCCAAAAGAGGAAGGACGGACCTGGTGGCGAAGATGCCAAGCAGGGGAACTCCAACAAAAGAAACAAACCCTATCAGAAAGGACAGGGGTCCTATCAAGGGAAGGGGAACCAAACTACTGGGAACCCCCAGTCAGGAACCCATGGAGCGGCAACTTCACAGAAATCCTACCCATCTAAGGGTAGGCACTCTAATCAGACAGTTAGATTTGAAACTTTTGTGATTACTTCAGTACCTTGGAATGTATAATTAACCTTGATTGTATTAGGTTCTGGATCTGGCTCAAACACGGGCCAGAAGTATGTCCGCCGTTTCAACTGTAGACAGTGTGGAAAGATCACCCCGCGTGACTGCCAAGGGGAGAAAGTCAGTGTCCCACTGTCAATACTTGGACATCGGCCTTCGAGTGTATCCGAAACCCGGAGAGCAAACTACCGCCCGGGAGCAAAGGCAAACACCGGCCCTAAGAATGGAGCTAGCGATACTCGCCCTCCCAACAAACCAGGCTCAGGGGTATAAGGGCAAAGGCCCAGCATCGGGACCCGCCCTGCATGTCATGGACCGCTCAGATGAGGCTGGTCCTTCTACCAACCCAGGTATTTCTAAACCATGTGAACCTATTATTGAGCAATGGATGATGTGAATGAGTGCTTGCATGCCTTGATTGCCTAATTGAGTAGGAAGAATTAGTAAGACTCACTAGTAAAATTTAAACCACGTAGGAAGCTATAAGATATGCTTTCCTATCCCCTCACCGCCCTCCCTGGAAGAAAACATTATCAAAATACAAGAACCAGGGAACGAACAATGTAAGGTTATCCAACCAGGTTTGATATTACTCAAAGGATACCTAACACCGGAGACACAAATTACAATCATCAGAAAATGTCTAGAATTGGGAGCAGGACCAGGAGGGTTCTACACTCCAGAATTTCCAGGAGGATCAAAGATGAAGCTGAAAATGATGTGCTTAGGAAAGGATTGGAATCCTTACACAAAACCTACCAAGATACAAGAAATGGAGATGGAGCACAAGTACCAAAAATCCCAGAAGAATTTTTACCAATTGTGGAACAAGCAGTTAATACAGCTCAACAGCTAGAAGAAGATCCAGTTCCCAATCTAAGGGCTGATCTATGTATCATCAACTTCTATGAAGAAGGAGGCCGTTTAGGACTACACCAGGACAATGATGAAACAAAAGGGTCCCTTGAACAGGGGATACCAGTATTATCTTTGTCAATTGGAGATGACGCAGAGTTCCTTTATGGCGAGCAGAAGCGTGTGGACCTTGCAAAGAAAATCATATTGAGTTCAGGAGATGTTTTAGTAATGGGTGGAAAGTCAAGGTTGCTATACCATGGAATTAAGAGGATCAAACTAAACACAGCACCTTCGACAGTGATAAACACCACTCACATGAAACCAGGAAGATTAAGTTTGACTTTTAGAAAGTACTAGTATTGTAATTGTTTGGACATCTGAAAGGAGATCATCTCATCAATGAAGCATTATTGTTATGAAAGTGAATGTCTTTAGACCCCATCATATATCAAAGTACTTACTCAGATTCTGTTATTAGGTTGTACTAAGGAGACGGAAGGTGCCTTAAGTATTCTTACTGAGGAGGAGGCCAGCAAGGGCGGCGATCCTCACTGGTACCTTTCCTGTTAATGGAGTGGATGCACTAGTACTGTTTGACTCCGGAGCCTCACATACTTTCGTTTCGCCTTCGCTTGCGGGGAAGTTGGGGCTAGACGCTGTAGAGTTACCTGATTTTAAGGTGGCACTCCCGTCTAAGGAGAAGATCAGTTGCACTCGTCTTTATAGAGGAGCCACTATCATATTAAGGAGGAGGATTTCCCATTGACCTTATTGAGTTCAGAGGTCTAGGATTCGACGTTATAGCGGGATGGACTGGTTGGGGCGGCACAGAGGCCGCATTCTTTGTGCAGAGCGCAGACTATTACTTAAGAGCCCATCAGGAGTGACAGTATCTTACCGTCAGAGCCCTAGAGCACCGTCTATAAAAGTTATATCTGCTATGTCCATGTACAAGCACGTCAGGAAGCAGAAGGAAGTATACCTATGCTATGTTCAGAATGTAGAGCACGACCCTGATTTTGATCCAGCTATGCCAGTGGTGTCGGAATTTCCAGATATTTTTCCAAAGGAACTTCCAGGCTTACCGCCATCCAGAGAGGTAGAGTTCTCCATCGAATTACTACCAGGTACCGGTCCCATAGCTAAGGCACCGTACCGTATGGCACCAGCAGAGATGGCTGAGCTGAAGGAGCAGCTGAAAGATTTATTGGACAAGGGATACATACGACCTAGCGTATCTCCTTGGGGAGCACCAGTTCTGTTTGTGAAGAAGAAGGATGGAAGCCTTCGGCTATGTATTGATTACCGGAGCTTAATGCAGTGTCGGTGAAGAACAAATATCCACTACCACGGATTGACGACTTGTTTGATCAATTGAGAGGAGCAAAAGTGTTTTCGAAGATTGATTTGAGATCAGGATACCATCAGATACCTATCAGGGAGCAAGACATAGAAAAGACAGCATTCAGAACACGATATGGCCACTATGAGTTTACAGTTATGCCTTTTGGCTTGTCAAATGCACCAGCAGTCTTTATGGATTTGATGAACAGATTATTCAGAGAGCATGGATAAGACCGTGGTTGTATTCATCGATGACATCTTAATTTATTCAAAATCTAAGGAAGAGCATGAGAGTCACCTCCGACATGTACTTGAGATCTTAAGGGAGAACCAGCTTTATGCTAAGTTCTCCAAATGTGAGTTTTGGTTGGACAGAGTTTCCTTTCTAGGACATGTTATCTCAGATGCTGGGATCGCAGTGGATCCAGCAAAGATAGAAGCAGTCCGCACCTGGCCTAGGCCAAAGACAGTGACTGACATCAGGAGTTTCCTTGGTTTAGCAGGATACTACAGAAGGTTTGTCAGAGACTTCTCCAAAATAGCCAAACCTATGACCAGCTTAATGAAGAAGGACGCACCTTTCACATGGAATACTGAATGTGAGACCTCATTCGAGCTTTTGAAGAATGCTTTGACATCAGCACCAGTTTTGACTATACCTGAAGGCACAGAGGGTTATGAAGTTTACTGTGATGCATCAGGCAGGGATTAGGGTGTGTACTCATGCAGAATGGGAAGGTAGTCGCCTACGCTTCCCGACAGTTGAAGAAACATGAGGAAAACTATCCCACACATGACTTGGAGCTTGGAGCTATTGTTTTTGCATTGAAGATCTGGCGCCACTACCTGTATGGTGTCCAGATGACCGTATATTCGGATCACAAGAGTTTGAAGTATGTATTACCCAGAAGGAGTTAAACATGAGACAAAGAAGAGGGTTGAATTTAAACATGAGACAAAGAAGTGATTTGCAGTACAAAGAAGGGAAAGCTAATGTTGTAGCAGACGCACTTAGTCGACGAGCACATTCTCTAAATGCCATTGTGGCTAGCTCGAGTCTTATGGACGACATACGAGCACAGCAGAGTGATCAGCGAATGATGGAGATCAGTCAGAAGTTGTCTGACGGTACATTTGAGGGTGGAAATATGAGTTTCAGCTACATGATGATGGACTAATCAGATTGAAGGGAAGATTGTGTATTCCCAGAGACAGCACAGATATAAAGGAGCATATTCTTCGAGAGTCCCACACTTCTTCCACATCTGTCCATCCAGGAGCTTCTAAGATGTACAAAGATCTGAAGAGGTATTTCTGGTGGAGTGGTATGAAGGGCGACGTGACAGAATATGTGATTCGATGTCTCACTTGTCAGAAAGTGAAATTCGAACATAGACGACCAGGAGGTATGGTACAGTCTATGCCAGTTCCAGAGTGGAAGTTTTATGATATCTCATGGACTTCGTGGTGGGACTACCACCTAGAGGAGGCTTAATATGATTTGGGTTGTTGTTGATCGACTGACTAAGGTTGCTAGGTTTATTCCGATGAAAGACACTTGGAAAGTGCCAAAGTTAGCAGAACTATTTGAGCAGGAGATTATCAGACATCATGGAGTACCAAAGACTATTGTTTCAGATCGAGACACTAGATTTCTCTCACGATACTGGCGAGCTACTCGCGAGGCACTTGGCACTGATTGAAGCTTAGCACAGCATTTCATCCTCAGACAGATGGTCAGTCAGAGAGGACTATTCAGACCTTAGAGGACATGCTACGAGCATGTGCCTTGGATTTCCAGGGCAGCTGGATAGATAGATTACATCTCATCGAGTTTGCATACAATAACAGCTATCACGCCTCTATACAGATGTCACCTTTCCAAGCCTTATATGGCAGACCATGTCGCACACCATTGTGCTGGGACGAGTCTAGTGAGACCGTCATCATTGGGCCTGAGTACTTAGAGCAAGTCCAGGCAGAAGTACAACAAATCAGAAGTAACATGAAAGCAGCACAAGACAGACAGAAATCATATGCTGATGAGAGGCGACGAGACCTTGAGTTCGCAGTTGGCGACCAGGTATTTCTACGAGTATCACCCATGAAGGGTGTATTCAGATTTGGGCAAAAGGGCAAGCTAAGCCCGAAATTTGTAGGACCCTACGCTATCATAGAGCGGGTGGGCCTTGTGGCATATCGACTTGATTTGCCAGCGATTGGGCAAAGTACACAATGTTTTTCACGTGTCTCAGCTTAAGAAATACATGCCTCATCCTTCTCATGTTCTACAACCAGAGACACTCTCATTAGAACAACAATGCGGTATGTGGAAACACCAACGAATCTTAGACAGAAAGACAGAGATACTCGAAACAAATCTGTGAGCCTCGTAAAGGTTCTTTGGTCGAACCACGATGTGAAGAGGCCACATGGGAACTAGAAGCGGATATGCGAGCGAAGTTTCCCTCATTATTTACCGACTAGACACTTTAGTCTAGGGTACGGGGCGTACCCCTCTTTTTTGGGGGGTAGAGCCTTTTTCGTTTGTGAGTTCAGTATGCATTTTGTTGCACTTTAGTGCATTTGACACTTTGTCTTGTATGTGTTCTTGTGTAACACTGCTCAGTATACATTTTGTTGCACTTTGGTGCATTTCAGTGACATTGTCTTGTATGTGTTCTTGTGTAACACTGTATTGAATGTACTTTGTACTTCTACTTGTTGGTGTGTACTTTGTTACACTACAATGAAAAGTTTATGTGCACTACTCTGCACTATTAAGATATGAAAAGTGACTGTGTTATTACATTACACTATATTGTTCCAAAGTATTCCTGTTGTGTTGATGTACACTGTGAACTTAGGAATATAGAGACTTGGGACTTGATCCCTACTAGATTGAGTTGTGGATACTTAGTGGAACTTGATTCCCCACAACCTTATAATTTAGATATGAGACTTCGGGGCGAAGTCCTTTTTAAGGGGGGTAGATTGAAATACCCCAAATCTAATTAATATTATTAAACCATTATTTAATGGAAATAATTCAAAAATAAATCATTTCACGTACGCATGCAAACCCATGCATGAGAACGTTACGAAAAAACAGTCGTTTCTTCATAAACGCTAAAACGCCTTAGAAGCATATGGTCAAACATGACCTTGTATGACCCTCTAATATTCAAACCAAATGGTCATACAATTATTATATGAATATATAAACATATTCCCTAAGCTATATTCAGTCAAAAACGCAAAACGCTCGGGAGTGCTCACGCACGCCCCTTAAAGCACGAAAAGTCCGGAGGAGTGCCGAGGTGGCACGAACTCCTATAAAATTAATTCCTTGAGTTCCTAACATCATATTAACCATTATAAAGAGAACCCACGAAGTGGTTCTCAAAATTCAGCAAACAACAGGATATGTGGTTTAAATATCAAATTATGGTATGTAAAGGCTAAAAAGTGCCTTAGTAACATCAGTGAACAATATAAACCATAATAAATGCAATAAAGCGTTAAGACACAGTTTGAGCAAAAACATGCTCTAAGCTATGAGTGAACTTGGTTAGGACCCAAAGAGCCTACCAAGACTTGATAACATTTAATTATGATTTAATGAGGCTAAATAAGTCCTTAGGAAACTTTGGTAGACAATGAAACCAAACAAAACACAAGGTAATACCTTAAAGTGAATATGAGCAAAAATGTGCTCTAAGCTTGGGATGAATGTGTATAAGACCTAATGGTCACACCTATACCTTATTTATATGTTAATGAACATATTAAATCAATTACTAAAGAAAACCAAGCTTGAAAACAAGTTAAAACACAAAATGTGCTTTAAGGAGTCTTAAAGCACGTTTTTGAAAAATTGTCTTGTAAATGAGTTTTGAATGGCTAAATGTCCATCATTACTCTTTAATTAACATATGTACTATATAGTATCACATTTGGGTGGCCATATTAGTGGGAAATCAAAAATTTCACTTCTATGTGCCTTGTTATAGGTGAATAGTGATTTTTATAACTAGTTTGTAACATATAATGTTATAAGTAATTAAATTGGTCAACAAAGACCATTATACCCTCCTAGGCATATGGGGGCCGGTTTTTCATGGTGTGAGTCACCAACATGTAAAAGAAATCAAATAAGTAAACTTAAGCTTAAAGTAAAGTACTATTTGCTTTAACTTACAAATATCTTCAAAAGTAAGTTCTATCTTCATTCTTCCTTCCTTTCCTTCACTTCCCACGGTTCCAAACACCACCACTAACCTCTCTTCTTCATTCTCTCACGGTTTGAAATAGTACCACTCTTCTCCATCTTCATTTCCTTGCCAAATCCAACTCCATGCTCCAAATCAAATTCTAAGACTATATTTGTCTTAGTTAGACCAAGCTCTACACTCCTATCTTTTCAAATCTTCAAGAACTCCATTTTGGTGCCATGAAGATTCACCATTGAAGGAGCTTGAGCTCATATTTTCACATATTCTTGTTCTCCTTTGCTTCAAGGTAAGGAATCTCTAAGAAAAATCAAGTTTCCTCCATGTTTTGTGTGTGACCGAAAATTCACCATTAATGGAGCTTTTATATTGCCTTGTTCTAGCTTCATTTGAATCTTCCAAGGGCTAGGAGGAGTCCTCTCTTGATACTTGTTCAAGTTCTCTTCCAATTCCAAGGTAAAACAATTACCTTAATGTGTTAAAACAATATGTGTAACTAGGGTTTACAATGAGATGAAGCATAATGCTTGAATACTCATTATGTTGTTTGTATAATGTTTAGAAGTTGACAAACAACCAAATACCCCACCGGTTTGTAAGGAAACAAGAAAGAGATTTGTGAGGAAAAGAGGTAAATATACTATCTCAATGTAGTTTAAATGCCTTAGGAAAATGAGCTTGATTTGCTTACTAAAATACCTAAGGAGCCAATGGCAAATGAGCTAGTAAAATGCTCTCAAGGAGTTTATTAAGGGCATATGTATTGGTGTATGTATTGCAGGTCAAAGGCATTACTTATGTGGGAAATTCAGTGTTTAAGGTTTATGCAATTTAAGGGCCTAAGAGCCATGTTATTTAAGGGCCTAAGTGCCAATTTTAAGTTATGCACTATATTGTGATGTAGTGCTTAATGTGTGAAGTTGTGTATAAAAGTGTGTTTGATGGATTTTAGGTGTTCTTGAATGAACTAAGGTAAAAACCTAAGTGTTTGGATGTGAGTAAGTACAAGAGAAGCTATGGCCAAATTTGGGAAATGTGTAAGAAGTTCTAAATGTTGTAAGTGAGTTTTGGTGAACTAGGAAGTGTTAAAGGTGAATGAATGTTTACTTGAGAAGAAAACATGTATTAAGGTGATTAAGAGTGATGCAAGGATTTAGGTGTTGTCTTTGAAGTTCTAGGAATTCAATGTGTGTTTTGAATGTATTAAAGTCTTAGAGAAGTTGTTTAAGGTTTAGGTAAGGTTGGTGTTCAAGGAATAAGTGATGTTTAGGTATGATGTGAAAAAGGAGATTTAGTTAGTAAGAAAGGAAATTTGAGAGATGATGATAAGGTGTAGAGGAAACACCTTGGTCTTGTGGTCATTATAGGTGAAATGCCACCTAGGAATCATAAGGAGAAAAGTAAGTGTTAGAAATTTTGTGGAAATAAGTAAAGGTTTAAGGAATTAGGAAAATAGTTTTGCGAGTGTTTAAGAATATCTTAAGGGTGTGTTTGAAGTGCCAAATGATGTTAGAACACATTAAGAGGCCTTAGGAGAAGTTTGGTGAAGATTTGACAAAGTTTGGGTAAGTTTAGGAGGCGACCGACCCAGGGGCCGACCCAGTTTGTGGGTCGGTCGAGCCTCTGTAAAATGTTAGGAATATGTTCGGTAAAGGTCCGACCCAAAAAGGGTGGGTCGGACATGGGTCGGTCGGTCAAGTTACAAAGGTGGAAAAATGTTCGCACATGGACCGACCCAGAATGGTGGGTCGGACGTGGGTCGGACGGGCATGTTTGTAAGGAAGTAAAAGGGGTCTGTAATGGACCGACCCAGATGTGGGTCGGTCGGTGGGTCGGTCGGACCAAAAACATGGTTTAAGGTTATGAAATGTTATGTGATTATGGGGATTGGTAGGTAATGACGTTATAAGAATGTAGAGGACATGTTAGGTGAGTTTTAAAGACAATTAAGTGGGTTAAAAGTTGTATTAAAATGTGAGAGTAAAACAAGTTAAAAATGTTAAGTTATGTAACTAAGTTAACGGGGAAAGATTAAGCATTGACATTAAATGATCAAGCAAACCCCGGTGTTAATGAAAACACGTGTGATGTTAACAGTTGTTCGAGAATTGCTCGAGGAACATAAATGGACAGGATAGGTGGACTCCGGTGACAGGTATGGTTTTCTTGCAACCTGTGTCCTAACGGATTACACCGGCTTGTATGCCAATGTGCTTTTCTGTATGTTTGCCACGTTATGATATAAATCATGAAATGAGTTTACAGTCATTAATGTTATTGTATGTTTTCGTGCCGATACCGGTAACCTCTAATGCGCTTGAAGGGCTAGTTAACCACTATTAGGTAAACGTAAGAGAACGGTATCCGGTAATAACGTTTCCGACTTAAGGAACGTTCTAACCACGGCTATGCGTGAGTTGGTTATGTGATGTTTGTGTGTGATGTTTGTATGTGAATGTATGACTCTCTTTTCCCTTGTGTATGTCTGACAAGACTTAACTCAATGTTTGTGATTGTTAATAAAGTTCAAAGATGAACTTCTAATAAGTGCTAACGGGGGAATGAGGAGTCCGGTCTGTTCCGGCCACGCGTGTGAGTATGGGGGTCGTTGTCATAGCAGGTCGATCCTCTCTGTATGTATTGGTTGTTTTCCAATTTGGTTCCCAACCTACCCTTTAGCTTAACCAAGGCTATTACTGACTCACGTCGGGCCACAGGGCATACTATTGTTATGTTGTGTTTCGGTGTGCTTGGATCACTATATCCGGGGCACCTTGTGTTAAGTTACCGTTCATTTAACGAAACGGTAACGAGTTATGTAACGAGCTTATCATGAGACTGGCAACAATCTCTAGGCTCACCAGTATGTTGGTGATGTTTGGGTCGGTTCCTAAGAGAATCATTCCGTTGTGTTATGTGTTTTGTTGTGATGCAATATTTATTGCGGTGTTATGTTGTGCACATGGAAACGTGCAAAGTGTTGTTAAGTGTGTTACGTAGTGTATGTTAATGTTGTAAAATGTGAAGTGTGTGGATCATGGAAATGATTCCAAGTTTGTGATAAGAGGCATTTAAGGATAACCCGATCTAAGGGTATGTGTCGTCTATTAAGGAAGTAGCTCCGTTGGAGGAGAAACACTCTAGGGATGATGAATACCATGGGTGATTTATTAAGTAGGATGTACTATCCGATTGTTGAGCCCATTGAGGCGAAATGTTTAATGTTGTGTGTTTGTTGTTACATGTGTGATTTAAATATAATCAACTGCATGTTAAGACGACAAGTAGTTGTGCGTGGCCCGATAGCATGTGGGCTGCGGGATTACCATACCAGCAAAGGTGCTGAGCCCCTTGGGGCCACCCCTTTCTCTTCTTTTCCTATTTCAGGTACGAAGTGCTGGAAGCCGTTCGAGAGTAGGACGGGTAGTCATTGTACGTGGGTAAACAATTAAGTGTATGTATACAGTAGGTGTAGTAAGACCGATGTTGTTGTCGGCACCAGTTTACAAATACTCGGTATAGTTGTTAAGGTGTATGTTGTTGTTATTGTTAATGGAAAGGGATACTGATGTATAGTTGCTCGGGAATTTAGCCCATCAGACCGGTACATTGTGTATGTATTAGCCTTGTTAGCCACGTGGGTGGCTAACGGCGTGTAACACCAACAAGTTAAGTAATGTGATGAGGATGTTCTTCCGCTGCAGTTTGTTGTAAGTATGTTAATGTTGGATGGGGTGTTACAAAAAGTGGTATCAGAGCGAAGTATCGCTCTGATGACTGAATTACCGAGCTTAGGAAGTACCGAGTTAGGATTTAAGTACTTGGGTTAAGGGTTGAGTGATAGCGTGAGAGATACGCTAGTTAGGAACTACCAGTGACTACTGGAAACCTACAATATCCTTCCCACCCTCCACAATCCCTGTATATAACTTGGGGAAACAACGCCAGAGAGATGGAAGTCCACTCTCATACTCGGGAATACCCGATCTGGCTGTTATTATATACCTTTAGGGTACGGAGAACCTGTCATACGGTAGATCCCGGAAACTGGGAATCCCGGAGACGGTCCCATCTAAACAGTGTTAACCGCATTTCATAGCAATGAATGAAGGATCATGTGTATTGGAGAATAGAATTTCCGGCAACATGGGTCGACGTGCAGAGCAGTCGAGAATAACCAGCTTGCAACGCACCTACCGTGCAACAGGCAAGAAGTGGATTAATAAAACCCGAGACGAATGTCTACGGGACCACAGTTAATAAATAAAACACACGACGGTATACCAATCGACAAAGGAACACAACGTAGTGCCCAACAAGAGACAAGTCCAGTAACCACGACAAGTGCGTGGAACGGGCTATAAGGAGAATGCGACACAAAAAAAGGGGTCTCCCAGAATGGGAAATACCCTAGTTAATGATTATTAGTGAATACAGTGAGAAGTCACCTAGACAAGTTATTATCAAGACAGTAAGATCAGTGAGGGCCAACAAGGCCACTGATGACAGTGCGGATAAAAACAATACCACAACCCGGTATGTGTTAAACTGATAGCCAGTTAGCATGGCGCACTTGCCATAGCAAGTGCTGCTATAACAGGCTGTTCGGGAAATTTATAACCACTATAAAGTACTTAGTAAAGTACCACGAAGTTAAGTGTGAACATTATAACCATGGAAGGGCTTGACAGCCTGACCTTTGTAATTGTAAGTACACCAGTCAGCAAGAAGCTAGACTTGGTTAAGGTAAGAAGATGTTGTGAAACCATGAAAATTTTTCTTTCAACCCAGATTTATTCAAACCCTTTTCTTTTCAAAACCAGACTTTCTTTCAAACCAACACTTCTTTCCAACCTTCTTTTAAATCAAACCAGTGAAACCAAGAGCATCTGACAAGGAATGAATATTGTCACGGGACAATATAAGGGAGTTGACAACAGAATACTTCACCTAGGCGTGTGACGGACACTACAAGTGTACCAACTGTGTTGTGGGACGACCGCACTCCGATAGGAGCTTGTGGGCCTAACAGACCTACTTATGGGTTAGTTGGGTAAGTAGCAATGTATCAGTATGATACCCCATATATGTATACGAGTAGAGTCCGAAACACGGGAAGTAGTCGACTCCGTCTACGGTCAGCAGTATAAATCAAACGAGAGCTAAGGATTACAAGGAATAGTTGAAGTTAAGGAATTCAGTTAAGTTAGCAAGACTAAAAGGATCAATAAATTCCTTTCAAGGAAATGTTTAAGAGTTAGCAAGTGCGATGGGCACAAACTGTTATGTAAAGACACCACATATGTCTTAAGGATCCTTAGGGATAAACATTATAGCTGGAATGGTGACCCAGCCTGTACATGGCAAAGCAGATGCCTAATGTGGACACATTAATGTGCAACAAACGGGATGAAACTCTCAGAATGAGTACCTACACTACCAGGAAATGTTAATCTTCAGAAGAAGATAGTAACCAGTAAAAACGCGAAAGGCGTAGCCAATGGAATGTACCAATAAATGTGAGCCAAATGTAATGGCATAACTTAGCAACACCCAGGAGAAACCCTTAAAGGGTGTCTGCATCAGCAATTGTTGCACGAAATAACGTGACAGAAACATAAGGTTGAAACTAACACAGTTTAGACATAAGTTGTCAGGAGACGGCTGACAAACCTAAGGGGCATCCCATGAAAGGAAACGTGATACAACGACCTTGTAATATTGTACAGAATACATGTGTGTGGACAGCCTATATGAGCCCAGCTCAAGGCAAACAAGGCTCATAGCCATAAGTAAGACATGTTACATAAATTCGACTGATGGTAGAGTTTACGTTGTATAAGTGAATAGAGTGGTAAACGAACCACTGCATTAAGAGTGGGGATACCTCTCGACATTGTGACACCGCAGGAGCGGTAGTTATGTGAACCAAGTTCAAGAAATATGTTAAGGATGGACCATGTTGTTATTGAAGGAGAAATTAGCTTAGTAGTATGTGTATAAAGTGAAACACCTGGCTGAATAACGCCGGCTTGTGACTCGAATGATCGATGCTCAAGGAGCATTCAGTGGTCATCCAAATGAGGGATGAACCATAATATGAATAATGTAAATTTATGTGTGGAGTTAATGTGACAGTAAATACTATGTGAGTTGTGTTATACACTAAGTAAGAGCACGGTGCGCAACAAGCGACCGTTGTATAAATGTTGTTAAACGAAACGTAACAGGTAAGATCAGTTATGAGTTAAACTCAGTGGAGATGCAAGATGAGTGGTGTTAAACAGACTGGGCAATAAGCCAGTGGTCGGTACTATATGATGAGGAACTCAGTGTGAATTCCATGGCGAATCGCATAAGGGATTTACTGTCGAGAGTTTACGCCTCTGCACTCTGTATGACTGAGTGTTTTGGTATTGCCTTGTGCAGTAATGAACGAATGAGATAGCTAGGAATTGGAACATGTTGATTGGGACAGATAATGTTATAATGGCCGATGCATAGGAAATGCAAGGCCGCACCAATAAAAGAGTGCTTGTACAAAACCAAATGTGGAGACATGATTAACAGTAAGTGACTACAATAGCACTAACTGCCCAGTATCGATATGGAATATACCCCAAATATTGGAAATAGCTGAGAGAGCACTACACACTAGGTAGTAGCTCAATCTCAACCGACAGTAAGTCGGAAGGGAACAAGTCAATCATTGTGAAATACATAGTGGTATACACAGTAAATTGTTATGAAAGTGGATAGGAAGTGTACAACTCACGAATTCGCTAACGTAAGAGATACCACGCGTCGGTTGAGAAACCATTGTTACCAAGATGAAGGTGACAATTGGGGATGTGCAATACAGTAAGAATAACAAATGGAACAATTAAGCTCTACAGTTTGAGTTTCGCAGGAGAAACTAGTGAGCCAGTGATTCAAGTGTTGAATGTACATGGTGAACATGAGTGAATGGCTAATTATTAATGCCTAAAAGCCTCACAGGCCAGGACCGAAACCGGTTATGAGTTACAACTCCAATGCGAATTCTTGGTTTACGGACTAAACCGCCAATATGGTTGAGATCCTCTAATCAGAATCCGTTGTGTAATAGACCGCGTGGAAGTTAAAACACTTCACGACGGCAGATCATTTAAGCAATGTTTAGTGATTGATTACGTGGGCGTAATCCCTTTTAAGGGGGGTAGAGCGCAAAACCACTTGGTGTATATTACCGTACAAGTGTACGTAGTGTATGTGACTCATATTGTGCATAGCACAAATTATATTATTGTTTTGATGATTGTGTGTGTGTTACGTAAACATACACACTCATTCATGGTTTAATTGTGGTAATTGCGCACAGAAGATGCGAATACCATTGTGTGTGTGTTTGTTAACAGTTGTGTGTGATTGTACAAGTGTGGGGAGTAGATAAACTCCCGGGGGAACAAAAGCCCCGACAGTGTATAAATGTTAAACCAGGTGTAGTATTTTGATAAATATATGTGTATATATATTAAGTGATGCATGAAAGGGCATGATACCGACATAGAACCTAGTGAGAATAAGATTCCCTAGGCAACAGGATTAAAGTGAATGGAGGTAACTGATAGACGGAGTTCTATCCTTTGGAGATGTTGTGATCATGACTAGAATGATTCAAAAGATAGAAAATTGGAAATGAGTGATTACTTGATGCTTTAAAATGAAGTGGGAGGTGGAACTTGATTTGCATGTGATCAAGGGAAGCTGAACACAAATTGGGGTGGAAGGATAGTTCAAACACTGATGCTGATCACATCAGGGTTGGATGACTCTTGAAACTCCCTATAAGTGGTCACGAATAACCACGCTAATAAAGAAGCGAAGAGCTTAAGTTGGACTTGGAGTTGTGCGTGTTTTCAAAAGGATTTTAAATTGGTATTTATAAAACGTTGATGGATACTTTACATAATTAAGTTCTTACTTAACCTCACAAGGAAATTTTAAAACTTATGTGATTGTTTTATCTCCTAAAGGCACGGGGACGGAAGTGTCCATCGCGACCGTGTTCTACGGGATCATAGTGAATATCAAAATATTTTTGATTGCTATACATGCTCTGACATGTTGTGTGGTATGTGTAATGAATGTTGTTTGACTTGGATTTCCTAAAGTGTATACTATCAAGGCCTATGAGTCTAAATGTGTGGTGTTAAATAGACCTACGTGTCTAAAGACTGTTATGTTATCGGGACCTACGTGTCAAATGTTGTTAGTATGTGTAAGTGTTGTTAAGATACCCGGACCATAGAGTCCGAGGTTATCATTGGATATGTTAGTTATGTGTGAATGTGAATGTGTTGCCCGGACCATTAAGTCCGAGGTTGTGATGTAAAGTGTGTTTGGTTATAGAAGTTTATTTGCAAGTGATTCCTGTGTTCAAATTGATGATTATGTGAAAAGTGGTGAACTTCGAGGACGAAGCTCTTTTAAGGGGGTAGATTGAAATACCCCAACCTTGATATGTGTTTAAATATAAAATTATGGTATGTAAAGGCTAAAAAGTGCCTTAGTAACATCAGTGAACAATATAAACCATAATAAATGCAATAACGTTAAGCACACAGTTTGAGCAAAAACATGCTCTAAGCTATGAGTGAACCTGGTTAGGACCCAAAGAGCCTACCAAGACTTGATAACATTTAATTATGATTTAATGAGGCTAAATAAGTCCTTAGGAAACTTTGGTAGACAATGAAACCAAACAAAACACAAGTATACCTTAAAGTGAATTGAGCAAAAATGTGCTCTAAGCTTGGGATGAATGTGTAAGACCTAATGGTCACACCTATACCTTATTTATATGTTAATGAAATATTAAATCAATTACTAAAGAAAACCAAGCTTGAAAACAAGTTAAACACAAAATGTGCTTTAAGGAGTCTTAAAGCACGTTTTTGAAAAATTGTCTTGTAAATGAGTTTTGAATGGCTAAATGTCCATCATTACTCTTTAATTAACATATGTACTATATAGTATCACATTTGGGTGGCCATATTAGTGGGAAATCAAAAATTTCACTTCTATGTGCCTTGTTATAGGTGAATAGTGATTTTTATAACTAGTTTGTAACATATAATGTTATAAGTAATAAATTGGTCAACAAAGACCATTATACCCTCCTAGGCATATGGGGGCCGGTTTTTCATGGTGTGAGTCACCAACATGTAAAAGAAATCAAATAAGTAAACTTAAGCTTAAAGTAAGTACTATTTGCTTTAACTTACAAATATCTTCAAAAGTAAGTTCTATCTTCATTCCTTCCTTCCTTCACTTCCCACGGTTCCAAACACACCACTAACCTCTCTTCTTCATTCTCACACGGTTGAAATAGTACCACTCTTCTCCATCTTCATTTCCTTGCCAAATCCAACTCCATGCTCCAAATCAAATTCTAAGACTATTTGTCTTAGTTAGACCAAGCTCTACACTCCTATCTTTTCAAATCTTCAAGAACTCCATTTGGTGCCATGAAGATTCACCATTGAAGGAGCTTGAGCTCATATTTTCACATATTCTTGTTCTCCTTGCTTCAAGGTAAGGAATCTCTAAGAAAAATCAAGTTTCCTCCATGTTTTGTGTGTGACCGAAAATTCACCATTAATGGAGCTTTATATTGCCTGTTCTAGCTTCATTTGAATCTTCCAAGGGCTAGGAGGAGTCCTCTCTGATAGTTCAAGTTCTCTTCCAATTCCAAGGTAAAACAATTACCTTAATGTTTAAAACAATATGTGTAACTAGGGTTTACAATGAGATGAAGCATAATGCTTGAATACTCATTATGTTGTTTGTATAATGTTAGAAGTTGACAAACAACAAATACCCCACCGGTTTGTAAGGAAACAAGAAAGAGATTTGTGAGGAAAAGAGGTAAATATACTATCTCAATGTAGTTTAAATGCCTTAGGAAAATGAGCTTGATTTGCTTACTAAAATACCTAAGGAGCCAATGGCAAATGAGCTAGTAAAATGCTCTCAAGGAGTTTATTAAGGGCATATGTATTGGTGTATGTATTTGCAGGTCAAAGGCATTACTTATGTGGGAAATTCAGTGTTTAAGGTTTATGCAATTTAAGGGCCTAAGAGCCATGTTATTTAAGGGCCTAAGTGCCAAGCAATTTAAGTTATGCACTATATTGTGATGTAGTGCTTAATGTGTGAAGTTGTGTATAAAAGTGTGTTGATGGATTTAGGTGTTCTTGAATGAACTAAGGTAAAAACCTAAGTGTTTGGATGTGAGTAAGTACAAGAGAAGCTATGGCCAAATTTGGGAAATGTGTAAGAAGTTCTAAATGTTGTAAGTGAGTTTTGGTGAACTAGGAAGTGTTAAAAGTGAATGAATGTTTACTTGAGAAGAAAACATGTATTAAGGTGATTTAGAGTGATGCAAGGATTTAGGTGTTGTCTTTGAAGTTCTAGGAATTCAATGTGTGTTTTGTGAATGTATTAAAGTCTTAGAGAAGTTGTTTAAGTTTAGGTAAGGTTGGTGTTCAAGGAATAAGTGATGTTTAGGTATGATGTGAAAAAGAGAGATTTAGTTAGTAAGAAAGGAAATTTGAGAGATGATGATAAGGTGTAGAGAGGAAACACCTTGGTCTTGTGGTCATTATAGGTGAAATGCCACCTAGGAATCATAAGGAGAAAACATTGTAAGTGTTAGAAATTTTGTGGAAATAAGTAAAGGTTTAAGGAATTAGGAAAAATAGTTTTGCGAGTGTTTAAGAATATCTTAAGGGTGTGTTTGAAGTGCCAAATGATGTTAGAACACATTAAGAGGCCTTAGGAGAAGTTTGGTGAAGATTTGACAAAGTTTGGGTAAGTTTAGGAGGCGACCGACCCAGGGGCCGACCCAGTTTGTGGGTCGGTCGAGCCTCTGTAAAATGTTAGGAATATGTTCGGTAAAGGTCCGACCCAAAAGGGTGGGTCGGACATGGGTCGGTCGGTCAAGTTACAAAGGTGGAAAAATGTTCGCACATGACCGACCCAGAATGGTGGGTCGGACGTGGGTCGGACGGGCATGTTTGTAAGGAAGTAAAAGGGGTCTGTAATGGACCGACCCAGATGTGGGTCGGTCGGTGGGTCGGTCGGACCAAAAACATGGTTTAAGTTATGAAATGTTATGTGATTATGGGGATTGGTAGGTAATGACGTTATAAGAATGTAGAGGACATGTTAGGTGAGTTTTAAAGACAATTAAGTGGGTTAAAAGTTGTATTAAAATGTGAGAGTAAAACAAGTTAAAAATGTTAAGTTATGTAACTAAGTTAACGGGGAAAGATTAAGCATTGACATTAAATGATCAAGCAAACCCGGTTAATGAAAACACGTGTGATTAACAGTTGTTCGAGAATTGCTCGAGGAACATAAATGGACAGGATAGGTGGACTCCGGTGACAGGTATGGTTTTCTTGCAACCTGTGTCCTAACGGATTACACCGGCTTGTATGCCAATGTGCTTTTCTGTATGTTTGCCACGTTATGATATAAATCATGAAATGAGTTTACAGTCATTAATGTTATTGTATGTTTTCGTGCCGATACCGGTAACCTCTAATGCGCTTGAAGGGCTAGTTAACCACTATTAGGTAAACGTAAGAGAACGGTACCGGTTATCGGTAATAACGTTTCCGACTTAAGGAACGTTCTAACCACGGCTATGCGTGAGTTGGTTATGTGATGTTTGTGTGTGATGTTTGTATGTGAATGTATGACTCTCTTTCCCTTGTGTATGTCTGACAAGACTTAACTCAATGTTTGTGATTGTTTAATAAAGTTCAAAGATGAACTTCTAATAAGTGCTAACGGGGGGAATGAGGAGTCCGGTCTGTTCCGGCCACGCGTGTGAGTATGGGGGTCGTTGTCATAGCAGGTTCGATCCTCTCTGTATGTATTGGTTGTTTTCCAATTTGGTTCCCAACCTACCCTTTAGCTTAACCAAGGCTATTACTGACTCACGTCGGGCCACAGGGGCATACTATTGTTATGTTTGTTTCGGTGTGCTTGGATCACTATATCCGGGGCACCTTGTGTTAAGTTAACCGTTCATTTAACGAAACGGTAACGAGTTATGTAACGAGCTTATCATGAGACTGGCAACAATCTCTAGGCTCACCAGTATGTTGGTGATGTTTGGGTCGGTTCCTAAGAGAATCATTCCCGTTGTGTTATGTTTTTGTTGTGATGCAATATTTATTGCGGTGTTATGTTGTGCACATGGAAACGTGCAAAGTGTTGTTAAGTGTTGTTACGTAGTGTATGTTAATGTTGTAAAATGTGAAGTGTGTGGATCATGGAAATGATTCCAAGTTTGTGATAAGAGGCATTTAAGGATAACCCGATCTAAGGGTATGTGTCGTCTATTAAGGAAGTAGCTCCGTTGGAGGAGAAACACTCTAGGGATGATGAATACCATGGGTGATTTATTAAGTAGGATGTACTATCCGATTGTTGAGCCCATTGAGGCGAAATGTTTAATGTTGTGTGTTTGTTGTTACATGTGTGATTTAAATATAATCAACTGCATGTTAAGACGACAAGTAGTGTGCGTGGCCCGATAGCATGTGGGCTGCGGGATTACCATACCAGCAAAGGTGCTGAGCCCCTTGGGGCCACCCCTTCTCTTCTTTTCCTATTTCAGGTACGAAGTGCTGGAAGCCGTTCGAGAGTAGGACGGGTAGTCATTGTACGTGGGTAAACAATTAAGTGTATGTATACAGTAGGTGTAGTAAGACCGATGTTGTTGTCGGCACCAGTTTACAAATACTCGGTATAGTTGTTAAGGTGTATGTTGTTGTATTGTTAATGGAAAGGGATTGATGTATAGTTGCTCGGGAATTTAGCCCATCAGACCGGTACATTGTGTATGTATTAGCCTTGTTAGCCACGTGGGTGGCTAACGGCGTGTAACACCAACAAGTTAAGTAATGTGATGAGGATGTTCTTCCGCTGCAGTTTGTTGTAAGTATGTTAATGTTGGATGGGGTGTTACAGGTTTCTCAAAAATTCAGCAAAAACAACAGGAGGATTTCTTAGCGCTCCTTTTTGCCCGGGTGTGTCCCGATGGCCCGTAAATTATGTCATGGATTGATATAACCCCATATAACCCAATGTAACATCTTAATATATGTTTATTTACTATAATAAGTGTTTACAAACACTTGGAACTCATAAAAACAATTTGTTTCCCAAAATTTCCTAAGAGCACAAAAACACACCTTCGGGTGTCACGAAAACGCGTTTTACGCAATTGCCTTGTAGTTTTTGACATGCCACGAATTGGTAATCTTAAATAGGGTTAAAATGAAATTCTAAATCAGTTGGTGTGACTAGTCAACAAGACTCTCTATAGGGGCCGATTTTGAGAGCAAAAACTAGTATAAAAATTGCATTAAAAGTTTATAAAAGGCATAGAACATGGTGACTCACCTTCCCATGTGTTATATTACTTAATGTCAAAGTATGTAGGTCTCATTTTACCATCAAGCTGTCGAAATTAGGCCATGGAATAAGGCCATGTGAGCTAGAACAAAAACAAATGGGAAAAGGCAAAAAGTAGATCTAGAATTCACTTTTCTTGATTCCTTCTTTTCCATGTGACCTAACATGCTTGTCCTTGGCTCTTCAATGTCGATTAAGACACCCCATTTGACCCTTGAATTCGTGAGTCTACAAGGGAGGAAGAAGACAAGCCTAACATAGAAAAATCAAAAGAACAAACTTACCTAAATTTCCTTGTCTTCTAGCTCACAATCATTTTCTTTCCAACTCTTGCCTTGTCACACACCACATGTCCGAAATTATGCAGAGAACATGGGCATTTATTGAGCCAATAAACCATGTAATAAACTAAGGAAAAGTAAAGTCATTAGACATTAAAAATTGACAAAGCAAAAATCAAATTCCAAATGCATTTTCTTACCTTATACAATTCGTGAGTCTCATTCTTCTCCTTGCCCTCTTCATCCACGAATTGGTAAGCTACCTAGCTCTCTCTTCTTGCTTCATCTTCTTCCTTTGAAGCTCTTAAGTCCATTAATGGGTTTAACTTCTATCTTCATCTTTAAGGTAATTTCCTAGCATTTCTTGGCAAGTCTTGAAGCAAAACTCTTCCTAGCATAACAAGAGGTGTTCGGCATCAATTAGTTCTCCAAGGAGGTTGTTCAAACCAACATTAATCCAAGGAGCATCCCAAGGTTATCTTAAGGTAGTTTTAATGCTTGAAAATCCTTAAAGCACATTTTTATGTGTAACCAAGTTCTACTTCTTCTAAGTCTCTTTTCTTCTTCATTTTGATGAAGAAAACTTGTCTTCATACCTTAGGAGTGCCGAAATTGTAAGGAGGAAAAGTCTAAGGTAAATTCTTGTAAAACTACTTACAAATCTACTTAAGATCTTTATTGAAGATCTAACTCCTAAACACCTTCACCACTTGCATATAACCGAAGTGGAGCATCAAAATTCCCTTGGAGAAAGCTTGGAGATTCAAGAGGAATTCAAGCACTTAACCACCTTTGTTAAGAAGTAAGTTTACTAAGTAAATCCTTATGATATAAGCTTTGTTAAGCTTCTAAAAATTATACAAAAATTATGTACATCTCCTAGGTTTATTAAAACCGAAACTATATGGTATTATATGCCAAAAATACAATCTATAACTTATATAGAAAATATTTACCTTAAGACACATTTTTGTGTCACAAAATTTAGTTATGTTACATATTAATTCAAGCCGAATTACCAAGGGCAAAAATGCTTATTTTTGAGCTAAGAATTTATATAAGACATTACAATAATTTTTACATGAGTTATATGACTCCTATGAATTTATGTATATTTATTATGACATATAAATCCACTTTTATTACTATATGGTCACTATTAAAATATGGCCGAATGTCCTAAGTGTTAAATAGATTTTAATGAGCTACTTATGTATATAAACTTATACTATAAAGTTTGGTGAGTTAAAAATATTTTATTAGTGCTTAAATGGCTAATTAATTAAGTTAAGTGGCTTAAATGTAATTTTTACAAAATTTAGTGTATATATTGTGAAAGCCGAGAGCTAAAGGGGTGTTTGGTGAAATTATGATATAAATAAGGTTAGGAATTAAGTTTAAGAATTTTAGGTAATTTAAACAAGCTCTAAAATAACTTTTTATAAAGTTTTGGGCTATTATGTAATTTATAAAAATTGTTATGAAAGTTTAGAACATAAAGAGGGGCGAATTCGTAATTAAGAGATTTATTAGGTTCACCTTTGAAATTTTGAGGAATTGTATATTTAGACTTTAGTTTATAAGTTATTAAGAAACTATTATAAAGTTTTGGGATGAAAATGTAATTAAGGAAGAATAAATGACAAAGCCGAATTACTTTGGGGTTAGTTTGGTAATTTAAGAATTTTTATATATATATATTCGGCATTTATGGAGAATTAAATTAAAACTATAGTTTATAAGGCATTACGTAAAGTTAATAAGATTTTGTGGTTAAATTGTAATTATAGGAAATAAATTATTATTGCCGAGAATTTAAGGGGCTAAGTTGTTATTTTTGAAAGTTATAGTACTTAAAAACTATATACCAAAATATTAGTGTGACTATGTAATTTAGCTAAATAAGAAGTTAAAACTCTATAATATAATGAGGTTAGAATTTAAATATAAAGTTTATGAATTAATGTGGTTGTTTGGTAAATAACCGAAATATAAGGGTAAGAATTTAGATTTAAATAAATATAAGTCCCATAGATATTTTGAGGAATTAGAAGAAAGAATTTTAATTAAAGGAATTATGGAATTAGAACTATGACTTATATAGTTATAAGGAAGCTAAAGGGGAACAACAAATATTATTCATGACAAAAAGGAGAATAATGAGATTATAAGGATATTATGTCATTGTAGGACATTTAAATATAGTTAAGAAAATTATAAGTTGTTATGTCACTTAGACAATTAAAATAAACAACAAATATAGTACATGAATATATGAATACATATATGTACATTAAAGGATTTATAAATAAATCAAAAAGGAATAACAAATAAGTTATACATTAAATCATGAGGTAATTAAAAGAAATAAACCTCACATGAAAAAAAATACGAGATTTGTTGAAAGATCCAATAAGATTATTATATAAGGGTAACATAAATTAACCCTCTCAGTTAATCCTATTCTAGGACTTTGTTTGACCAGACGTTGACCAGGGTATAATCAACTGCAACCTACGGTGAACGGTATGGGATTCTTGCAACCTGTTTTCTACCGGATTACACCGGCTTGTGTGCTATCTGTTGTTTGAGTTAACGACCAAGATAATTAATGTAAAATGTTGTTTACTCTTGTGCGCTGTTGTATTATTTTATGTGCGTGAATGATGCTGACTACTACGTGTATGTCCCACGCATACAAACACTACTATACCAGTGGATTTAAATACCTGCGCTTCAGTATACTGAGGACTTGTACTCAAGTCTCTCACTAACTTCACTTTATAACAAACGTCATTATCCTAAACGTGGTAATTGACAATACACATTGTGTTCTTGTTTAACGTCTTTATATGACACTTAACAACTCTATACTACGAGAACGAGGAGCCCAGTTGGATCTGGCCATGCATGCTAAAGGAGTTGTACCTGTCTCAGGTCGTCTCCTATCTACGTCGCGATGGAACATTTCAGTTGGGAGGAAGACTCTATTCCTCTCGGGTTTCTAATGCCCATCAGTTCAGTGTGAGGAAGACTTCATTCCTCTCGTGGGATTTATTTCCCACACCTCTCAGTTCAGGGTTTAACTACGTTATCTCCTGGGGTTTTTAATACCCAACCTTTCAATCTTAACGAGGTCACTATACCTTCACTATTTGAGATATTCAGTTATACCTGTCAGTCCCATTGTGTGGACCGACTACCATTAAAGAATTTCAGTTCAGCTAACTTGACCTTCTGCAGTCTTGTTCTATGTGACATTATTGTCCTTGTATGGATACTTGTTATTATCCTACTATGCTTGTTTACAGCTTTATAAAAATGAACTGCATGTATTCAACAAAGTAGTTGGTGTGGCCCGGTAGACGATGGGCTGCACGATTTCCATACCAGCATTGTTTGCTGAGCCCCTTTGGGGGCACCCCCATTTTTCAGGTACCTGAAGTTGAGAAGATTACCACACCGAGTGTAGGTGGGGTAGTTTCAAGCTATGGGAGTCTTCTTATAGTTACTTGTTTTTACCTAAGTATTTTACATTAGAGTTTGATTCCTAGTATCTCGGATTGTATTCGTATTCAGACCGTGACTTTTGGAGATTGTATTTGGACTTAGCCTTGTTGGCCACAAGGGTGGCCAACGGCATTGTAATACCGCCCGGTTGTTGTATTTATTTCCGCTGCAGTTGTATTTTATTTGGGAGTGATCGCCGTTCAGTTTATTGGATTTCGGGTTGGGGTGTTACATCCGTTGTTACATAGCTCATTTTAAAGCTCTTTAATTCTTCTTCAACTTCTATTTAGACATCTAAGTTGAATCACTACCAATTGGTACAGAAAATCGTCTAAAGTTCGTCACCTGATTCAGTTCGTGAGTTTTCTGCCTAGAATTTCTAGAAACAAATGGTAAACCCGATTTTTGTCATTATCATACCTTTCTCGTCCATGTACGAAAATTCATGCACCATATCTCGTTGGAAAGCTCTTTAACTCCTCTTCAACTTTCCTTTTCACACCCAAGGCTGATTATCAATCGGGTGGAAGATATAGGCATCAAAAGTTGCCTCCCCGAGTTCTGGAAACCCAGAAATCTGGAAATTTCAGTTGAACAGGTAAACTTCGTCCTATCATATCTTCTTCATCAGTGGGTGAAAATTATCGTTCTATAGCTTGTTTTAAAGATCTTTGATTCCTCTACAATGCTTATGAAGAAATCTCAAGCCAGTTCTCGGTCGTTTAGGAGATAGAAGCGTCTAAAGTTCCCGACTTGGTCAGCACATAAAATCACAGTTTTCCAGAAAATCGAATTTGATTTTCATTGCCGGCGCATTTCCGGTATGATTACGACCAAATTTTACCATCTATGATGTCCGTGTTTGCATTCCCGTTCATTCCCCTCTATCAATTTAAACAGTTACACAATACATTGGGAGGATTTGTAGAAATTCAAATCTGAAACAACATGAACCCTAACTTCGAATTGCCAAAATCGATTTCTCGTTGTACTGCACGATAGGTCATAAAATTGATACCATTAGATTCGGTTTTGAATTTCTAATCCAATGAAACAAGAATCACCGAATTTCGTTCTGTGGATTGAGAGAAATCGAACAATCTCCGTTCGTGTCGATTTAGGGTTTTCTGAAGAACTTGGCGAATCTGGGCTGTCCGATCGTAGTTAGAAGGAACAGACGGGCGAGATTAAAACATGGGAAACTTTTAATATATTAAGTTATATAAATTCCAAAATTAAACCCTAACTTGTTGAATTAATTTAGTGTCCTTCCCGAATGTATTTTGACACGAAATTTTAACCATAGATCCCTTATAAAATATAGTTTATTGTGATGTAAATTAATATGGGTTTGGAGTTACTAAATGTAAGTTAAAATTTTTGTAAATTCTGAGTATTTTAGATTTATTTCAATAATTACTCATGATATTTTTATGAAACAAAATTTTTTTTAATATGTCTAAAATATCATATTGACTATATATTAAATTTGGGAATTTTTAGACAAGAGTCAATGGGTCTAAAAATTATGTTTATGAATTTTGATAAGTTATCTTATAATATATGGTTTTTAATGTAACCAAAAATTAAAGTATAGTTGATTAATGAACTTTATAGGTTGGGAATAACATAAGAAGACTAAACTAACAGTTAATACAGAATGTTAATAAATATTTTTGGGTATAAACCTTTAAGTGTAGTAGAAATTATATATATAAAAGAAATAAGATAGTAACTTATAGGTTAAATCAAGGGATTAAATTAATCTACATTTATATTAATTATATAAAATTGAAGTTAAAATAATTAATTAAAAATGAGGAAAATACTTTATTTTATAAACCATTTATTGGATGTAGATATGTGTAAGAGTTAATAGAAATAATTAAATACATTAAAACTACATAAAGAATGTCTTAAATAAATCCTAATATATATACATAAAAAATAAAAAAATAAAAGAAATAAAATATCTTATAGAAAATAGAATATGAAGGAATTAATAAGTTAAACTAAACCTATACTTAATACTATTAAAAGAGTATTATATGAGGTGGTATTAAATTAGGATTATGAAATTAAGCTTAAAGAGTTATCTTGGATTTCTAAGATTATATATACCATATTAAAATACATGTATAATATTATTTGTCAATGATCAGGATGTAAATCTATAATTTGGTTAAGTAATTAATAAGTTAGGACTAAGCAATATTTGTAATTAGGTTACATAAAGTGTTACACAAATAGATCTTATTATATAATTAATAATAAATAAATGAAATACTTTTACATCTAGATGTGAAGTGGATTAGTAAGTCTAGATTTAATCATTTCATAACATTTATAGTATTGAACGATAACTTAATGTTTTAAGATAAAATCATTAAAAGGATTATGATATAAAACTATATTAAAACTATGATTAGGAAATTAATCTAAAAAAATAATCCTTAAGTTTCTTAGAATTAGATAAGCCATATAAAATACATTTATTACCAATATTTAGGATGTGAGTTTATAATTAAGTAATGTATTCAGTAGTTAGAATTTATAAAAAGGTTTATAAATAGAAATTAGATACTTAAAACCTTTGAACCTTTATTTAGAGGAAACTAAGTTACATAAGAGATTATATTGATTTACCTTTTGACACTGGAAATATTAATGTGTCATTTGAATATAAGGTATGGGATTTTTAAGAATAGATTATCTTATTTAATAATTAACAACTTCACTTATGACTCCGAATTTAGTTCTTAGATAAATTCTACCTTATGTTAAGGTGTAATGCTTATCCTAAAACATAATAAAAGGAATTAACTTATTGAGTTATTCCTTTGAAACCTTAGGTTTTGTAAATAATTTAAAATGTATTTAAGACTTAAGTTTATTGAAGTTTAGTATAAAAGGATTATACATAGTCTATGGAGGGAATGTGTGTAGAAATAAAACATTTAGGAAATTAAATGTAAGCAAGGATACATAAAAGGTTATCTTAAAACACCTTATTATATAGTTAATGATAAAGTAAATAATATACCTTGTGAATACTAAATGTAAGAGTTCGATGAGTCTAAAATAATTAGAATATAGTTATTTCAAGATGAAGAGTAATTTAACATCTTAAGACAAGATTATTTAATGGTTGTAATAAAAGTCATTCTGAACTAAAGATAAGATAATTGAATTTAGTAGTGCAATTAAGTTATAATAAGGTGCATCTACAATACTATGATTCCAATATACAGGATGTAGACCCTAATTAAGTTGCGGGGAAGATTTAATCATAATGGGTTACCTAGTGGATATTGATAAAAGTACATAATCATTACCTTGTGAAATGATAGTATAGTATTCTAAGATTTATTGAATAAAATAAAATGCACGTGGTCTTAAATGTGAGAATTACGGTGAAGTATTAGTAAAGTGGGTTGAGTGGAACAATTAACAAGTGTTAGTAAAAAACATTCCTCGATCTTACAACCTTGGGCTATACAACCTTCTAAAATAAGTCAAAGGTTAAACATAACATTTAAGCGAGGGCTTACAAGATAATTGGGATTTAGAAATAAGAGAGAGGAAATTATTTAAGATTGTTATAACCCATGGTTCATACCTTATATATGTCCGTTACAATGTTGTTCTAAGTTGGATTAATTATTTGCTATCAATCGGGACGTCGACGGCGTTATATTAATTGCCAGGGATAATGTAACACCCCTATAATAATAAAACAACAGCGGAAAATAAACTAAAGGTGCTACAGACCATCGGGCTCCAAACACCCGGTACCAACCTCACAATTACAACAATTACAATTAACTAAGTACGGTCCTGAACTTCGAGAAGAAAACTAACATTAACATAACAATAATAAAACGCATTCGCTCTCCATAAAACCTAGTCCCATCCCAAACGCTCATTCTCTTGCGTGGCCACCTGTAAATCATTCGTACCTGCAAGATGAAACCAAGCAGCCCACCCCGGGAGGGGAGTCAGTTCCCGGAATGGACCTGGTACAATTCTCCAAAAAAACTTATAAAACATCACTCTTTTAAATAAACAGTAACATGAAAACAAACTCTTAAAAGTAAAATAGAGATAAAGAACTCAAAACAATCAAGTTTAAAGAGAAAGGAAAACAAGTCAAAGATAGAGATAAAGAACTTCCAAAACAAGTCATCCACTTAAGTAGTCACACCACATAGTTAGTAAGCGTCCATTGTTGATGTTAGAACCAATTCCCATTAGGAGTAGAAAAACCCAGATAGCCACAAAGGACTAGGAATGAATGAGAGAAAACCAAAACCAGCAACTCAAGAATGGAATGAAACCAACTGGGAGAGATGGCCCCCACCGCCAAGACGTCCATTAAGGACAGGGGATATACAGCCCCTTACTGTTAACTACGTCCACTCAGGACAAGGGATATACAGCCCTTTACTGTTTACCACGTCCACTAAGGACAGGGGATATACAGCCCCTTACTGTTCATCACGTCCACTAAGGACAGGGGATATACAGCCCCTTACTGTTCATCACGTCCACTAAGGACAGGGGATATACAGCCCCTTACTGTTAAATATCAATGCCCCTATGGGCGAGGGATATACAGCCCCCTACTGTTCACATTAAAGACGCGCGCACGTCGAAAGAAAGATTCCCAAGATTGTCCTTTTTCCAAATTCCCACTAGATCACCAACTACCCAGAGCAATACCAAAACACTCAGTCCTACAGAGTGCAGAAGCGTAAACCCTAAGTAGTCAATGTCTAATGGAACAACCAAATAGAAGGAAACCAATACCCAAGTGAGTTCCACATCCAAGGCTCAGTTAGTCACACAAGCTGAGTTAGTCACACAACCATTTTTTTCTTAGAAAATCCTCTTAAAGTCAGTTAGCGATTTCCAAAACATTCCACAAGTCAACCATTAAAAATATCGGAGTACGAGAAATCGTACAACACATTCCATAAAGTCCAAAACACATCAAGCTGAGTACGAGAAATCGTACAACACATTCCATAAAGTCCAAAACACATCAAGCTGAGTACGAGAAATCGTACAAAACATTCCATAAAGTCCAAAACACGTCAAGCTGAGTACGAGAAATCGTACAAAACATTCCATAAAGTCCAAAACACGTCAAGCTGAGTACGAGAAATCGTACCTGGGTAACGCTGTAGCAGTTCTAATCAACTTGCGCAAACAATCAACAGTACTCTGAAGAATATTAAAGGTAGTCTATCATAAATCGCTTGTAGCCTAAGTTAAGCTTAAATAAATTCCTTACTCTTATTCCAAAGTCTCAATTGTCTTTTAAGCCCTCACTTATGTGTTACGTATAATCTTTGAGTTATTTGAGAACGTTGTATAGCCCAAGGTGGTAAGATCAAGGAATGTATTCGATTAACATTTGCTAATTGTCCACTCCTATCCACTTTATTCATACTTAACCATAATCCTCACTTTTAGAACTTTCGAGACCTTTATATCATAAATGTGTTTTATTTTATATAATCAATCTTAGAATTTCATTAATAAACTTAGGCTCAATACTTTTATCCTTAATTCAGAATAAACATTGTATTATGACCTATGATGAGTTCATCTTAGAATACTATACTATTATTTCACAATGCGATGATTATGTAAGTTACCAATATCTACTAGATAATCCATTATGTTTAAGTCTTCCCCTCAACCTATTTAAGATCTACATCTTGTATATTGGAATCATAGTGTTGTAGACGCATTTTATTATAACTTAATTGAGTTACTAAACTCATTTATCTTATCTCTAGTTCAGAATAACTTTAATTACAACCATCTAAAAATCTTGTCATAAGATGTTAAATTACTTTTCATCTTGAAATAACCATATTATAATTAACTTAGACTCATAGAACTCTTACATTTAGTATCCACAGGGTATATTATTTACTTTATCATAACTATATAATAAGGTGTTTTAAGATAACCTTTTATGTATCCTTACTTACATTTAATTTCCTAAATGTTCTATTTTTACACACATTCCCTCCATAGGCTATGTATAAACCTGTTATACTAAACTTCACTAAACTTAAGTCGTAAATACGTTTTAAATTGTTTACAAAACCTAAAGGTTTCAAAGGTATAACTTTAATAAATTAATTTCCTTTATTGTATTTAGGATGACAATATATCTACATAAGGTAGAATTTATCAAAGAATTAAATTATGGATCGTAAGTGAAACTGTTAACTATTTAATAAGATAACATATTCTGAGAAATCCCCATACCCTATATTCAAATGACACATTAATTTTTCCAGTGTCAAAAGGTAAATCAATATAATCTCTTATGTAACCTAGTTTCATCTAATTAAAGGTTCAATGATTTTAAGTATCAAATTTCTATTTGCAAACCTTTTTGTAAATCTTTAACTATTATGTACATCACTTATTTATAAACTCACATCCTGAATATTGATAATGAATGTATTTTATATGGCTTAACTAATTCCAAGAAACTTAAGGATTATTATTTAGATTAATCTCCTAATCATAGTTTAATATAGTTTTATATCATAATCCTTTTAATGATTTTATCTTAAAATATTAAGTTATTACTCAATACTATAAATATTAAGAAATAATAAATCTAGACTTATTTATCCTCTTCACATTAGATGTAAAAGTAACTCATTTATTTTACTATTGTTTATATAATAAGAACATTTAAATGTAAAAGTATTTCATTCATTTTATTATTATATAATAATAAGATCTATTTGTGTAACCCTTTATGTAACTAATTACAAATATTCCTAAATTTCAACTTATTAATTTCTTAACCAAATTATAGATTTACATTGTGGTCACTGACTAAATATATACGTGTATTTTAAATACGTTTAATATAAATCTAGAAATCAAAGATAACTAAAAACTCAACATAACCATAAATAATAATACCACTCATATAGTATCTATTATTATTATATGTAGAGGTTTAGTTTAACTCATTAATTCCTTCATATTATATTTTTATAAGGTATTTTATTCCTTTTATTTATTATCGTATATATATATATCCTTCCTATTATATTTCCACAAGGAATGTTATTTCCTTTATCTATTTTTATTGTATTTATATATATATATATATATATATATATTATATATATATTCAAGATTTATCCAGAACATTCTTAAGAAATTCTATTGTATTTAATTATATTTAATATCTTTTAGACATATCCAAACTGATTTATGGTTTATAAAATAAAGTATTTCCCTTAGTTTTAGTTAAACATATTAGCTTCCATATTATAATAATAAATAAAGTAGTTTAGTTAAATTCCTTGATTTAATATAGTTTCTATTTATTTCTCTCATATAAATATATATGTAACAATTTTTTACTCACTTAAAGTTAATACCCAAAATATTTATAAACATACTGTATTAAATGTTAATTTCTAATATATTTTCCCCAACCTATAAAATTCATTAATCAACTATAATTTAATTTTTGATTACATCTAAAAACCATATATTATAGTTATTCTTATGGAAAACTCACAAACACAATTTTTAAAACCTTTTCCCGTTGCCCAAAAATTCCCAAACTTAATATACAGTAACTATAACATTTTAGACATATTATAAAATTTTATTTCATAAAATATCTTTTTAATTAGCCAATAATTCCAGAAAACCCGTAACTTGTAAAAATCATAACTTACGTTTAAAACTCCAAAACCTAATAATTTACATCAAAATAAACTATACAAAATAAGGAATCTATGTTTAAAATTTCAAGTCAAATACATTCGGGAAGGCACTTAAATTAATTAAACAAGTTAGGGTTTATTCCTGGAAACAATATAAAAACTTATACATTTAAAATCGTGTGTTTTAATCGTGGCCGTCCATCTCTATTAACTGAGATCGAACGGCTCCTGCTGCGCGAGTTCTTCAGAGAACTCAAATCGAAACCGAGTACTACTAATCTGCCTATATCTCCTAATCTACAGAACGAAATCGAATGGTTTTTGTTTCTATGGATTCGAAATTCGATTTCGGTTCTATTGGTACCGTTTTCCCCAATTTTAATGCAGAGCTCATCAAGATTCGTATTCAATTCGAACGTTAGGGCTTATATCGGTACAGACTTCAATTCGAACGAAATCCTCACAAATTCTCCTAATCTAGAGCGTAATTGACACAATTGAAACATGGGTTAGATCGGGATTGTAATACCGGTTAGCATAATCGGAGGAATTTGAAGAGAACTCACCGGAATTGCCCGAATCGAAGCGATTCGAAAACGTTTTTCTGGAAAAACTTGAACTTTCGACCAGTTTAGGAAGCAACCTTCGAGGATCTATAAGTTATTGCACAGATCGAGTTAAGCTTTGATTTGGGCTCATTAGAAAGATGACACTTAGATCTACACATTGATAACTAGAACTAATCCTAACTCGCATTATACAGAAGAAAATTGACCCGAAAGTTACGAGTTTACCTCTCTGTTTCCGGTATGATTTTATGTGCTGAAAAATCCGGAACTTTGAGCGACTATAACTTCCAACCGGTTATGATTCAGGCTTGGACATAAACATAAGAATTGTAGACGGGTTAGAGATCTACGCAACGAGCTAAAGAAACCAAAATTTGGTTGAGAAACGAAGGATTTATGGCCAGACGAATATACCTGAATTCGAAGGGAATTGAAAAATCTGGGTTGCGAACGTGAAAGGTGGCAACTTGAGATCGACTTTCCCGTCGATGTCGGATGATTTAGGGCTTGTATGAGTTACGGTTGTAAAGAGGGAATTAAGGAGAAGAGAGTGGCGAAGACGGCATGAAAAAATATTGAGTAATGAAGAAGATATAGCCGTCACAAGTTAGGTCAAGATCGGTTGTTAGCTGGAGAAAAACGAGGAGGTAAAAATCTGCTAAGTGTTGGGACGCTCGAGAGACTGACACGTGGCACTTATGAAATTTTGGCTCTAAACTTCAAACTAGCATAACTTGGCTAGGATGATCCGTTTTTGACGTTCTTTTTATCGATCTTCATGGTTTTTCATAACCTATTTTTTGGTATAGGTTTCATGGCCTGGTTTGACCATCCTCAAAAAGTCAACTCTAGCAAGGCTTAATAATCTTTAAGGTTTCTAGAATTTTATATTGACTTTCTTATTTCAAAACAATGTTCCAACACTTCCCAAAATCTTTATAATATATATGGAGTGTTTAATAATTTTCCCAAGATTTATTGACTTATAAATCTTATTATTAAATTCATAATACCATATAATAAGTATAATAATTAGGGTTAAATAGAAGAAAACCCCTAAATAAATTACACAACCCCATATAATAATTTACTATTCATAATTCCATATAATAATTTAATATTCATAATTCCATATAATAATTTAATACTTAATAGTTATTAAAGGTTTAATAAAAGAAATCCCCTAAATTAATTTAAATTAATTTAAATTAATTTAGGGGTATTTCAGCATATCCCCCTTAAAAGAAACTTCGCCTCGAAGTTTAAAAATCAACTAATAAGCACTCACACCGCTTCGGGTGTGCTGAGACAATAAAAGTTCCAATGCAGTTCCATACCAAACCAATCCTTTATTTCCATCCACTTCCATAACAACATTCCACTCAAGATTACTCAAAATCAAACCGAATCAGGGTATACCAAGATATAACATGATGAAAATCAAAAGTCACATACTGAGTCATAATGCAAAAACCAGGCACATACAAACACCTCTCATTCTGCTAATACTGTTCTCCCTTTGCTAATAATGAAACGCGGCATAATCCAGATGAGATAACGAAGGAGGAGTATGCCAGCATATCCCCCTTAAAAGAGCTAAGGTACGCCCTCGTACCGCTACTAATGGCACATTCAAAGAATTCAACACCTTATTAACCAGCTTTGTTGAATTTTACTGCACTGTTGATTATATCTATGATCGTTATATATATCTGTATCTCTTGATTGTTATGTATTTGTATTTCCTTGATGGTTATAAAATTTTATCTTATGATTATTATCCATTCATTTAATGACTGATACGAATTATATGTCCATATGATCATTTATCATATCAATTATATTACCAAGCTATAAACCAGGTGTAACGTATTTGAGTAGTTTATAATAATATTTCAGATCATTTAATAATCCTTAATAATCTTCCAAAATCATCTTCAAGGGTTTATTAGTCTACCATATGTTAAAACTTTATAAGATAAATATTTTCTGTGACTTTTCAAGTTTCAATTGTTTTTATAATTAATTATCGTATTTTAGATGATTCATTCAGTGTTTACTTTATAAAATTTATTTATTATATTTTACATAATCTCACCCAAGGGAGAATCTAAGGAAGTTCTTATCAATTATAATGTAGCTCCAAAATCTGATTTCTTTATCTTAAAATTTATTTTTCAAGATAGGGACTCTATATAAAATTTTAAGTCAAATGAACTAGTCTAATGAAAACTCACTCACTCTTGGTGATTATTTTTCTTCGGGTTTGTTCTATGTAAGTGTTCTTCTGATTATTAAATCTTAGTACTCTCTTAGACAATGGTGGCTTTTAGTAAATATCACTCTTAGTGTGTCTTTTAAAAATTTATACCTGTATAATGTTAAACTTCCAAGTAAACAGAGAATTTTCAATCTTTAAGTAACTCTCAATTTTTTTTTTTTTTTTAAGATGCTCAATACTCAAGTATTTAAGGATCAATGATACTTAGTTTAGTATTACTCTTCTCTTCACTCAATCTTTAAGTAACTTCTTTTATTGATTTTGATTTTTTTTTTATCCAACCAGGGGTAGATGTTGTATCTTGGAGTACCCAAACTTAATCCCCTTCCTCCATATATAGGTATTTTCACCAAAGATTTAACTCAATAAACCGTTTACATTTATGAGTTTTAATACCGGGTCTTAAGATACAAATTTTGATTTGTTCATTGTGGTTAGCAATGAAGTATGCCTAGCTCAAGATTTCATGATGGTAACGTCTTACCACCACTTCCCCTCAAGTTCAACACAATCCATCACCTGTGTAGAAGATTATTTACAGTTAGATGACAAGGCTTGTCTAGCCCCTAAACTTCCAGAAGTGGGTGTGCACCCCCACTACTTTCAGCCTAGGAGTTCGTCGCACCAGGCACTTCCCGTAGGGTGTTAGGTTTAGTGTTTTCTTTCTAAAGTTAACATAGAGTTTTAATGTGTTTTATGGGTTCGGTGTATGCTACTAGTGTTGGTTAACTTAATAATTTTCTAGACTTAAGATTTATCCAAACATTACCTTTAGGCAACAATTTGTTCCAAGCAATTCTTGAGATTTATTTAGAAACTTTAAAGGAGTTGAAGCACTTCCACATAATATCAATACTAATTTAGTTATTTAAAGTTCTATTTGTATACTGTTTTCAATTTAAAAGTATTCTTTAAAATTTCTAAGAACATATGTACTAGCCTTTAAAGGATTGCATTTTTGGCAATGAATTCTCCATAAGTATGCTTTTGAAAAATAGCTTAATATTTGGTTTATCTCAACCAAAATCTTATCGTACTTAATAGATGATATTCCAACCTATATTTCTATCGTAGTTTACTGTTCGAACAGAACAATAGCACACCATTCTCTACAGATATTCATAAAAAGAAAAGTGTATAAGGAAATCATTCACTAATCTAAGCAGGGTTAGGAGTCGTGCCTTACTGGAATCCTCACTTCCCAATTCTACCCCAATTCCCCAGTTTTAAGTGCACCTAATAATCTAAGTATTTCACTCGGCTTGTTTTCTCGGGTTCAGAGCGTAACTACGCTCTGATACCACTTTCTGTAACACCCCTATAATAATAAAACAACAGCGGAAAATAAACTAAAGGTGCTACAGACCATCGGGCTCCAAACACCGGTACCAACCTCACCAATTACAACAATTACTTAACTAAGTTACGGTCTGAACTTCGAGAAAACCTAACCTTAACATAACAATAATAAAACGCATTCGCTCTCCATAAAACCTAGTCCCATCCCAAACGCTCATTCTCTTCGTGGCCACCTGTAAATCAATTCGTACCTGCAAGATGAAACCAAGCAGCCCACCCCAGGAGGGGTGAGTCAGTTCCCTGGAATGGAACTGGTACAATTCTCCAAAAACAAACTTATAAAACATCACTCTTTAAAATAAACAGTAACATGAAAACAAACTCTTAAAAGTAAAATAGAGATAAAGAACTTCAAAACAATCAAGTTTAAAGAGAAAGGAAAACAAGTCAAAGATAGAGATAAAGAACTTCCAAAACAAGTCATCCACTTAAGTAGTCACACCACATAGTTAGTAAGCATCCATTGTTGATGTTAGAACCAATTCCCATTAGGAGTAGAAAAACCCAGATAGCCACAAAGGACTAGGAATGATAAAGTAGATCCAAAACCAGCAACTCAAGAATGGAATGAAACCAACTGGGAGAGATGGCCCCCACCGCCAAGAACGTCCATTAAGGACAGGGGATATACAGCCCCTTACTGTTAACTACGTCCACTCAGGACAAGGGATATACAGCCCTTTACTGTTTAATATCAATGCCCCTATGGGCGAGGGATATACAGCCCCCTACTGTTCACATTAAAGACGCGCGCACGTCGAAAGAAAGATTTCCAAGATTGACCTTTTCCAAAAATCCCGCTAGATCACCAACTACCCAGAGCAATACCAAAACACTCAGTCCTACAGAGTGCAGAAGCGTAAACCCTAAGCAGCCAATGTCTAACGGGCAACCAAGTAGAAGAAACCAATACCCAAGTGAGTTCCACATCCAAGGCTCAGTTAGTCACACAAGCTGAGTTAGTCACAAACCTTTTTTCTTAGAAAATCCTCTTAAAGTCAGTTAGCGATTTCCTAAACATTCAAGTCAACCATAAAAATCGGAGTACGAGAAATCGTACAACACATTCCATAAAGTCCAAAACACATCAAGCTGAGTACGAGAAATCGTACAACACATTCCATAAAGTCCAAAACACATCAAGCTGAGTACGAGAAATCGTACAAAACATTCCATAAAGTCCAAAACACGTCAAGCTGAGTACGAGAAATCGTACAAAACATTCCATAGAGTCCAAAACACGTCAAGCTGAGTACGAAATCGTACCTGGGTAACGCTGTAGCAGTTCTAATCAACTTGCGCAAACAATCAACAGTACTCTGAAGAATATTAAAGGTAGTCTATCATAAATCGCTTGTAGCCTAAGTTAAGCTTAAATAAATTCCTTACTCTTATTCCAAAGTCTCAATTGTCTTTTAAGCCCTCACTTATGTGTTACGTATAATCTTTGAGTTATTTGAGAACGTTGTATAGCCCAAGGTGGTAAGATCAAGGAATGTATTCGATTAACATTTGCTAATTGTCCACTCCTATCCACTTTATTCATACTTAACCATAATCCTCACTTTTAGAACTTTCGAGACCTTTATATCATAAATGTGTTTATTTTATATAATCAATCTTAGAATTTCATTAATAAACTTAGGCTCAATACTTTTATCCTTAATTCAGAATAAACATTGTATTATGACCTATGATGAGTTCATCTTAGAATACTATACTATTATTTCACAATGCGATGATTATGTAAGTTACCAATATCTACTAGATAATCCATTATGTTTAAGTCTTCCCCTCAACCTATTTAAGATCTACATCTTGTATATTGGAATCATAGTGTTGTAGACGCATTTTATTATAACTTAATTGAGTTACTAAACTCATTTATCTTATCTCTAGTTCAGAATAACTTTAATTACAACCATCTAAAAATCTTGTCATAAGATGTTAAATTACTTTTCATCTTGAAATAACCATATTATAATTAACTTAGACTCATAGAACTCTTACATTTAGTATCCACAGGGTATATTATTACTTTATCATAACTATATAATAAGGTGTTTTAAGATAACCTTTTATGTATCCTTACTTACATTTAATTTCCTAAATGTTCTATTTTTACACACATTCCCTCCATAGGCTATGTATAAACCTGTTATACTAAACTTCACTAAACTTAAGTCGTAAATACGTTTTAAATTGTTTACAAAACCTAAAGGTTTCAAAGGTATAACTTTAATAAATTAATTTCCTTTATTGTATTTAGGATGACAATATATCTACATAAGGTAGAATTTATCAAAGAATTAAATTATGGATCGTAAGTGAAACTGTTAACTATTTAATAAGATAACATATTCTGAGAAATCCCCATACCCTATATTCAAATGACATTAATTTTTCCAGTGTCAAAAGGTAAATCAATATAATCTCTTATGTAACCTAGTTTCATCTAATTAAAGGTTCAATGATTTTAAGTATCAAATTTCTATTTGCAAACCTTTTTGTAAATCTTTAACTATTATGTACATCACTTATTTATAAACTCACATCCTGAATATTGATAATGAATGTTTTATATGGCTTAACTAATTCCAGAAACTTAAGGATTATTATTTAGATTAATCTCCTAATCATAGTTTAATATAGTTTTATATCATAATCCTTTTAATGATTTTATCTAAAATATTAAGTTATTACTCAATACTATAAATATTAAGAAATAATTAAATCTAGACTTATTTATCCTCTTCACATGTAGATGTAAAAGTAACTCATTTATTTTACTATTGTTTATATAATAAGAACATTTAAATGTAAAATTATTTCATTTATTTTCTTATTAATTATATAATAAGATCTATTTGTGTAACCCTTTATGTAGACTAATTACAAATATTCCTAAATTTCAACTTATTAATTTCTTAACCAAATTATAGATTTACATTGTGGTCACTGACTAAATATACACGTATTTTAATACTGTTAATATAAATCCTAGAAATTCAAAGGTAACTAAAAACTCAGTTCATAACCATAAAATAATACCACCTCATATAGTACTCTATTATTAGTATTATGTAGAGGTTTAGTTTAACTCATTAATTCCTTCATATTACATTTTATATAAGGTATTTTATTCCTTTTATTTATTAATCGTATATATATATTCCTTCCTATTATATTTCTCACAAGGAATGTTATTTCCTTTATCTATTTTTTTATTGTATTATATATATATATATATCTACATATATTAAGATTTATCCAGAACATTCTTCAAGAAATTCTATTGTATTTAATTATATTTAATATCTTTTAGACATATCCAAACTGATTTATGGTTTATAAAATAAAGTATTTCCCTTAGTTTTAGTTAAACATATTAGCTTCCATATTATATAATAAATAAATGTAGTTTAGTTAAATTCCTTGATTTAATATAGTTTCTATTTTATTTCTCTATAAATATATATATATAAATATATGTAACAATTTTTACCTCACTTAAAGTTAATACCCAAAATATTTATAAACATACTGTATTAAATGTTAATTGGTCCTATTTATTTTCCCCAACCTATAAAATTCATTAATCAACTATACTTTAATTTTTGATTACATTAAAAACCATATATTATAGGTTATTCTTATGGAAAACTCACAAACACAATTTTTAAAACCTTTTCCCGTCGCCCAAAAATTCCCAAACTTAATATACAGTAACTATAACATTTTAGACATATTATAAAATTTTTATTTCATAAAAATATCTTTTTAATTTAGCCAGATAATTCCAGAAACGCCGTAACTTGTAAAAATCATAACTTATGTTTAAAAACTCCAAATCCATAATAATTTACATCAAAATAAACTACACAAAATAAGGAATCTATGTTTAAAATTTCAAGTCAAAATACATTCGGGAAGGCACTTAAATTAATTAAACAAGTTAGGGTTTATTCCTGGAAACAATATAAAAACTTATACATTTAAAATCGTGTGTTTTAATCGTGGCCGTCCATCTCTATTAACTGAGATCGAACGGCTCCTGCTGCGCGAGTTCTTCAGAGAACTCAAATCGAAACCGAGTACTAATCTGCCTATATCTCCTAATCTACAGAACGAAATCGAATGGTTTTTGTTTCTATGGATTCGAAATTCGATTTCGGTTCTATTGGTACCGTTTTCCCCAATTTTAATGCAGAGCTCATCAAGATTCGTATTCAATTCGAACGTTAGGGCTTATATCGGTACAGACTTCAATTCGAACGAAATCCTCACAAATTCTCCTAATCTAGAGCGTAATTGACACAATTGAAACATGGGTTAGATCGGGATTGTAATACCGGTTAGCATAATCGGAGGAATTTGAAGAGAACTCACCGGAATTGCCCGAATCGAAGCGATTCGAAAACGTTTTTCTGGAAAAACTTGAACTTTCGACCAGTTTAGGAAGCAACCTTCGAGGATCTATAAGTTATTGCACAGATCGAGTTAAGCTTTGATTTTGGGCTCATTAGAAAGATGACACTTAGATCTACACATTGATAACTAGAACTAATCCTAACTCGCATTATACAGAAAGAAAATTGACCCGAAAGTTACGAGTTTACCTCTCTGTTTCCGGTATGATTTTATGTGCTGAAAAATCCGGAACTTTGAGCGACTATAACTTCCAACCGGTTATGATTCAGGCTTGGACATAAACATAAGAATTGTAGACGGGTTAGAGATCTACGCAACGAGCTAAAGAAACCAAAATTTGGTTGAGAAACGAAGGATTTATGGCCAGACGAATATACCTGAATTCGAAGGGAATTGAAAAATCTGGGTTGCGAACGTGAAAGGTGGCAACTTGAGATCGACTTTCCCGTCGATGTCGGATGATTTAGGGCTTGTATGAGTTACGGTTGTAAAGAGGGAATTAAGGAGAAGAGAGTGGCGAAGACGGCATGAAAAAATATTGAGTAATGAAGAAGATATAGCCGTCACAAGTTAGGTCAAGATCGGTTGTTAGCTGGAGAAAAACGAGGAGGTAAAAATCTGCTAAGTGTTGGGACGCTCGAGAGACTGACACGTGGCACTTATGAAATTTTGGCTCTAAACTTCAAACTAGCATAACTTTGGCTAGGATGATCCGTTTTTGACGTTCTTTTTATCGATCTTCATGGTTTTTCATAACCTATTTTTTGGTATAGGTTTCATGGCCTGGTTTGACCATCCTCAAAAAGTCAACTCTAGCAAGGCTTAATAATCTTTAAGGTTTCTAGAATTTTATATTGACTTTCTTATTTCAAAACAATGTTCCAACACTTCCCAAAATCTTTATAATATATATGGAGTGTTTAATAATTTTCCCAAGATTTATTGACTTATAAATCTTATTATTAAATTCATAATACCATATAATAATGTATAATAATTAGGGTTAAATAGAAGAAAACCCCTAAATAAATTACACAACCCCATATAATAATTTACTATTCATAATTCCATATAATAATTTAATATTCATAATTCCATATAATAATTTAATACTTAATAGTATTATTAAAGGTTTAATAAAAGAAATCCCCTAAATTAATTTAAATTAATTTAAATTAATTTAGGGGTATTTCAGCATATCCCCCTTAAAAGAAACTTCGCCTCGAAGTTTAAAAATCAACTAATAAGCACTCACACCGCTTCGGGTGTGCTGAGACAATAAAAGTTCCAATGCAGTTCCATACCAAACCAATCCTTTATTTCCATCCACTTCCATAACAACATTCCACTCAAGATTACTCAAAATCAAACCGAATCAGGGTATACCAAGATATAACATGATGAAAATCAAAAGTCACATACTGAGTCATAATGCAAAAACCAGGCACATACAAACACCTCTCATTCTGCTAATACTGTTCTCCCTTTGCTAATAATGAAACGCGGCATAATCCAGATGAGATAACGAAGGAGGAGTATGCCAGCATATCCCCCTTAAAAGAGCTAAGGTACGCCCTCGTACCGCTACTAATGGCACATTCAAAGAATTCAACACCTTATTAACCAGCTTTGTTGAATTTTACTGCACTGTTGATTATATCTATGATCGTTATATATATCTGTATCTCTTGATTGTTATGTATTTGTATTTCCTTGATGGTTATAAAATTTTATCTTATGATTATTATCCATTCATTTAATGACTGATACGAATTATATGTCCATATATGATCATTTATCATATCAATTATATTACCAAGCTATAAACCAGGTGTAACGTATTTGAGTAGTTTATAATAATATTTCAGATCATTTAATAATCCTTAATAATCTTCCAAAATCATCTTCAAGGGTTTATTAGTCTACCATATGTTAAAACTTTATAAGATAAATATTTTCTGTGACTTTTCAAGTTTCAATTGTTTTTATAATTAATTATCGTATTTTAGATGATTCATTCAGTGTTTACTTTATAAAATTTATTTATTATATATTTACATAATCTCACCCAAGGGAGAATCTAAGGAAGTTCTTATCAATTATAATGTAGCTCCAAAATCTGATTTCTTTATCTTAAAATTTATTTTTCAAGATAGGGACTCTATATAAAATTTTAAGTCAAATGAACTAGTCTAATGAAAACTCACTCACTCTTGGTGATTATTTTTCTTCGGGTTTGTTCTATGTAAGTGTTCTTCTGATTATTAAATCTTAGTACTCTCTTAGACAATGGTGGCTTTTAGTAAATATCACTCTTAGTGTGTCTTTTTTTATACCTGTATAATGTTAAACTTCCAAGTAAACATGAGAATTTTCAATCTTTAAGTAACTCTCAATTTTTTTTTTTTTTTTTTAAGATGCTCAATACTCAAGTATTTAAGGATCAATGATACTTAGTTTAGTATTACTCTTCTCTTCACTCAATCTTTAAGTAACTTCTTTTATTGATTTTGTTTTTTTTTATCCAACCAGGGGTAGATGTTGTATCTTGGAGTACCCAAACTTAATCCCCTTCCTCCATATATAGGTATTTTCACCAAAGATTTAACTCAATAAACCGTTTACATTTATGAGTTTTAATACCGGGTCTTAAGATACAAATTTTGATTTGTTCATTGTGGTTAGCAATGAAGTATGCCTAGCTCAAGATTTCATGATGGTAACGTCTTACCACCACTTCCCCTCAAGTTCAACACAATCCATCACCTGTGTAGAAGATTATTTACAGTTAGATGACAAGGCTTGTCTAGCCCCTAAACTTCCAGAAGTGGGTGTGCACCCCCACTACTTTCAGCCTAGGAGTTCGTCGCACCAGGCACTTCCCGTAGGGTGTTAGGTTTATGTGTTTTCTTTCTAAAGTTAACATAGAGTTTTAATGTGTTTTATGGGTTCGGTGTATGCTACTAGTGTTGGTTAACTTAATAATTTTCTAGACTTAAGATTTATCCAAACATTACCTTTAGGCAACAATTTGTTCCAAGCAATTCTTGAGATTTATTTAGAAACTTTAAAGGAGTTGAAGCACTTCCACATAATATCAATACTAATTTAGTTATTTAAAGTTCTATTTGTATACTGTTTTCAATTTAAAAGTATTCTTTAAAATTTCTAAGAACATATGTACTAGCCTTTAAAGGATTGCATTTTTGGCAATGAATTCTCCATAAGTATGCTTTTGAAAAATAGCTTAATATTTGGTTTATCTCAACCAAAATCTTATTATAGATGATATTCCAACCCTATTTCTATCGTAGTTTACTGTTCGAACAGAACAATAGCACACCATTCTCTACAGATATTCATAAAAAGAAAAGTGTATAAGGAAATCATTCACTAATCTAAGCAGGGTTAGGAGTCGTGCCTTACTGGAATCCTCACTTCCCAATTCTACCCCAATTCCCCAGTTTTAAGTGCACCTAATAATCTAAGTATTTCACTCGGCTTGTTTTCTCGGGTTCAGAGCGTAACTACGCTCTGATACCACTTTCTGTAACACCCCTATAATAATAAAACAACAGCGGAAAATAAACTAAAGGTGCTACAGACCATCGGGCTCCAAACACCCGGTACCAACCTCACCAATTACAACAATTACAATTAACTAAGTTACGGTCTGAACTTCGAGAAAACCTAACTTAACATAACAATAATAAAACGCATTCGCTCTCCATAAAACCTAGTCCCATCCCAAACGCTCATTCTCTTCGTGGCCACCTGTAAATCAATTCGTACCTGCAAGATGAAACCAAGCAGCCCACCCCAGGAGGGGTGAGTCAGTTCCCTGGAATGGAACTGGTACAATTCTCCAAAAACAAACTTATAAAACATCACTCTTTAAAATAAACAGTAACATGAAAACAAACTCTTAAAAGTAAAATAGAGATAAAGAACTTCAAAAGATTACAAATATAGTGATGTGCGTAGTAGGGTGTTTACAAAGATAGAGATAAAGAACTTCCAAACAAGTCATCCACTTAAGTAGTCACACCACATAGTTAGTAAGCATCCTTGTTGATGTTAGAACCAATTCCCTTAGGAGTAGAAAAACCCAGATAGCCACAAAGGACTAGGAATGATAAAGTAGATCCAAGAACCAAGAACCGAGAATGGAATGAAACCAACTGGGAGAGATGGCCCCCACCGCCAAGAACGTCCATTAAGGACAGGGGATATACAGCCCCTTACTGTTAACATACGTCCACTCAGGACAAGGGATATACAGCCCTTACTGTTTAATATCAATGCCCCTATGGGCGAGGGATATACAGCCCCCTACTGTTCACATTAAAGACGCGCGCACGTCGAAAGAAAGATTTCCAAGATTGACCTTTTCCAAAATCCCGCTAGATCACCAACTACCCAGAGCAATACCAAAACACTCAGTCCTACAGAGTGCAGAAGCGTAAACCCTAAGCAGCCAATGTCTAACGGGCAACCAAGTAGAAGAAACCAATACCCAAGTGAGTTCCACATCCAAGGCTCAGTTAGTCAACAAAGCTGAGTTAGTCACACAACCATTTTTTTCTTAGAAAATCCTCTTAAAGTCAGTTAGCGATTTCCTAAAAACATTCCACAAGTCAACCATTAAAAATATCGGAGTACGAGAAATCGTACAACACATTCCATAAAGTCCAAAACACATCAAGCTGAGTACGAGAAAAATCGTACAAACACATTCCATAAAGTCCAAAAACACATCAAGCTGAGTACGAGAAATCGTACAAAACATTCCATAAAGTCCAAAACACGTCAAGCTGAGTACGAGAAATCGTACAAAACATTCCATAAAGTCCAAAACACGTCAAGCTGAGTACGAGAAATCGTACCTGGTAACGCTGTAGCAGTTCTAATCAACTTGCGCAAACAATCAACAGTACTCTGAAGAATATTAAAGGTAGTCTATCATAAATGCTTGTAGCCTAAGTTAAGCTTAAATAAATTCCTTACTCTTATTCCAAAGTCTCAATTGTCTTTTAAGCCCTCACTTATGTGTTACGTATAATCTTTGAGTATTTGAGAACGTTGTATAGCCCAAGGTGGTAAGATCAAGGAATGTATTCGATTAACATTTGCTAATTGTCCACTCCTATCCACTTTATTCATACTAACCATAATCCTCACTTTTAGAACTTTCGAGACCTTTATATCATAAATGTGTTTTATTTTATATAATCAATCTTAGAATTTCATTAATAACTTAGGCTCAATACTTTTATCCTTAATTCAGAATAACATTGTATTATGACCTATGATGAGTTCATCTTAGAATACTATACTATTATTCACAATGCGATGATTATGTAAGTTACCAATATCTACTAGATAATCCATTATGTTAAGTCTTCCCTCAACCTATTTAAGATCTACATCTTGTATATTGGAATCATAGTGTTGTAGACGCATTTATTATAACTTAATTGAGTTACTAAACTCATTATCTTATCTCTAGTTCAGAATAACTTTAATTACAACCATCTAAAAATCTTGTCATAAGATGTTAAATTACTTTTCATCTTGAAATAACCATATTATAATTAACTTAGACTCATAGAACTCTTACATTTAGTATCCACAGGGTATATTATTTACTTTATCATAACTATATAATAAGGTGTTTTAAGATAACCTTTTATGTATCCTTACTTACATTTAATTTCCTAAATGTTCTATTTTTACACACATTCCCTCCATAGGCTATGTATAAACCTGTTTATACTAAACTTCACTAAACTTAAGTCGTAAATACGTTTTAAATTGTTTACAAAACCTAAAGGTTTCAAAGGTATAACTTTAATAAATTAATTTCCTTTATTGTATTTAGGATGACAATATATCTACATAAGGTAGAATTTATCAAGAATTAAATTATGGATCGTAAGTGAAACTGTTAACTATTTAATAAGATAACATATTCTGAGAAATCCCCATACCCTATATTCAAATGACACATTAATTTTTCCAGTGTCAAAAGGTAAATCAATATAATCTCTTATGTAACCTAGTTTCATCTAATTAAAGGTTCAATGATTTTAAGTATCAAATTTCTATTTGCAAACCTTTTTGTAAATCTTTAACTATTATGTACATCACTTATTTATAAACTCACATCCTGAATATTGATAATGAATGTATTTTATATGGCTTAACTAATTCCCAGAAACTTAAGGATTATTATTTAGATTAATCTCCTAATCATAGTTTAATATAGTTTTATATCATAATCCTTTAATGATTTTATCTCAAAATATTAAGTTATTACTCAATACTATAAATATTAAGAAATAATTAAATCTAGACTTATTTATCCTCTTCACATGTAGATGTAAAAGTAACTCATTTATTTACTATTGTTTATATAATAAGAACATTTAAATGTAAAATTATTTCATTTATTTTCTTATTAATTATATAATAAGATCTATTTGTGTAACCCTTTATGTAGACTAATTACAAATATTCCTAAATTTCAACTTATTAATTTCTTAACCAAATTATAGATTTACATTGTGGTCACTGACTAAAATATACACGTATTTAATACTGTTATATAAATCCTAGAAATTCAAAGGTAACTAAAAACTCAGTTCATAACCATAAAATAATACCACCTCATATAGTATCTATTATTAGTATTATGTAGAGGTTTAGTTTAACTCATTAATTCCTTCATATTACATTTTATATAAGGTATTTTATTCCTTTTATTTATTAATCGTATATATATATATCCTATTATCATTTCTCACAATGAATGTTATTTCCTTTATCTATTTTTTATTGTATTATATATATATATAATATATATACATATATTAAGATTTATCCAGAACATTCTTTCAAAAGAATTCTATTGTATTTAATTATATTTAATATTTTTTAGACATATTCCACAATTGATTTATGGTTTATAAAATAAGTATTTCCATTTCCCTTAGTTTTGTTAAACATATTAGCTTCCATATTATATAATAAATAAAATGTAGTTTAGTTAAATTCCTTGATTTAATATAAGTTTCTATTTTATTTCTCTCATATAAATATATATATATATAAATATATGTAACATTTTTTTACCTCACTTAAAGTTAATACCCAAATATTTATAAACATACTGTATTAAATGGTAATTGGTCCTATTATTGTTTCCCCAACTATAAAATTCATTAATCCACTATACTTTAATTTTTGATTACTTAAAACCATATATTAATAGGTTATTCTTATGGAAAACTCACAACACAATTTTAAAACCTTTTCTCCGTTTCGCCCGTACCAAATTCCCAAACTTAATATACAGTAACTATAACATTTTAGACATATTATAAAATTTTTTTATTTCATAGAAATTTCTTTTTAATTTAGCCAGATAATTCCAGAAAAGCCGTAACTTGTAAAAATCACTTATGTTTAAAACTATTTTTAAAACCTATAAAACTCCAAATCCATAATAATTTACATCAAATAAACTACACAAAATAAGGAATCTATGTTTAAATTTCAAGTCAAAATACATTCGGGAAGGCACTTAAATTAATTAAACAAGTTAGGGTTATTCCTGGAAACAATATAAAACTTATACATTTAAAATCGTTGTTTTAATCGTGGCCGTCATCTCTATTAACTGAGATCGACGGCTCCTGCTGCGCGAGTTCTTCAGAGAACTCAATCGAATCGAACCGAGTACTAATCTGCCTATATCTCCTAATCTACAGAACGAAATCGAATGGTTTTTGTTTCTATGGATTCGAAATTCGATTTCGGTTCTATTGGGACCGTTTTCCCCAATTTTAATGCAGAGCTCATCAAGATTCGTATTCATTCGAACGTTAGGGGCTTATTCGGTACAGACTTCAATTCGAACGAAATCCTCACAAATTCTCCTAATCTAGAGCGTAATTGACACAATTGAAACATGGGTTAGATCGGGATTGTAATACCGGTTAGCATAATCGGAGGAATTTGAAGAGAACTCACCAGAATTGCCCGAATCGAAGCGATTCGAAAATGTTTTTCTGGAAAAACTTGAACTTTCGACCAGTTTAGGAAGCAACCTTCGAGGATCTATAAGTTATTGCACAGATCTAGTTAAGCTTTGATTTTGGGCTCATTAGAAAGATGACACTTAGATCTACACATTGATAACTAGAACTAATCCTAACTCGCATTATACAGAAAGAAAATTGACCCGAAAGTTACGAGTTTACCTCTCTGTTTCCGGTATGATTTTATGTGCTGAAAAATCCGGAACTTTGAGCGACTATAACTTCCAACCGGTTATGATTCAGGCTTGGACATAAACATAAGAATTGTAGACGGGTTAGAGATCTACGCAACGAGCTAAAGAACCAAAATTTGGTTGAGAAACGAAGGATTTATGGCCAGACGAATATACCTGAATTCGAAGGGAATTGAAAAATCTGGGTTGCGAACGTGAAAAGTGGCAACTTGAGATCGACTTTCCCGTCGATGTCGGATGATTTAGGGCTTGTATGAGTTACGGTTGTAAAGAGGGAATTAAGGAGAAGAGAGTGGCGAAGACGGCATGAAAAAATATTGAGTAATGAAGAAGATATAGCCGTCACAAGTTAGGTCAAGATCGGTTGTTAGCTGGAGAAAAACGAGGAGGTAAAATCTGCTAAGTGTTGGGACGCTCGAGAGACTGACACGTGGCACTTATGAAATTTTGGCTCTAAACTTCAAACTAGCATAACTTTGGCTAGGATGATCCGTTTTTGACGTTCTTTTTATCGATCTTCATGGTTTTTCATAACCTATTTTTTGGTATAGGTTTCATGGCCTGGTTTGACCATCTCAAAAAGTCAACTCTAGCAAGGCTTAATAATCTTTAAGGTTTCTAGAATTTTATATTGACTTTCTTATTTCAAACAATGTTCCAACACTTCCCAAAATCTTTATAATATAATGGAGTGTTTAATAATTTTCCCAAGATTTATTGACTTATAAATCTTATTATTATTCATAATACCATATAATAATGTATAATAATTAGGGTTAAATTAAGAAAAACCCTAAATAAATTACACAACCCCATATAATAATTTACTATTCATAATTCCATATAATAATTTAATATTCATAATTCCATATAATAATTTAATACTTAATAGTATTATTAAAGGTTTAATAAAGAAATCCCCTAAATTAATTTAAATTAATTTAAATTAATTTAGGGGTATTTCAGCATATCCCCCTTAAAAGAACTTCGCCTCGAAGTTTAAAAATCAACTAATAAGCACTCACACCGCTTCGGGTGTGCTGAGACAATAAAAGTTCCAATGCAGTTCCATACCAAACCAATCCTTTATTTCCATCCACTTCCATAACCATTCCACTCAAGATTACTCAAAATCAAACCGAATCAGGGTATACCAAGATATAACATGATGAAAATCAAAAGTCACATACTGAGTCATAATGCAAAAACCAGGCACATACAAACACCTCTCATTCTGCTAATACTGTTCTCCCTTTGCTAATAATGAAACGCGGCATAATCCAGATGAGATAACGAAGGAGGAGTATGCCAGCATATCCCCCCTTAAAAGAGCTAAGGTACGCCCCGTACCGCTACTAATGGCACATTCAAGAATTCAACACCTTATTAACCAGCTTTGTTGAATTTTACTGCACTGTTGATGATTTATCTATGATCGTTATATATATCTGTATCTCTTGATTGTTATGTATTTGTATTTCCTTGATGGTTATAAAATTTTATCTTATGATTATTATCCATTCATTTAATGACTGATACGAATTATATGTCCATATATGATCATTTATCATATCATTATATTACCAAGCTATAAACCAGGTGTAACGTATTTGAGTAGTTTATAATAATATTTCAGATCATTTAATAATCCTTAATAATCTTCCAAAATCATCTTCAAGGTTTTATTAGTCTACCATATGTTAAAACTTTATAAGATAAATATTTTCTGTGACTTTTCAAGTTTCAATTGTTTTTATAATTAATTATCGTATTTTAGATGATTCATTCAGTGTTTACTTTATAAATTTATTTATTATATATTTACTAATCTCACCAAGGGAGAATCTAAGGAAGTTCTTATCAATTATAATGTAGCTCCAAAATCTGATTTCTTTATCTTAAAATTTATTTTTCAAGATAGGGACTCTATATAAAATTTTAAGTCAAATGAACTAGTCTAATGAAAACTCACTCACTCTTGGTGATTATTTTTCTTCGGGTTTTTTCTATGTAAGTGTTCTTCTGATTATTAAATCTTAGTACTCTCTTAGACAATGGTGGCTTTTAGTAAATATCACTCTTAGTGTGTCTTTTAAAATTTATACCTGTATATGTTAAACTTCCAAGTAACATGAGAATTTTCAATCTTTAAGTAACTCTCAATTTTTTTTTTTTTTAAGATGCTCAATACTCAAGTATTTAAGGATCAATGATACTTAGTTTAGTATTACTCTTCTCTTCACTCAATCTTTAGTAACTTCTTTTATTGATTTTGATTTTTTTTTATCCAACCAGGGGTAGATGTTGTTCTTGGAGTACCCAAACTTAATCCCCTTCCTCCATATATAGGTATTTTCACCAAAGATTTAACTCAATAAACCGTTACATTTATGAGTTTTAATACCGGGTCTTAAGATACAAATTTTGATTTGTTCATTGTGGTTAGCAATGAAGTATGCCTAGCTCAAGATTTCATGATGGTAACGTCTTACCACCACTTCCCCTCAAGTTCAACACAATCCATCACCTGTGTAGAAGATTATTTACAGTTAGATGACAAGGCTTGTCTAGCCCCTAACTCCAGAAGTGGGTGTGCACCCCCACTACTTTCAGCCTAGGAGTTCGTCGCACCAGGCACTTCCCGTAGGGTGTTAGGTTTATGTGTTTTCTTTCTAAAGTTAACATAGAGTTTTAATGTGTTTTTATGGGTTCGGGTGTATGCTACTAGTGTTGGTTAACTTAATAATTTTCTAGACTTAAGATTTATCCAAACATTACCTTTAGGCAACAATTTGTTCCAAGCAATTCTTGAGATTTATTTAGAAACTTTAAAGGAGTTGAAGCACTTCCACATAATATCAATACTAATTTAGTTATTTAAAGTTCATTTGTATACTGTTTTCAATTTAAAAGTATTCTTTAAATTTCTAAGAACATATGTACTAGCCTTTAAAGGATTGCATTTTTGGCAATGAATTCTCCATAAGTATGCTTTTGAAAAATAGCTTAATATTTGGTTTATCTCAACCAAAATCTTATCGTACTTAATAGATGATATTCCAACCTATATTTCTATCGTAGTTTACTGTTCGAACAGAACAATAGCACACCATTCTCTACAGATTTCATAAAAAGAAAAGTGTATAAGGAAATCATTCACTAATCTAAGCAGGGTTAGGAGTCGTGCCTTACTGGAATCCTCACTTCCCAATTCTACCCACCCCAATTCCCCAGTTTTAAGTGCACCTAATAATCTAAGTATTTCACTCGGCTTGTTTTCTCGGGTTCAGAGCGTAACTACGCTCTGATACCACTTTCTGTAACACCCCTATAATAATAAAACAACAGCGGAAAATAAACTAAAGGTGCTACAGACCATCGGGCTCCAAACAACCGGTACCAACCTCACCAATTACAACCTTTACAATTAACTAAGTTACGGTCTGAACTTCGAGAAAACTTAACAAAACATAACAATAAACACATTCGCTCTCCACAAAACCTAGTCCCATCCCAAACGCTCATTCTCTTCGTGGCCACCTGTAAATCAATTCGTACCTGCAAGATGAAACCAAGCAGCCCACCCCGGGAGGGGTGAGTCAGTTCCCTGGAATGGAACTGTACAATTCTCCAAAAACAAACTTATAAAACATAACTCTTCAAAATAAATAGTAACATGAAAACAAACTCTGAAAGTAAACAGAGATAAAACACTTCAAAACAATCAAGTTTAAAGAGAAAGGAAAACAAGACAAAGATAAAGAAATTCCAAACCAAGTCATCCACTTAAGTAGTCACACCACATAGTTAGCAAGCATCCATTGTTGATGTTAGAACCAATTCCCGTAGGAGTAGAAAAACCCAGATAGCCACAAAGGACTAGGAATGAATGAGAAAACCAAACCACAACTCAAGAATGGAATGAAACCAACTGGGAGAGATGGCCCCCACCGCCAAGAACGTCCATTAAGGACAGGGGATATACAGCCCCTTACTGTTAACTACGTCCTCTCGGGACAAGGGATATACAGCCCTTTACTGTTTAATATCAATGCCCCTATGGGCGAGGGATATACAGCCCCCTACTGTTCACATTAAAGACGCGCGCACGTCGAAAGAAAGATTTCCAAGATTGACCTTTTCAAAAATCCCGCTAAATCACCAACTACCCAGAGCAATACCAAAACACTCAGTCCTACAGAGTGCAGAAGCGTAAACCCTAAGCAGCCAATGTCTAACGGGCAACCAAGTAGAAGAAACCAATACCCAAGTGAGTTCCACATCCAAGGCTCAGTTAGTCACCAAGCTGAGTAGTCACACAACCATTTCTTATTTTAGAAGTTCCTCTTAAAGTCAGTTAGCGTTTCCAAAACATTCCACAAGTCAACCATCAAAAATATCGTAGTACGAGAAATCGTACAAAACATTCCATAAAGTCCAAACACACGTCAAGCTGAGTACGAGAAATCGTAACAAAACATTTCCATAAAATGCCAACACAACAAGCTGAGTACGAGAAATCGTACCTGGGTACGCTGTAGCAGTTCTAATCAACTTGCGCAAACAATCAACAGTACTCTGAAGAATATTAAAGGTAGTCTATCATAAATCGCTTGTAGCCTAAGTTAAGCTTAATAAATTCCTTACTCTTATTCCAAAGTCTCAATTGTCTTTAAGCCCTCACTTATGTGTTCGTATAATCTTTGAGTTATTTGAGAACGTTGTATAGCCCAAGGTGGTAAGATCAAGGAATGTATTCGATTAACATTTGCTAATTGTCCACTCCTATCCACTTTATTCATACTTAACCAAATCCTCACTTGTAGAACTTTCGAGACCTTTATATCATAAATGTGTTTTATTTTATATAATCAATCTTAGAATTTCATTAATAAACTTAGGCTCAATACTTTTATCCTAATTCAGAAAAACATTGTATTATGACCTATGATGAGTTCATCTTAGAATACTATACTATTATTTCACAATGCGATGATTATGTAAGTTACCAATATCTACTAGATAATCATTATGTTTAAGTCTTCCCCTCAACCTATTTAAGATCTACATCTTGTATATTGGAATCATAGTGTTGTAGACGCATTTTATTATAACTTAATTGAGTTACTAAACTCATTTATCTTATCTCTAGTTCAGAATAACTTTAATTACAACCATCTAAAAATCTTGTCATAAGATGTTAATTACTTTTCATCTTGAAATAACTATATTATAATTAACTTAGACTCATAGACTCTTACATTTAGTATCCACACAGGGTATATATTTTTACTTTATCATATATATAATAAGGTGTTTTAAGATAACCTTTTATGTATCCTTACTTACATTTATTTCCTAATGTTTATTTTAACACACATTCCCTCCATAGGCTATGTATAAACCTGTTATACTAAACTTCACTAAACTTAAGTCGTAAATACGTTTTAAATTGTTTACAAAACCTAAAGGTTTCAAAGGTATAACTTTAATAAATTAATTTCCTTTATTGTATTTAGGATGACAATATATCTACATAAGGTAGAATTTATCAAAGAATTAAATTATGGATCGTAAGTGAAACTGTTAACTATTTAATAAGATAACATATTCTGAGAAATCCCCATACCCTATATTCAAATGACACATTAATTTTTCCAGTGTCAAAAGGTAAATCAATATAATCTCTTATGTAACCTAGTTTCATCTATTAAAGGTTCAATGATTTTAAGTATCAATTTCTATTTGCAAACCTTTTTGTAAATCTTTAACTATTATGTACATCACTTATTTATAAACTCACATCCTGAATATTGATAATGAATGTATTTTATATGGCTTAACTAATTCCAAGAAACTTAAGGATTATTATTTAGATTAATCTCCTAATCATAGTTTAATATAGTTTTTTATATCATAATCCTTTTAATGATTTTATCTTAAAATATTAAGTTATTACTCAATACTATAAATATTAAGAAATAATTAAATCTAGACTTATTTATCCTCTTCACATGTAGATGTAAAGTAACTCATTTATTTTACTATTGTTTATATAATAAGAACATTTAAATGTAAAATTATTTCATTTATTTTCTTATTAATTATATAATAAGATCTATTTGTGTAACCCTTTATGTAGACTAATTACAAATATTCCTAAATTTCAACTTATTAATTTCTTAACCAAATTATAGATTTACATTGTGGTCACTGACTAATATATACACGTATTTTAATACTGTTAATATAAATCCTAGAAATTCAAAGGTAACTAAAACTCAGTTCATAACCATAAAATAATACCACACTCATATAGTACTCTATTATTAGTATTATGTAGAGGTTTAGTTTAACTCATTAATTCCTTCATATTACATTTATATAAGGTATTTTATTCCTTTTATTTATTAATCGTATATATATATAATCCTTCCTATTATATTTCTCACAAGGAATGTTATTTCCTTTATCTATTTTTTTATTGTATTTATATATATATATATATATCTACATATATTAAGATTTATCCAGAACATTCTTCAAGAAATTCTATTGTATTTAATTATATTTATATTTTTAGACATATCCACAACTGATTTATGGTTTATAAATAAAGTATTTCCCTTAGTTTTAGTTAAAACATATTAGCTTCCATATTATATAATAAAAAAATGTAGTTTAGTTAAATAAATCCTTGATTTAATATAAGTTTCTATTTTATTTCTCTCATATAAATATATATATATAAATTATGTAACAATTTTTACCTCACTTAAAGTTATAATACCCAAAATATTTATAAACATACTGTATTAAATTTAATTGGTCCTATTATATTTTCCCCAACCTATAAAATTCATTAATCAACTATACTTAATTTTGATTACATTAAAACCATATATTATAGGTTATTCTTATGGAAAACTCACAAACCACAATTTTTAAAACCTTTTCCGTCGCCCGTCGCCCAAATTCCCAACTTAATCCAGTAACTATAACATTTTAGACATATTATAAAATTTTTATTTCATAGAAATATCTTTTTAATTTAGCCAGATAATTCCAGAAACGCCGTAACTTGTAAAAATCATAACTTATGTTTAAAAACTCCAAATCCATAATAATTTACATCAAAATAAACTACACAAAATAAGGAATCTATGTTTAAATTTCAAGTCAAAATACATTCGGAAGGCACTTAAATTAATTAAACAAGTTAGGGTTTATTCCTGGAAACAATATAAAAACTTATACACATTTAAATCGTGTGTTTTAATCGTGGCCGTCCATCTCTATTAACTGAGATCGAACGGCTCCTGCTGCGCGAGTTCTTCAGAGAACTCAAATCGAAACCGAGTACTAATCTGCCTATATCTCCTAATCTACAGAACGAAATCGAATGGTTTTTGTTTCTATGGATTCGAAATTCGATTTCGGTTCTATTGGTACCGTTTTTTCCCCAATTTTAATGCAGAGCTCATCAAGATTCGTATTCAATTCGAACGTTAGGGCTTATATCGGTACAGGACTTCAATTCGAACGAAATCCTCACAAATTCTCCTAATCTAGAGCGTAATTGACACAATTGAAACATGGGTTAGATCGGGATTGTAATACCGGTTAGCATAATCGGAGGAATTTGAAGAGAACTCACCAGAATTGCCCGAATCGAAGCGATTCGAAACGTTTTTCTGGAAAAACTTGAACTTTCGACCAGTTTAGGAAGCAACCTTCGAGGATCTATAAGTTATTGCACAGATCTAGTTAAGCTTTGATTTTGGGCTCATTAGAAAGATGACACTTAGATCTACACATTGATAACTAGAACTAATCCTAACTCGCATTATACAGAAAGAAAATTGACCCGAAAGTTACGAGTTTACCTCTCTGTTTCCGGTATGATTTTATGTGCTGAAAAATCCGGAACTTTGAGCGACTATAACTTCCAACCGGTTATGATTCAGGCTTGGACATAAACATAAGAATTGTAGACGGGTTAGAGATCTACGCAACGAGCTAAAGAAACCAAAATTTGGTTGAGAACGAAGGATTTATGGCCAGAACGAATATACCTGAATTCGAAGGGAATTGAAAAATCTGGGTTGCGAACGTGAAAGGTGGCAACTTGAGATCGACTTTCCCGTCGATGTCGGATGATTTAGGGCTTGTATGAGTTACGGTTGTAAAGAGGGAATTAAGGAGAAGAGAGTGGCGAAGACGGCATGAAAAAATATTGAGTAATGAAGAGATATAGCCGTCACAAGTTAGGTCAAGATCGGTTGTTAGCTGGAGAAAAACGAGGAGGTAAAAATCTGCTAAGTGTTGGGACGCTCGAGAGACTGACACGTGGCACTTATGAAATTTTGGCTCTAAACTTCAAACTAGCATAACTTTGGCTGATGATCCGTTTTTGACGTTCTTTTTATCGATCTTCATGGTTTTTCATAACCTATTTTTTGGTATAGGTTTCATGGCCTGGTTTGACCATCCTCAAAAAGTCAACTCTAGCAAGGCTTAATAATCTTTAAGGTTTCTAGAATTTTATATTGACTTCTTATTTCAAAACAATGTTCCAACACTTCCCAAAATCTTTATAATATATATGGAGTGTTTAATAATTTTCCCAAGATTTATTGACTTATAAATCTTATTATTAAATCATAATACCATATAATAATGTATAATAATTAGGGTTAAATAGAAGAAAACCCCTAACATAAATTACACAACCCCATATCATATTTACTATTCATATTCCATATATAATTTAATATTCATAATTCCATATAATAAGTTAATACTTAATGTATATTAAAGGTTTAATAAAGACATCCCCTAAATTAATTTAAATTAATTTTCAATTAATTTAGGGGTATTTCACCGGGAGTCATCCCCGTCCTTCATCTTTCTCTTTTGGCGTGCCTGGACCCTCCCTCCTCTTCTGCTGCACCCTGTACAGGTTAGCAGCTTTCCCATAGGCGCCTTGGAGACTCGGGATGGTCAATATGCTCAAGGCCTCCTGGAGACTCCAGTTGAGTCCTCCCACGAACCTCTACACCTTCGATGCCTCGTATGGGACCATAGTAGGTGTGAACCTCGCCAGCTCCAGAAATTTTGAGTAGTACTCCTTCACACTCCGGGACTGTTGCTTGAGCTCCGAAAATTCAAGATATTTTTGCATCCGAACAAGCTCTGGGTAGAAAGCGCCTTCGTATAGCCTCTTTCATTGCATCCCACCCAAAGTCAGGTCCCGCCAGTAGCACGTCTTTGTTGGCAGACCCCAGATATCAGCCTCGCTCTTGAAGTAGTAGACAATCGCTTTCACCCACTTGTTAGTTGGACAGTTGACCGCTTCAAAATTTTTATCGAATTCACGAATCCAATCCTCGAGTAGTACCGGATCTTCTTCCCCCTTAAATGAAGTAGGCTTCAGGTGGGCAATCCTTTTGGTGTAGTCCTCTGGTACGTTGTCTCGACGTGCGTGCCGTTGGACGATCTATCCCAAATTTAGTGCGAGCTCCTGAAGCTGTCTCAATGGATCGTTGGCTGCCATATTGATCCTTCAGCTTCGACATCTAGTGTTGTATGCAAAGTTGAGTCGGCCTGCCAGTCCTACTTCGCTTGAGCTAAAAGTGAACTCCTAATTATAAGTCATGATTAAAGGAACTCAAATCTCTACTCCCATATTTACCCCTCGAGTTATACTAAAATTCTACTACTCTCCAATCCTCATGTAATAGGCATAATAACAATATTCATATCACACATGTAGGCAAGCAACATCCAATACTCCTTGTGCATCTTTCCAACATATTACTTAGCTTACAGAATCATCCAATGTAGCACAATAGATCCAATACACATCATAATATATAGCAATCAGTTTTCCTAACTATGTGAGCGCATTCCCAATTCCCCAAATCAACCATCAGTACCTGCGATCAGAAAACAACAGACAAAAACATGAAATGATCGCACAAATCAGATAATTGAGTAACTCCTACCTCAATGTGTAAAATACATTTTAAAGTTCATTTTATCCGTTTATCAATCAGACGAGAGAGAGAGTTTGAATAATTAAATCGCTCTTCCAGAAACTATAATTACCAATAAAATCAATAGGGAGCTTTCAATAGGAGATAACCACAATTCCAAACACGGTGTCACCTATGGGACCCCAAACAATAATTCCAGGACAGTCACCTATGGGACCGTCAAACACCACCTCACCCTAAGTCCTTAAGTGTGCCACCCCCTATGAAACAGCAGTAACATAGAGCTTAACTGCAGTAATTGGACGCAGTGCAAAAGATAACGATAATGAGGAGTACCTGTGGGATCCAAAGACATAATAATCATTCCTGTGAAAGTCTCCCCAAAATCCTTAATCAATCCATTCACTACAACATCTCAATTTAGCCATTTTCAATACGTGGGGAATAATCCCAATTTACGAAACCGCAATCTGAGAATAAATAATCTTCCAACAAATACAACCTGTTGATGCTATTTTGATCGGCAAACTCAGCTCAATACTGAAGTCTACGATAAGACTAATTCCAGAAGACGCTCATCAGTCTAGAACTGAGAAAACGAAGGGAGAAGATAAAATATCTCAACAAGATTTTATATATCTGTTAAAGATAAATAAAATCTTGGTTAATAGGTTGTAATTTTATCTTTGATATCTATATATGAGAGTGTAAATCTAGGGTTAAAGGTTAAGGTTTTACGAAGGAAAATAGAAGGGGAAACACGGGCGAGAGACAGTGTGAGAATTCCATGTGAAACGATTCATGAGGCAGTTACCTGGGTCTAGGGTTATACGATCTGAAGTTACATACGGGGTAGAACTTCAGATAATATAGGTTGAGGGAGATATACTTTCTTAATGTGAGTTGAGTTGTTGTGCTCGTAAGGCTGTGGAAAGTACTATCTCTACATGTAATACTGTATCAGGTGTGATACGTGATTATATAATAGTCGATTGGTTCTTACTGTTATCTATACTAGTTTGCTGTTCTTCGTCAGTACTATACTCATGCGGTAGGATTCAACAATTGGTATCAGAGCACGGTTACCCTCTACTTTCAAAGAAACTTCTTCAGGGTTGATCGTGATGAATTCCTACAGTGTTAAACCTCCGAAGTTGACAAAGTTCAACTACACCAGTTGGTGTGAACAGATGGAAGATCAACTGATTTCTATTGATCTACAACTATGGGACATAGTGACCGAAGGTGATCTGAAGCCGAAGTTTGAGCAGGACGGAGTCACCAAGGAAAAACCTAGATCTAGCTGGAGTGAATACGACAATAAGTTGATAAGAAAGAACAGGCAAGCTCGAAGAATAATTATGTCATCATTATCAGATTCAGACCAACAGAAAGTATTGGGATTGCGCACTGCCAAAGAGGTTTTGGAATTTCTCAAAACCGCATATGCTGGAACAGATTCTGTTAAAAGGGTACAGGCAAACAGCTCAAGAGACAGCTTGATAACTTCAAGATGTCAGACGGTGAGACTATATCTGAAACACTTGAGAGATTTGACAAGATTTTATGTGAGCTCAGACTGTTGGGGTAGTTCTTGATAATGATGTGGTGAACGAAAGGTTCTGGATAGCCTTGGTAAAGACTGGCTGAACTTTACCACACTATTGGAATCCACAAAGGATTTATCAAAGTTAACCTTTGAAGAGCTGGGTTCAGAACTGACAGTATATAAAGGAAAGATGAGAGGAGAACTAGTAAGTCTGAGTGTGAACAAGGATTTGGCGCTGAAGGCCAAGAAAATTCCGGTGAAAAGAGAAGGAAGGTGAAGATACGAATGAGGATGAGGTGATTACCATGATAGCCAACGAGATCAGAAAAATATTTGGAGGAAGACGAGGTTCCGGATCTAGGTTTGATAAACCAAATCAAAGAGAGAGCATATTATATGTTTTCGGTGTAACAAACCAGGACATGTAGTCAAGGATTGCACACTCAAGCCTAAGGATAACTTTCATGATAAAGTCAAGAAATTTACAGAAGCTGCAGTAGAGGCATGGGGTCAAGACGTCTCAGACACAGACTCAGAAACGGAAGAAACAGCACAGGTGTGCATGACGGTCGTAGTTGAAGAGATGAAGATGTAAGTGCGATGTCAGACAGGGACTTTTGCATGATGGCTAGCGGAGACTGGCAGAAGGTTCTAGAAGCTGATGAGGTAAGTCCTAAACGCGTTGAAAATGCCTTCAATTCCTTGTCTAAGAAAGATATTTTCAATTTGTTAACTTCCGCTGTTGTTAAGATTAAGATGCTAGAGTCAAAATTGTCTGAATTAGAGGTGTCTAAGGAATTTGTCACTGAATCCCAAGCTAAAGAAAATTCTCAGATAAAATATGTAAAACCTTTGTTAGAAAGAATCGAGTATCTACCCGAGTGGGCACAAACTGAGTTTAGATCTCTTCAAGAAGGATGCGAAAACTTGAGAAGAAAAAATGAGACCTTGGCAAACGATCTGTCAAAAATCGTAAGAGAAAAGGAGATATCTTCCCAACAAAATCCAGTATGGTACACAGGAAAAGATGATCTAACATGAATGCTAGTTGTAAAGAAAAAGGTAGAAACATCGGGTCACACACCCATACGTAAAACTTCCAAACTCAAGAATAATAAGTCTGAATATTTTTGTCACTTTTGTCATAAATATGGTCATAGTATAGGGTTCTGTAGAGCATTGAATTCCCGGAGTACATCACACATACCCAGAACGCTTTCTCAGTTCCGAACTATAGAACACCTTCTCTTATCCATGAAAAACCGTGATCAGACAAGTTTGGGTACCTAAGACTAACAAGTGAATGTCTGTTCATAGGCACTGGCAACCACGCAATATGAGAATTGGTGGTTAATGGATAGTGGATGTTCAAGACACATGAGTGGCGATAGAGGAAAATTCAACACTCTTGTTGAACATCGAGGAGGAAAAGTAACCTTTGGAAACAACGGGAAAGGACGAATAATAGGAATTGGCACGGTTGGAAAAGAACACTACATTGATAAAGTTAGTCTTGTGGATGGTCTTAGTCATGATCTACTTAGTGTCTCACAAGTTTGTGATAAGGGTCCATCATAAGTCGTTTTTTATTATAACGGTTTTCAAATACGTAATAAGGCAACTCAGGAAGTTTTGCTTCAAGGTTGTAGAGTTGGTAATCTCTACATGGTGGATGTCAGTGATCAGAATGATCTATCATGTCTTACGGTCAATGAAGAAGATGTTCTGCTGTGGCATCGAAGGTTGGGACATGCACATCATCAGTTAATCAACAAACTCAGGATAAAAGGCTTAGTGAATGGACTGCCAGAGAAAGACTTGATCTCAATACAATCTGCCAAGATTGTGCTCTAAATAAACTTACACACATCTCTCATAACTCCAAGAGTGTGGTCAGCAGTACTAAGATTCTTGAGTTGTTACACATGGATTTAATGGGGCCTATGAGAGTGCAAAGTCAGTCTGGCAAGAGATACGTACTGGTAGTTGTCGATGACTATTCAAGGTACACTTGGGTTATCCTGCTTCATTGTAAGGATCAAACCTTTAATGAAATTAAAATCTTGGTCTCACAACTTCATTCTGAAACTGAGAGCAAGGTTAAGTACATACGAACTGACCAGGGTACGGAATTCCTCAATAAAAGGATGTCACAGTTCTGTACTGATACTGGAGTCACACACACTCACTCTGCGGCCAGAACACCTCAACAAAACGGAGTTGTTGAATGAAAGAATAAGACTCTTCAAGAGATGGCTCACACTATGCTAAATAGCAGTGGTCTTTCAACTAGCTTCTGGGGAGAAGCTATCAATACAACTTGCTATATTCTCAATAGGGCTCTTATTCAACCTATATTGATCAAAACCCTTTATAAGTTGTTCAAAGGTCGTAAACCAACTATTACGCATCTTAGGGTGTTTGGATGTACATGCTACATTCTTAATCATGGGAAAGATCAATTGGGCAAATTCGATAAAAGGAGTGATGAAGGGGGTTTCCTTGGATATGCTATGAAAAGCAAGGCATATCGTGTTTTCAATTAACATACTCTGATGGTTGAAGAGTCCACAAACATAAAGTCTGATGAGAACAACTTCAGAGGCAGAGCTGGTCAAGAAGTAATAGAGGATTTATTTCAGATTAAGGATGGAGCAACACCTCGTGATGATGATTCGGGAGCTGAATCAGAGGAAGAGCTGACTCAAACTCAGAGTCCACCACCATCAGTTCACAGAACTCAGAATTGTGTCCGATTGCACCAACTGATACCAATACCTCTCAAAGACAGACAACAGAGGCACCTCATCGTCTGACAGCCAGAAATGTTCCAGACATAGAAGTTAACAATATTCTATAAGAATTAAATACTGGAGTTAGAACTCGATCTACCACACAAAATTTTGTGCCTTCGTTAGTTTTTTTTCCACAACAAAACCTAAAACCGTGAAAGAAACACTGGAGGATGAGAGTTGGATCAATGCCATGCATGAGGAGTTGAATGAGTTTGTGCGAAATGATGTGTGGGAACTTGTTGCCAAACCCAAAAACCAAAACGTCATTGGAACTAAGTGGGTTTACAGAAATAAACTGGATTCAGATGGACAAATCTTCAGAAACAAAGCACGATTGGTAGCTAAAGGTTACAATCAACAAGAAGGATTGGATTTTGATGAGACTTATGCTCCAGTTGCCCGTCTTGAGGCCATTCGTCTTCTAATTGCGTTTGCAACTTTACATAAATTCACTCTCTATCAAATGGATGTGAAGTGTGCTTTCTTAAACGCACATCTCAAAGAAGAGGTATATGTATCTCAGCCACCAGGCTTTGAAGATAGTGAAAAACCTGATCATGTGTATCGGTTGAAGAAAGCCTTGTATGGTCTCAAGCAAGCACCAAGAGCCTGGTATGAACGGCTGACAACCTTTCTTCTAAAACAAGAATTTGTACTAGGAAAGGTCGATCGTACGTTGTTCATCGAACAAAATGGGGCGGACAAGCTTTTAGTACAGATTTATGTAGATGACATTGTCTTTGGATCTACCACTCTAAGTCTGATCAAGGTTTTGTCTCTATGATGACCAAAGAGTTTCAAATGAGTAACATGGGTGAGCTTACATTTTTCCTTGGACTACAAATCAGGCAGACATCGGATGGCACGTATATTAGTCAGACAAAATACACACTTGAACTTTTGACCAAATATAAGTTCAATGAGTGCAAGCCGGTGCTTACACCAATGTCAACGTCTCTCGGGCTAGGACTGGAGGTAGATGCAGAATCCACAGATCCAACGGTTTATAGAGGGATGATTGGTTCACTTCTCTATCTTACAGCCAGCCGACCAGATATAATGCAAAGTGTGTGCTTCTGTGCACGTTTTCAGGCTCATCCAAAGGTACCACATGTCAAAGCCGTCAAACGTATCTTTCGTTATCTTCAAGGGACAGCGGCACTTGGGCTATTATACATAGCTGAATCACTACCCACTCTTGCTGCATACACGGATGCAGACTTTGGAGGCTCACTCACTGATCGGAAGAGCACCACTGGTACAGCATAGTTCTTTGGGTCAAATCTGGTAGCATGGTCTTCATGAAAACAAGCGTATGTTTCTCTGTCTACAACTGAAGCTGAATACGTTGCTACTGCTGCTTGTTGCGCACAGATCTTGTGGCTCTATCGGCAACTTGAAGACTATGGCTTGTCTTTTATACCAGTCCCTATTTATTGTGATAACACAAGCACAATTGAGCTCACAAAAAATCTCGTTCGCCACTCACGCTCTAAACACATAGATATTCATCATCACTTTATCCGAGATCATGTTGAACACGGTACTGTCATCTTACTTCACTATCCAACAGATAAACAGTTAGCCGACATTTTCACCAAGCCTTTACCTAGAGAAACCTTCGAGAAACATCAGTTTGAGATTGGCATGGTTGACACTAAGTGAGATACTCCTGTTTTCTTTTTTGTCTTTTGTTTAGTCCTTTAGTTTAGTTACTTTGACATCTTCAATTCTGAACTACAATTTTTATTTTCTTTCATTTTATGTGTTGTATATTCACAACCGTTTCATAACTATGTTATCACGGTTCTTAATGAGTCTTTACATAATCAATTACTAAGATTTTTGTTAATAAGTTTCGTGTTTGTCCAAGTAGCTATTACTGTCCTAGATCATAACTGAAACATGCCTGATTAATTTGGGAACTTATTTTACACTCCGGAAGTAAAGTTATTTCATAAGTATGTATCCAGTGACACGTTTGTATTCAAGAAATGAACTGGGTTTGAAGGATAGATTGGTGGTATGAACAAGGCAAGAGATTCCGCTACTCACAGTTTGGTAATAAAATAACAAATTGGCCTCCTTCATCTGGCTATTAAGTCTCTGAGGATGCCTTATCATCTAACTTCCTAAGGCGGTAACTACTCTTGGCAAAAGTTGACCCAACGTCCGCGTACAAAGATGCGGAGGTAAAAGTCAAAAGCCCTGTTCGCAAAATAATAATACCAAAAACAGAAGTTCTTGTGATCAATGACTAGACTGTGAGTATGAATCTGTGGCGATGAAAGGTTACGTGGAATAAGACTTTACTTCTCGCCTCTTGTCGATTCAATGGAAAGTGAAAGGAAAAGGGGAGATCATTCCACAATACAAACGTGCCACTTTATATATGTACATATTTTCAAACACGAAGAGTGAAATGTCTCAACTTACTCAGACGTATTACTTGATTCCTTGGATAAAACACTGAATTGATTAACTTATCTTAGAACATTGTATTGTGTAAAACTCAGTTCAGAACTGAGGTAGTGTGTTAAGCAACGGTCTGCTACATTCTCTTCGCTTGTTTTTTAAAAAGAAAAAAAAAACCAACCAACAAAAACAGTGTTTTTCTGTTTTCCACAGAAAATGTTTGGTATTCTTCTTACGTCCTCAGTTTTCCGTCAATTCTTCCTCTTTCAAACAAAGTTCTCACTGGTGTCAGCTCTCACTTTCTTGAATTCCTCTCGAACCTTCACAATCACCTACGATGGATTCTTTTGAACAACTCCTCATTGACTAAGATGTTCGCCCACTCTCTGTCGAGAAACCTGTTGATATCAAGAAGTCTCACAGTAAGTCCCTGACCCCAATTCAAAAACCCTCACCCGGGGACAATTCCCCAAACCCTACTGATGAACCCACGGTGTTAAGTGACAATGCATCTTCCGCAACTCCCACTGAACAGGGTTAGTTACCTCTCCACCAACTGTTACCACCCGCCGTCACTTACGGGATTGATCCAAGAAAGCGTCGCCTGGAGTTGAGCCTACTTCTGCACCTCAGCTGAAGCGCAAGGTAGTTGATTCTCCCGTCCCCCAGTCTCGTTCTTCGAAGCGCAGGAAATCCATCGGTAACCCTCTGTCCAGAACAAAGGCGAAGGAATACAATCTGAAAGATTGCAGAATCCAGGTCGTTCTTTTCCTCAGAAACCTATTTTTGGTCGGTCTCTACTTGAATCTGACATAGTTCCAGGAAAACTAATAGACTTTGACTGACTTATAATAATTCTTTAGAACCTCTAGGAGAGATCTTGAAATTTCAAGGGTGGGATAAATTGTTCAAGTCCGAAACTGTGTATTACCTGGAATACCTATTTCCGTTTATTCAAAACATGGAATTTGTTTCACCTTTTGAAATCAAGACTGAAGTAGCGGGCAAGAAGATGATCATTTCTCCTGCATAGCTTGTAATGATTTTGGAAGTCCCACTAGATGGTCTGGCTGAGTTTAACTCACAGAAAATCAATGTGCATCTCATACTGATGTGGTTAATCATTTTGCTTTATCTCGTGTGAGTTCTAGACTCAAGCATTACCCACAAAGGGATTGGGAAATCTTGTCACGTCTTTTACATCTGATCATTTACCAGTGCATTTTCCCACGATTGGATATGCGGGACAAGGTCACACCTGTCGATCTTGCTGTTATGTGGTGTCTTGACAAGAAAATACAGCTGTCCTTGCCAAGAATCATCATTTCTCATTTGCGGACTGTCATCAATAGCTCAAAGCCATCCATTCCCTATCCGTTCTGGTTGACTAAAGTTCTTCAGCATCATCAGATTTCTTTGGAGGATGCCTACTCTGTCTCGACTCAACCAACGAGTTATCTAGCTCTACCTACTCTCTCCAAAATGGGATTGGAACTCTCAGGATCTGGCTGGCAACTCAAACAGACAGGCCAACAAGATGCAAAGAATATTAAGACGTCTGCTCCAGATCACGTGTTGCATCTGTTAGTTCAGTTGTCCTAGGCTCTGTGGTGGCTCTTGAAAAGCGCTTACTGGCGCGACTCGATAGAATGGAGGATAAGCTAAACACTTTAATGCCTATGGCCAATTCGAGTTCGGAACCTTCAGCAAATTTGTAATGATCACCTGGATTGCATCCTACCCTTTTCCCCCGGTTACCAACTATTATGGATTGTTAATTTCTTTTCTGCTGGAAGTTTTTTTGATGTGGCAAAAGGGGGAAATGTTTTGGAAGTCTTAAGAATTCTTTCCTCTCAGATTTAGACTGTTAGTTCATTTTCTGACCTAGGGTTAAAGATTTCTCAGCACTTTAATTTCTAGTCTCTTCTGTTAATACTCTGGTTTATTCTTGGTTCACTTGTGACTTTATCTTTCAATATGATGTAACTCGTTTATGTTGCATTTATGAACTGTTTTGCTTTTAATGTCTTTATCTTTTGTCATGAATCATTTAATGCTTAAAAACTGGTGAGTTATAGATTGAGTACAGGATAAATCAAAGGTTATATAAGATTCAGGGGGAACAGCTGATAGATGATTAAACTATCACGAGGGGTGCCATGGTGTAAAACTCAGTGGGAATCAATTTCAAAAACTCAAAAAGATCGGTCACTCAGTTCAAGACTTCAATAGTTTGCCGCATCAAAAAGGGGGAAACTGTTGATGCTATTTTGATCGGCAAACTCAGCTCAATACTGAAGTCTACGATAAGACTAATTCCAGAAGACGCTCATCAGTCTTGAACCGAGAAAACGAAGGGAGAAGATAGAATATCTCAACAAGATTTTATATATCTGTTAAAGATAAATAAAATCTCGGTTAATAGGTTGTAATTTTATATTTGATATCTATATATGAGATTTTAAGTCTAGGGTTAAAGGTTAAGGTTTTACGAAGGAAAATAGAAGGGGAAACACGGGCGAGAGACAGTGTGAGAATTACATGTGAAACGATTCACGAGGTAGTTACCTGGGTCTAGGGTTATACGATCTAAAGTTACATACGGGGTAGAACTTCAGATAATATAGGTTGAGGGAGATATACTTTCTTAACGTGAGTTGAGTTGTTGTGCTCGTAAGGCTGTGGAAAAGTACTATCTCTATGTGTAATACTGTATCAGGTGTGATACGTGATTATATAATAGTCGATTGGTTCTTACTGTTATCTATACTAGTTTGCTGTTCTTCGTCAGTACTATACTCACGCGGTAGGATTCAACACAACCGAAACCTTTTTCCTCCAATTTACAAAACACGAAGTCAAACAAACATGAGCATAGAAATTTACCTGAACAATCAACCACTTCAGGAGATCAATTCCACAGAACTACTAATAGCGCCCGTCGACGTAATCGGGGTCTAAATATGTATATATAAACAGCAGTCAGGATCTACTAAACATAATAAGAATAATTTAGCATACTATTTAAGTAGTAGACTTTACCCGACGTAATCCTAACTGCCACCAGGGAAGAGATTTGACAACGTCAAGAAGAAGTGCGTGAATTTGCAAGGGTTAGGAGAGAAGGTGTGTGGTGGCGTTACGCTGAGGATGAAGAGAAAATGAAGAAGATCGATGATTTAAATAGAATTAATTTGTAAAATAAAGAGGAATGCTATTAATTAAATAAGTAATAATTTACTTCAAAGAAGAAAGAAAATAATGAATAATTTAAAGGAGAGTTCTACTAATTAGTATTATAGATATTTAAGAGGGTATAACATTATTAACGTTATGGAAAACTGGAAGGAGAAACGCGATCGCGAACAATATCGGTTTAGAAATAAATAGTTAAATAATTTCCAATCGAAAATAATAGGGGAAAGTAATTCAGCCGTTGTAACAAGATAAGAAGGAGAGCAAAATATCTAGAGAAGGAGTGAACATATATTTACTTGATATAAGAGGAGGATAGAAATAAATAGAAATAGAAGTAAAACAAAATCAGGAACTCCAGCAAAAGAATTATAATTACGTTGGAAGATGAGCCTAGAATACCAACAATGAAAATATCGGGAGTAGAATAAGGGTTTTATAATTAATTAATTTTGGAGAAGCAAAACTAGACTTGAACTCTTAAAGTTAAGAATAATTTATTAAGAAGAAGTAAGATTCGATTTGGACTCTTAAAATTAAGAATAGTTAATTAAAAGGAAGTAAAGTTAGATTTGAACTCTTAGGATTAAATGAACGTAGTAAGTCTATAGGATGTAGATTAAGTATTTAAATGATAATATCGGTGGGAAATTAAGGGAAGGTATATTGAATAATCATTAGAATATAATAGGTAATCATTTATCTCCCCTGGGCCTACTATTACTCCTAAAGTCAGACTATACATCCATATCATATCTATCCTAATATAACGTTCATCCTTCTCATGCCAACCATATATTATACTTATTCAAACTCGAATATTCGTAGGTATTTCAAGAAGTACCTTTGCATGGACGGATTCAGGTCTTCAGAAGTACCTCAAGTTGCATCACACCACATTCTTTATGAGCATCCCGATTCACACTCATTGCATCTTGGACAGGTTTCGGTCTTTGTAAGCATACGAATCATATCATTTCTTTCCACTTTGAATGTATTTTAGTCTCTAGAAGCACCCGAGTAGTAGCATATCATACCTTTCACTTTGGACAGGTTTCGATCTTCATAGGCACCCTAGCGACATCATACCTTTCACTTTGGATGGATTTTGGTCTTCAGAAGCACCAGAGCAACATCATACCTCTCACTATGGATGGATTTCGGTCTTCAAAAGCACCCAAACAACATAATACCTTACTTCTCACCTTGGACGGATTTCGATCTCCAGAATCATTTGAGTAGTTTTTTTTCTTCATCTTGGACGGGTTTTAGTCCCTAGAAGCATCAGAATTGCACATTTCATTAAATAAGTTCCAGTTCTTAGAACAACTTGGATGCCTTTTGATTCACAACTTAGACATGTCCAGACCCTTAGAAGTACCTGGGTACACTGTCTTTCACATTAAATAGGATCAGACCCCTATAAGTTCTGGGAACTTTAAACTTCTTAAAATATAGGTAGTTGGCACCTCCAAATAACCCGACAACTTCTAGAGTCTTCCCATAGGTAGCCAACGCTAGAATAGCTCGGCCAATAAAGTGATTTAAACAAAGACTCAAGGCAGGAAGCAGAAGCTCTAAGGGCGACAAATTTTGGGATGTCCCTCAAGCATAACTAATCTTTCATCTTCCATAACAAAGAGTAGTTGATAGGGGGAAATCTATTATACTCGAAATTTTGACCCTTGGGAAAGGCCTTAGTGCACAAAGGCAAGGACAAATGGTCAAAATGCACAAGGTTAGGATTTTCAAGGACATTCTTGGGACTTTTATTTTAAATGATTGTGTTATCATTTCAAATATTCTCAACAACATATTCATTATGAAAGCCATTTCTTCAATTTTCAAACTAATTTTTATTCAAGATATATAGCTTTTAATTCATCTTATAAGCTAATTTCCTTAATAATAATACAAAGAATTGCCTATAAATAGGAAAGAAAGGCTTCCACATGCTTAAATAAAATTATCACATGGTTAACATGGATACAGATAGTCATAAACATGACAAAATTAATCTGAACCAAAGCCCATTTTCAAAGTGAAATTCAAACACTTTTGTAATTTTCGCTCACCTCTGGAAATTACCCAATCAAGTTAAAATGTCATGAAATATTAATACATGATAGATGACGGTATTTAGACCATAACCCGATGGAATTTGGATTTTTGAATTTCCAATATTTATTTATGAATTATAGGAGGCGGCAGATTACGAGATTTTTATTAAAACGGTCATTCATCCAAATGATATGATTGTAACTCTCAAAATTCTTAAAAATATTCCTTTACCCGAGGGTCAAATTGATAATTAATCTCGGCCTACGTACAAACCACCTAATAAAATAGATAGAGTTAGATTATTTACTTAAATCTCTCTTATCTATTTGCCTAAACCTTTTCCTCTATAATGAGATCTTCCCATCAACCTAAAAACACATTAGAGACCTCCCAAAGTCAGAAGAAGACAACACTTCCAATCCGCCTCCGACATTTTCAGTATCCATATACCAAGATCATACCAAAATTCTACTAAAATAACACAAAAAACTCTTTCTTTGATCTTCTATCTAATTTCCAAACATTAGAACCCCACCAAATTAACACAAGGTGTATAACAACATCAAGAGATCTTCCCAGAAGCTCGGAGTCGTTGTCTTACCGAAGGTTAACCAACGTGTAGGATCAAGCTGTCACATTCCCAATCAGGTTAGAACTTCAATTTTTTTAAATCTACAATCTCACTATGTTCTCTCCCTGAATCCTAGCAAAATTACAAATTTTTGGTGACTTAATTCGAGTTTTATTAACATCTGTCTAATAACTTGTTTACTAAGTTTCGACATGAAAAAGACTTCAATTTGAAAAAAAATCACCACCGATTGACTTAGAGTTAATTTAGTCACATACCCATAAAATTTGAGCCTAAACACTGTGATATATTGGATTTTATTTTAGGTTTTATAGGAGTATTGCATATATGTGTTATCATATACTTAAGTCGGATATTTTTGGATGTGGTTATTTGAGGAAGATTGGAAGGTCCAGTTGGTAATTAGCCCAACCCATCTTTAATTTGTAAGGAAGGAATAAAAGTTTTATTTTCTTTCCACGATTCATTCTGATTCACGTTTCGCTTTGTGCCCCTCCCTCTCTGCTTTGTCAGTTCGCTCTCTGTGATGATCGGTCCTCAGTTGTGGATTCTTATGTGTGGATCACGTTCTCTGTGAAGCGAAGGGTTCACATTTGTGTTCTTCTTCGGTTAGGAGTTTGGTTCTCATGTTGGGTTGTTTTTAGTTTTCTTGGTTTGGTTATAAATCTTTTGTCTGGTTTGGTTAGATTGTTCTGCGTGAGTTGTTGGTGGTGGATCTGTGGTGAGGATAGACGCAATTTGATCCAACGGTACTCTTTAGATCTTTGAATTTGAGGTGTGTGGTAGATGGATTTGACTCGGTATTTCACCCATGGGGAAATTTAGGGATTTGGTTCTTGTCTGATTTGATGATTTCCTCTGTGATTATAAACTAGCCTTTTGCCATGATTTGATGATTCTTAAGTACTTTGTTAGTCTAAAAGTGAGTGTTGATTGAGAAGTTCTTTGAAGAAATTTTGCATTAGGAACTTACAGTTTTTCTCCGTGTTCGGACTTGCGTCTAGACATGCTACGAGGATGCAACGAGTTTTTACAGTGTTTGCTGTGTCCAGACATCTGTCCGGACTTTTATGGCTGTACAGAATGCGAGGACAAGGTCTAGGTTTGAGTTTCGGACTTTGTCTGAACTTCCAAGCCCGATGTAAGTACAGACACACCACAAATGTTTTTCTTCAAAGTTTTGTCCGGACTTCCAAGTCCTGGCACAAGCCAAATAACTTCTATTTTAATTCTCTTTAGTCTCGACTTATGTCTCGACTTCCAAGCCCAGACACAAGTCCGAACATCTCAGTTTCAAGTCTTGACTTGCGTTCAGACTTCCAAGCTCGGACATATGTCCAAACAGCCCTCTAAATTTGACTAAAATTTACAGCACTTACACCGTATATATATATATATGTACATGACTAAACTAGTAGTAAGCTAAATAGACTCCAAGTCTCGGTGGAACGACAAAGCCCACTCATCCGTGAATTACATCCCTAATTATTTTTATCAATTGACTGACCTAGTCAGCGACATGCCACAATAACACTTAGGTTGCAACTTGGCTCCCTCATGACCTCATGCGTTTGCCAATGTTGTCTCGATGAACCTCTTGGCGGATCCCAGTGTCCCATTTGATTTTACCGTGACTCATATGATCCCACCTAATCAACGTCACCTTCAAACCCTAGCATCCTAGCTAGTCCGCTCTCTTGTTTCATGGTGAGCCTAGGTCACGTTCATGTTCAAGGAGAGCCTAGCTTAGGTTACCTTCAGTGCCGGGCAAATCCTATAATACCGCACCACTAGTCTCGTAATGGTCAGCTCTCAATGACACAGTCCACACATTCGTGTGTGTAGCCCCAAGACACCCACATACTCTCATTGGCAAGCCTCTCTTCCATACCTTGACACTGGGTTTTGCACTTAGTGACACTGTCCCATTAGTGGACGGACGGGGTATGGGCTCAGATATTATAGTCACGGTTAGAGTTGTAGATTGTAACAACGATAAATTTGTTACGTTTCTAAATAAAGACTTCAGAGACATCACAAACCAAATATAATAGTTGTCTTAGATATGAGATGTTAGCCGAAGTTCATGGGAATGCAGAACACACCAACTTACAGGTTTGATGATATTATAGCAATGAGAGACGTTTGACCAGCGGGGAAGACGTGACGGAAAATCTGTTAGCACGCTTTGGAGGTAAATTAAGCTGATAAATTAACCCAAATCAAATGAATTACGCGTGATTCCCATCCATGCTATATACTAAATATATAGTGGTATGTATATGCTAGCGCAACGTAAATGTTGGAGCTAAGTATCTTCTTTTGCGTCATAAAGCACTATAAAGCTAGAAGAAAGCGCTCATTTTCCAGGTATGTGATGGTTTCTTATTCGGTGGATGATTGTGATGTATCGTGGATCAATACTATTATAGTGGATTCTTGTTTGTTTCACTTTCCCTTTGCTTGGTGGCGTTTCGTAGCTTTTTTGATGACTTTTGTGAAAGAATAGTAAATAAATAAGGGAGTGAATAAAAAGTATGTACTCTGTTATGTTCTTTGCTTTTCTTTAGTTCTGTTTCCTCACGAATAGGCGTCTGTTATCGCAGTTCACACGTCATAGTTCCTTGGCTTTACTCCCAATTCCAAAATACTGTGAAGCCACGTTTTGTGCACCTTTCTATCGCTTGGGGTCTCACTCTATGGATCTGAGTATATAAGCGTATGTAGGTAACAGAGAGAGACAACGATCGAAGAGAGCAACACATCGCGACCTTTCCAGTAGTATTCTTGGCTTGATAGCTTCGGTTTAAGTTTCTTGCCTTTGAGGAGAAGGAAGGGAAGGAAAGGAAAGGAATTCAGGATAGATAGCAAGAAGGCCGCTAGCTACCTATTAAGAAGGTCATCATAATCGATCTGCTGTTGATCAATCAATCATGGAGGGTGATGATGATAAGAAGAGACCCATCAACAAGGGTACGTACGTACGACATAATTAATTAAAGTTGTACGTTAATTATCCCACTTTTTTGGTAGAGTTAATTAATTTGCAATCTTGATGTGTATAAACGATCAGGAGTGGAAGCCGCCGGGGAGCATAACGTTCTGGCGAAACATGTGGCTTTTTGATATGAACAACGACGGAATCATCTATCCATGGGAGACATTCAAAGGTTTTAATTATAGTTTTTTTGTCTGCTTAATTATTTCTTTGTTGTTAATATTGATCAATATATCCATGAATAATTAAATTCTGTATGTAGTAATTATTTGAAATTAAGAATATTGTGAAAAAGTATTTATTTAGCAAAAATGGAAATAATTAAAGATGTATGAATATGCTAATGTGAGTACAAATAACAATTAATAGTGATATAATTAATGAATGATACAACAGGTTTTCGAGCTATTGGATGTGGACTTCCGTTATCAGTAGCTTCCGCTTTCATCATCAACATGGGTCTCAGTCGAAAGACTCGTCCTGTAGGTTCCACGCACTCACTGTCTCTTCTTCTTTGTGGTTGTAATTGTGGCACCACGTGTTTGAATGGATGGGTAGTTATATCACCATAAGTGTTACTACAAACTCTTTATCCACAAAAAAACACAGCAAATGGCTTCTTCAGATGATTACTAATTTTTATTTGTAAGATGTAAAATTGAAAAAATAATAGTCAATTTAAGCACCATGAAGTATTAAAAATATGTTATTAATAGTCAAATTAAAAGATATCCTCTCTTTTGGAAATTATCAAAGAATATATAAGGATCAGCTGCCTTGCAATATCCATGAACGAACTACCCGGAAGAAACAACTTTCGGGGTTTCTTTTCATCCAGAGACCGCTGGCTTACTTCATACCAATACTCTGTGGTGTTCGACCCCCGCAACGACTGGGGAATGAAACATAGACAAAAAGACTACTTACTTCATACTTGTATCATATCTGTCTGTCTATGCAATTGCAAATGCAAGTTTGCAACTTAATTTATTAATGACGGTTTTCCATGAATTTAAGCAGGGTAAATTCCCGTCCCTATTATTTCCGATCGAGATCAAGAACATCGCTAAAGCGAAACACGGGAGTGACTCCGGCGTCTACGATACAGAAGGCAGATTTGTAGCATCAAAATTTGAAGAAATTTTCAAAAAAACACGCTCGAAGTAATTCAGAAGCTCTCACGGGAGAAGAACTCAAGGAGATGCTCAAAGCTAATCGTGAGCCTAAAGACTACAATGGATGGTAATTATTCCTTCTTTACCTATATATTGTAATTTATTAACGTACCACCCAACCCGTGTGATATGATATTGATCGATGAAATTGTACAGGTTGGAGCTTATGTTGAATGGACTGTACTGTACAATCTCTGTAAAGATAAGAATGGATTGTTGCCTAAACATACCGTACGTGCTGTCTATGATGGAAGTTTGTTTGAAAAGTTGGCTATGGAGAAGCAAAAGTCCTCACCCAAGAAATGTTGCTGATCGATCAACCTAGTTCATTTGATTTCAATATGGTTTAATTAATTATACTGTGTATTAGTATATACAGCTTGTTCATTATCGTCGTTTTGTTTCCCATTCATATTCGCCTGTGATTTAATTACAATCCAATGCTATGCCAATCAAAAAAAAAAAATTGTACAACCAGCTGTAGCTACCTGGGCGGTTCAAGATGCTGGTTAATACCGTACAATTAACTTGATTCAGGCATGTTTATCTTCTGTTTTTGTTTGTTAAACTTCCTTTATGTGTAAAGCCTGCCAGCTGATATGATGCTGTATAGATAGTTGATTGTGCAGTTACTCTATTTGGATGAATAGATTTGTACGTCCTTGCTGTTGCGTGTGTTCCAACAACTAGAAGCAGCAGTGCATACCTCATGTCCCTACACCAACCAGTACATAATTGATTATTTTCGGCACCACAATGAAAGGTTGTAGCTTGGTGGAGAGGAGTGGTGTCCTCGAACCAAAGATCCTGGGTTCAAAACCTACCCCACTTATCAAAAAAAAAAAAGGATAGGAGGTTTTTCGACGGTTTATGCCTAAAACTGTCAATACAAAACTTATTTTTTAAAAAATAAAGATATTTCATTTTCGACGGGGGGGGATTGGATTCGGTTCAGGGACGTATATCGTATCCCTTGATCATCTGTGAGATACCATAGCAAGTGTACGGACGCTAACAAACGCCATACAAACATTGTTCTACATAATAAGTCTAATGGTTAGTGTGTGTTTTTTGATAACAAATTGATGTATTTCATTAGCTAAAGTCAGATAAAGGCACTATGAATAGCACCCATGACTTGAGAAAAGTTTGTGAGATGAATTCTTACTTCCATCTCCAACTTAAGCAAAATACAAAGGGTAAAACATCCCCTAACTTTAAGAAACTTAGCCCAGCTAAACACATAAACATCTGAAAACATAACATAATTGCTACTAATATTACACTCATAACATTTGTTGCTAACAAAGAACTTGGAGATTTCAATTCGCTTGATATACCGATCCATAGTCTTCCTGATTAACCCAGACGTCAGATTATAACAATTGCTGAGGCTACCCGCCACTAGGACAAGCTCCAAAGCATTTTGATATGTTATAAAACTAACCAAATGCACCATTGTTGTGCTTGAGATATGAAATACCCCCCCGACCTAATATGGCGATCAAATTATCCTAATGGGTATTTAAGAGCCTAATAATGATTAAGTAATATTGGTAAGGAAAAATAAATCCAAAAGAAATAAAGAAACACTTAAAAAGCGTAAAACGCTAAATAAGCGTTAAATAACCATAGGAGGTATGAGACCTCGGTTAGCGTATTATAAGGATTCTAAAGGCTTAATTAAGTCTAAATAAATATGAGGGAACAAATCCCGAAGAAAACAGATCCTTAAAACGGATTAAAATCACTAACGAACCTTAAAGCGCGTTTTTCGAGGTAACCGGAACGGGAAAACGTGTCTTTAAGCGGGTCAAATAGACTCGTAACAATTTTGGTCAACTAAATAATCATTAATAAATATTAGTGAAGTTCTAGAACCAATAAAATCAAGAAAACGAGAGTTTAGTAAAAACTGTCAAAAACAGGAAGTTGTGGGGTAGAAATATAAATAACACAAACTAGTGTGTCGAATATTGCAAATAAAATTGTAAAAACCATATGGGCTGTAGAGCTAGCCGATTTTTAAGGCCCTCTCACACCCTCTCATAACTCTCCTCTTATACACAAAATAACAAAAATAATAAAGCAACCCCTTTATTACTTTACTACTCTACACTCTCACATTCTCTCTCCTATCCCCATTCCCTATTCTCTCTCACGTGAACAAGCACCCCCTCACTCTCTCTTTTTTCTCCTTCTTCAACCCATGCGATTTCCATGGTGAAAGAAGAGAACCCACACAAACACTAACTTCTCTCCTTTGTAACTCTCTCCAAACTCTTCCAAAAATTATAAAAACACCACCATTGTAATCCTCTCACCCAGAGCTACATTTTCATCTTTCCAAAATTCGAAAACACCCACTTTCGATTTTATGGGTATATCCCATTGGGAGCTTCAACACCACCATTAGAAGGCCCTCCTTCTCCTTGTTCTTCTAAGGTAAAAATATTTCGAAAACTCCATCTTTTTCTAGCCCTTGTGGGCAAAACGAGATTCATGAACTAAACCCTTGTTCTTCCTCTTGTTCTAGCCGATTTTGGCTTATTGGTGGAGTTGGAAATATTGTCCTTGAGCCACTCCAAGCTCCATTTGAACCCTTGCAAGGTAATATAAATCCTAAACCCTAAAACTTGTATTAAGACCTAGAAATGGTTAGGGTTAGTTTTAGTGTATTAAAATAGTATATTGAAATGTATTTGTATGGGTTGTAGTAGTAGAGAACTTGGTTTGCAAACCGGTGAGAAAGAAGAAGGAAAGAGGAAGGAGAAAGAAAGAAGAAGCTTGTGAAATAACAAGGTAATATACTTGTCTTTGTGAAGTCTTTGTAAATGAAGGTGTAACAGATTTTGAGGAATTAAAATATGTATCGTAAGGTAGTAATGCATTGATAGTGTAATGTGTAGGAAGAAACAAGATTTTAAACCTTAAAAGACATGTTAAAAACTGTTACAAACTAGTTTGGGAATGAGATGTTGTGCAGGAATTTTAAGAGCATTTTTGTGGCTAGTATTGGTGTATGAAAACTTGTATATTGATGTCTATTGAAACAGGGGAAATAAGTGTTGAATTGTGGACTAGAATATGTGGTGAGAGTTAAAAATATAGGGGAACCTCTGCCCAAATTGTATGGAAATAGGAGGACTTAGTTGTGTAAGAGAAGAAAACTACCTAGGAAATTACTTGGTGTATTGGGAGAGTTTAAGTGAGTAGTTAGTACTTTGTAACAAATTTAGAAGAGGATTTAAGTAAAGGGAGGAACTAGGATTGAGGCAATGCATTGAGGATGTTAGGAGTAGCATTAGTAGAGGGAGTATTGAATGGTAATGAGGAGAGGAAAAATCTGTAACAATTGTAGAAGAAAGAAAGTTGTAACAGAGGAAAAAATGAAAGTGTGAGTGTTAATGTAACAGATTAGTATAGTGTTGGTTTAGGCTAGTTTTAAGTGCTTAATCAATGCTAAAATATGCTAGACTATATGTAGGAATTATGGGGAAGAGATTGGTAGAAGTTTGGAATTAAAACAAAGCTTAAAAACTGTAAATTTTGCAACAGGCTGGAATTGTCCTGGTTTGAAACCAGGACACAAACCAGGACAACCCCAAAAATGCACCCGTAGGTTTCTGAAACAAACTGTCCTGGTTTGAAACCAGGACACAAACCAGGACATGTCAAAAACCACGACAGAAAGTATTACAGGAGGGATGATCCGGGTTTGAAACCAATCCCCAAACCCGGAACACCCAAAATTCTCACCCGAGAGGAACAAGCAGTGTATGGTCCGGGTTTTAAATCCAGCCCTAAACCCGGACCACACCTAATTTACACCCGAGACTACACAAACACCATTGTCCAGGTTTGAAACCAGGACACAAACCAGGACACCCCTAAAAACCCTCCAGAATGTGTTCTAAAGCTATTCCAAGGTAGGGTAAAGATGGGTAATGATATTATAAGATGATTAAGACATAATTAATGATGTTTAAAGGTCATTAAGGCTATAAACAAGCCTAGAAAATAATTGTAAGTAAGTAACTTAAGTAAATGTATTTAAGTAACAAAGAGTTAGTAAGTATGAACTAGGAAACCTTTGGAAAGTAATAAGTAAGGTTAGTTATGGATAATTAACCACCCAATTGTATGTATGTCATAGGATTCGACTAGTTGAACACCGAGGGAGTCGGTGTGTCCAAAGTCAACGTGTGAAAGGTATGATTTCTTCATGCCCTGTATCCTAATCTGGTTACCCCGATGTGTGCTTATTTGATCACCTAATAAGATAAATGCATGAATCGGACTATATTGCACCTACTTGTGCTTGTTTACATTGTTCTTGATATTTGTCTTGAACAATAGTTTGTACAATTCATGAAACATATGAATGATGATGAAGTGTATCATACTTGTAGTGTACTTGTATATTGTAATGTATTTGTATGTAAGTGTATATGGGTATTGTATTATTGTGGCTTGGATGCTGACTTGTACTAATTCCTAACTATCTAACTCCTAACTTAAGTGAGTAATTGGAATGAGTACAAGTCCGATATAGCTTCGGCCACGCGTGAGGATGCGGAGTCACAAGAGGTTGGCTGCAATTCCTGACTCTTAAACTGGTCCGCGGCCCAAATCCCTTAAATGGGTAGCATCCCGGGATTGGTGAGTCAAGTAAATCCCGGAGGTGGGACGGTGTAGTCCCCAGGGCCGGAGGTCCCGACGACTTAACTTGAGTAAGAGTAAGAGTAAGTAAGTATGGATCCGTAAGTAAGTATGAGTATGAGTATGTATGTGTATGAAGTAACGAGTAAAAGAGTAATCTCCACCCGATTAACCCGGGTGGGACCAATGAAGCTAACAAGAATTGTATATTGTGTATGTAATGAGTATGTGTATTTCGGAAGAAGGTAAGTAAGTGTTGGATGGTTTATTGTATTCCTTGTATGTAATGTAGTGTATGTATGTATGCCTTGCGTAAGTATTGTTGCATGTGTTATAAGAGCATGTATGCTGTATGTTGAATGAAATCAACCGCATGTATTCGACCAAGTGGTCGGCGTACCCTCACTAGTACGCGGGGTATGCGGTTATCATGCTCGGCGAAAGCTGACCCCTTTGGGGGACTTTTTTTAGTGTGCAGGTACCCGAAGCGAATGTGGTCAAGGCACGAGACCGGCGACTACATTGGATAGTAGTAGTAGAATGTAGAGGTGTATCAACTAGCACACCCTTGTATTTAGAAGTAAGTAGCGTGTGAGGAAGGGTAGTAAGTAGCCTCTTAGGAGTATGTATGAACTTGGAAGAAGCATTGTAATTGTATTGGGAACCTAGTAAACGGTTAAGTATATTGTATTGTATGGATTGAAGAGGAGTAAGTACTGAATGGAGTATTGTTGTAATTGATTGATGAATGGAGTATGTATTCTAGATGCGTAGTACTCGGGATTCCGGTCCATCAGACCGATGCTGTATGTAGAGGTAGTAGCCTTGTTAGTCACGTGGATGACTAACGGCATTGTATCACCCATTGTATGTAAGTATATTTCCGCTGCGTGTATCTGATATGTATGGAGGTTGGACAGTAAGCACTGTACTAATGGTAGGGGTGTTACAAAAAGTGGTATCAGAGCGAAGTATCGCTCTGATGACTGGAAATACCGGGTTTAGGAATACCGAGTTAGGAATTAGAAGCTTAGGGCTAAGCTAAGGGCTGAGTGTTAGCATTAGAGGTATGCTAGTTAGGAACTCCCGGTGAGTGCCGGATACCTACAATACCAGACCCGCCCTCCACTAACCCTATTGTATAACTGGGAAAGGACGCCAGAGAGAAGAAAAGCCTTCTCATACTCGGGAAAACCGATCTGGCAGTGGTGAAGCAATCACACAGTAAACAAGAACCGACGCGTAGTAGATTCCAAGAAAGGAAGACCCGGGATGAATCCCGGTTGAACAATAATGCCACACTTAATAGCGGGGGAATAAGCACTCCAACCACAAGGAGGCTACAACATGCAACAACATGGGGCGACATGCTTAGCAGTCGCAGGACCTGGCTAACCAACCAGCAGCAGGAAAAGAAGCACTAACCGTGCAACGAAATGGAAAAAGGAACAGCAATGGAACCCGAGACACAAGTCTGCGGGACAGCAGTAGCTAGATAATACCACCAATGGTATACAACTGACTAAGGACATAGTCAGGAGTGGTTAACTCCAAGACTATAACGCCATTAAGGCTACAATACCTGGCCAATATAGCTCAGACAACTACAAGAACAACCATGAGACACAATCCAATAGGACTACGAGAGTAGTGCCTAAACAAGGAAGGCTCAGTAACCACCACAGATGTGTGGGAACGAGCCACAAGGAACGACACTAAACCAAATAAAGTGGGAATCTCCAAGGATTGGAGAAGTACCCAGATCTACGACAGCCATGTCTAGACACCGAGAAGCTACCTAAAGGATCGAGTATACCAATTGTAGATCAACAAGATCAAGGGAAGAGTCAACAAGACTATCAACTGTGAGTGAAAACCATACCGTGATCGGTATAGGATTACTCAAAAACCACCAGTACCACGCACTTGCCACGGCAAGTGCAGTAACAGTAACAACACGAATATGTAAAGGAACACTAATACGTCACAAGTACATAGTAATGTACGGTGACCGTAACGAAACAACCACATGATCACACATCCTAACAACCAGACGTATGGAACCTTGGGAAGGCTTAACGGCCCGACCACTGTACTTAGAACATACCAGTCAGCGAGAAGCTAGACTTGGCCAAGACCTCAAAAATGGCTATGCCATGAGAGACTTCTCTAACACCGAAACATATTTTAAAATCAAAAATTTTCTTTCAAAACCACAACCCCTCTTTTAAAACCTTGGATTTTAAAACCAAACCAACCGAATTACGGTGAGTATCATAGAATGATACAAGAGGAGTTAACAATAGAATACTTCACCTAGGCGTGTGACGAACACTACGAGTGTACCCAATTACGGGATGTGGGACAACCGCACTCCGAAGGAGCTTGCGGGCCTGACAAGTAGTCGGGTAAGTGGTAACGTATCAACAAGGTACCCCACGTATGTATACATGTAGTGTACGACGCACGGGAAGTAGTCAACTCCGTTCTACGGACCATGAGTGAATTTAACCAGGACAACTGGACACCACAGACAATCAAGGAGAAGGAAACTCAGTTAAGGAACAAATATAAGGAACTCGGGGAACCCATCTGAAAGTAAGGAATGAGAACTAGAAGTGCAAAGAGCACAACTAGTAAATATAGACATTGGATATGTCTCGAGGACATCAAACAAATACGTGATAGCCGGGGAGCATACCCAGCCTGAACACAGTAAGGCAAAAGCCTAGCGTGAACACCACAATGCTCAACAAACGGGACAGAGTTCCCAAGAGCAGTCACAAGATTACCATAAAGTATAATCCATCGTTGGACAGGATCTTAAGCCTAGTCTAAACACTAGGAGGAGTATAAACCGTCAACCCAAGAACGGGAGACGCTAAACCCCAAGGGGATAACTCAAAATACAATACGACAAGGCGGTATAGTAGACACGACATGTTATAAACATTAGCCGGATGTAACGGCACAACCTAACAACACCCAGGAGCAATCTTTGAAGGGTGTCTAAATTGCAACAGTCGAACAATAGCGACATGATAAAAGCACAGAAGCTAGAACGAACACTCGGTTAGGACACCGAAGGGATTTCGCTTAATAGGAAATACCCTAAAATACCAAAAGGCACTGATTAACATCAGAATGCTAGAAAGGGCCTCCTATGAACGGAAGCATGATGGCACGACTTGCCATGGAGCCCAGTAATACCTCCAACCTATGGGGTACACAAGGAGTGGAAACAGATATAAGCAGCTTGCAAAGAGCATAGCTCGCAGCAAAACGGCTTAAAAGCCATCAACCAACTATGTTATGTAAACCTTAAAGGTTGCATAACCCACACCATTCGATAACAAGACTTGCTAGAGATATTGTCTCATACGACAAGAAATCAACAACTGGACCATCAGTTCAAACCCAACATCCTGAGTGGCTTGGAGTAATGGCCATCCCAGTGTCACTGTCACTAGAACACCAGTCTGCTATACAGTTGACGAGCTCTAATTACCCTTCATGCCTACTGTAGCTAATAACACAGAGGCATAAGAATCATGATAATGCCAACATTGGCCTAGTCCACACTTGGACACTACGAGAAACCCAAGGGAAGGTACCCCTCGTTAACCGAAGACCACCGATGCGGTGATGATGTGAACCCTTAGAAAGGCTTCCATCTACTATGACAATAAAACCACGCAATAGATATTGCCAAGGGGTGGAAGGAATAAGGAAATGAGATTTCCAAACCATTACGATTGACTTAAAGGAGTAAGTATACTCCATATGCACCCAAGCATGTGGTAAACCATTGTGTAAACACCAACATAGCCAACCTCGTCATTAGACCTATGAGTGGAGACAAACCCCTAAACAAGAAATTTCATTTATCAATGACAGAGTACTCTTCAATTGGAGAACGGGACCAGAAAACCATTGAAGCTTCATGGGATGTCCCGGTGATGTACATACAAGAAATAAAACTACACAGCCAGAGCCTAAACCAATGCCCAGCACTGAAAGGCAATAATTATCAAAGCAATTAATGTGAACACATTGAACACCATGAATGACCAGCGCTCAAGAGAGCTCGTAACCCGATAAAATTACTTCATCCATTATCAACCAAGATACTTGGTAAATTATATCATAAATGATGATAAAATGTGAGGTAAGCTAACCTACACATAAAACGTAAGTTGAATAAAACTTCTTCACATTGGGAAATAATCACATCACGGTATGCTACGACAACCATCATACACACGAACAGGGGAAACCCTCAGTGTACACACCATAAGGAAATGGTGCCAATGACAATGGCAATAAGTAAAAAGGAACTATCACAGTAGCAGAAACAGTAAAAAGCAATGTTGTATAATGAGTAAGAATACGGTGTGCAATAAGCGACCGATAGGAGGAAGTAGCAGACAATGACACGGAGTATAAGTACGAGATGACAGGCAGAAATATTCCTTCCTATCACATAAGTGACTTACTGTCAAGTGTTTACGCCTCTACACTCTGTATGACTGAGTGTTTGGTATTACACTTGTGCAGCTAATGATCTAATGGGATGGCTAGGGATATGGAGAATGTAAACCGTAGTAAACCCTTCTTTCACCAACAAACATGGCACCAGCCAGTTAAGCAAGCTTAGCACTAAATCGTGCGGCCTAAGGCCAAAGAAGCACGAAGAGTGTACAATACACTAACAATCACAAAGGTGAATGCCAATGGAATAAAAGTGAAAAGAGACTTAAGAAAGTCACAAGGACCGACGCATAGAAAATGCAAGGTCATACAAGTAAAGGACACTTGTACTAAACCAGAAGAACTGGTATAATTCAGAAGCTATTGACAACAGAGGAAGCACTATAACTAAATAGTGGCTTAGCTTGCCAACAATAAGCTGGAAGAACTTAACGAATAATCGTGAGAGTACGGATAGTATGTATAATAGATTACCAGAGAGAGCTGGTTACAATCTAAAACTAATTAAGTTCAAACACGGTAAAAGAATACCGCAATTGTTTAGTAAGCCTTATTCCCATAATAGACGGATAAAAAGGGCGATGCATAGCACATTAAGGATAACACGAAGGGTAAGTAACCCGAGTTATCAGGGTCGCGCAGCAGAAGCTAGTGGGCCCTAGCTAAGAGATAATATACCTAGTAAGGATAGTAGACGGCTATTAATGCCTTAAAGCCTAATAGGCTAGAACCAAATTGATTGTGAGTTAAATAAACTCATATAGGAATTCTTGGTGCAAAGACTAAACCATTGGTATGGTTAAGACCCTTTGACCAGAGCATATTGTATAGTGTACCGTAGTGAAGCTAAACGCTTCAGATTGCCCAAATTGATTAAACCAATGTTTAATAATAATAACATATGGTAGATTACGTGGGCGTAATCCCTTTAAGGGGGGGTAGAGCGAAAACCGCTTGATGTAAGTTTTGTGAATAAAAACATAAACCATAATGTGCATAGCACAAACGAGAATCAAATTGATGATTGATACTATGTTAAATAAACATAGGTGTTCATTCATATTGAAATTATGGTAATTAGGCACTAGAGATGCAAATACCATAGGACGAATATACCCATCTTGTAACACCAGTGTAAGAGTATTTGTAAAGAAGAGTAATGAGTAGTGGACGGAGCTCCACAAGTATGTAACCCTTAAAGAAGTAGTACGAATGGATTATGAGTAGTAGAGGAAAGTAACCAGGAGTAATGTATTCGTAAGTATGTTATTGGAAGTAAATTGAGCACGATTGAATTTCATAAGTACTGTAGTCCTTAGTTAGAATATTGGAGAGTGATGGATGAAAGCAGTGAAGGTTGATGAAATGAGCAATTAGGTATTGAACCACGGAGTAAAGCATTTGGGAAGTAGAGTGAGGATGATTGATGGATTGATTCCATCCTTGGGAGATGTATGAATTCGTATCACGACTAGAAAGAGTAAAAAGATAGAAAATGGAAATAATTGAATTAATTGCTTGTTTGAAACTGATGTGGGAAGTCGAACTTGATCCTGATCAGATCAAGGTAAACCGAACACAAATTGGGGTGGAAAGATAGTTCAACACTGGTGCTGATCACATCAGGGTCGAACGATTCTTGAAGCTCCCCTTAAGTGGTCACAAGAATCACACTTAGGATAGAAGTAATGAATATAAATTGGAACTTGGAGTTGTATGCTTTAGAAAGATTTCTAAGTAGTAGTTGTAAAAGAATTTTTTTATTTTTTTGACTGGAGAGTAAGTAATTGTTGGAAGTTATATCGGAGGAGATAGTAGTATATCATATTGTATTATTCCAAGGGCAACAGGACATAGAGGAGTCCTGTGTCTATATGACCGGAGTGCCTGCGGGATTGTATTGTGTATTGCATTGCTTTGGGGATAGCTTTGCACCGTATGTATGTATGAATTTCGTAAAGAGGAACCGGATGGTTGATAGTAATATGGATTGGAGTAAGTATTGTACATTGGTATGATAGGGAAATGAGAAACCTTGAGTAATGGACGTGGGAATAGCAAGGAGGAAGAATGTATGACCACGGTATTAGACATGTAAGAATGAGTAAGCATTGTAAACCCATAACCTCGAACAACTTTGAGGACAAAGTTCTTAAGGGGGGTAGATTGAAATACCCCGACCTTAAATATGGCGATCAAATTATCCTAATGGGTATTTAAGAGCCTAATAATGATTAAGTAATATTGGTAAGGAAAAATAAATCCAAAAGAAATAAAGAAACACTTAAAAAGCGTAAAACGCTAAATAAGCGTTAAATAACCATAGGAGGTATGAGACCTCGGTTAGCGTATTATAAGGATTCTAAAGGCTTAATTAAGTCTAAATAAATATGAGGGAACAAATCCCGAAGAAACAGATCCTTAAAACGGATTTAAAATCACTAACGAACCTTAAAGCGCGTTTTCGAGGAGGTAACGGGAAAACGTGTCTTTAAGCGGGTCAAATAGACTCGTAACAATTTTGGTCAACTAAATAATCATTAATAAATATTAGTGAAGTTCTAGAACCAATAAAATCAAGAAAACGAGAGTTTAGTAAAAACTGTCAAAAACAGGAAGTTGTGGGGTAGAAATATAAATAACACAAACTAGTGTGTCGAATATTGCAAATAAAATTGTAAAACCCATATGGGCTGTAGAGCTAGCCGATTTTTAAGGCCCTCTCACACCCTCTCATAACTCTCCTCTTATACACAAATAACAAAAATAATAAAGCAACCCCCTTTATTACTTTACTACTCTACACTCTCACATTCTCTCTCCTATCCCCATTCCCTATTCTCTCTCACGTGAACAAGCACCCCCTCACTCTCTCTTTTCTTCTCCTTCTTCAACCCATGCGATTTCCATGGTGAAAGAAGAGAACCCACACAAACACTAACTTCTCTCCTTTGTAACTCTCTCCAAACTCTTCCAAAAATTATAAAAACACCACCATTGTAATCCTCTCACCCAGAGCTACATTTTCATCTTTCCAAAATTCGAAAACACCCACTTTCGATTTTATGGGTATATCCCATTGGGAGCTTCAACACCACCATTAGAAGGCCCTCCTTCTCCTTGTTCTTCTAAGGTAAAAATATTTCGAAAACTCCATCTTTTTCTAGCCCTTGTGGGCAAAACGAGATTCATGAACTAAACCCTTGTTCTTCCTCTTGTTCTAGCCGATTTTGGCTTATTGGTGGAGTTGGAAATATTGTCCTTGAGCCACTCCAAGCTCCATTTGAACCCTTGCAAGGTAATATAAATCCTAAACCCTAAAACTTGTATTAAGACCTAGAAATGGTTAGGGTTAGTTTTAGTGTATTAAAATAGTATATTGAAATGTATTTGTATGGGTTGTAGTAGTAGAGAACTTGGTTTGCAAACCGGTGAGAAAGAAGAAGGAAAGAGGAAGGAGAAAGAAAGAAGAAGCTTGTGAAATAACAAGGTAATATACTTGTCTTTGTGAAGTCTTTGTAAATGAAGGTGTAACAGATTTTGAGGAATTAAAATATGTATCGTAAGGTAGTAATGCATTGATAGTGTAATGTGTAGGAAGAAACAAGATTTTAAACCCTTAAAAGACATGTAAAAACTGTTACAAACTAGTTTGGGAATGAGATGTTGTGCAGGAATTTTAAGAGCATTTTTGTGGCTAGTATTGGTGTATGAAAACTTGTATATTGATGTCTATTGAAACAGGGGAAATAAGTGTTGAATTGTGGACTAGAATATGTGGTGAGAGTTAAAAATATAGGGGAACCTCTGCCCAAATTGTATGGAAATAGGAGGACTTAGTTGTGTAAGAGAAGAAAACTACCTAGGAAATTACTTGGTGTATTGGGAGAGTTTAAGTGAGTAGTTTAGTACTTTGTAACAAATTTAGAAGAGGATTTAAGTAAAGGAAGGGAGGAACTAGGATGAGGCAATGCATTGAGGATGTTAGGAGTAGCATTAGTAGAGGGAGTATTGAATGGTAATGAGGAGAGGAAAAATCTGTAACAATTGTAGAAGAAAGAAAGTTGTAACAGAGGAAAAAATGAAAGTGTGAGTGTTAATGTAACAGATTAGTATAGTGTTGGTTTAGGCTAGTAGTTTTAAGTGCTTAATCAATGCTAAAATATGCTAGACTATATGTAGGAATTATGGGGAAGAGATTGGTAGAAGTTTGGAATTAAAACAAAGCTTAAAAACTGTAAATTTTGCAACAGGCTGGAATTGTCCTGGTTTGAAACCAGGACACAAACCAGGACAACCCCAAAAATGCACCCGTAGGTTTCTGAAACAAACTGTCCTGGTTTGAAACCAGGACACAAACCAGGACATGTCAAAAACCACGACAGAAAGTATTACAGGAGGGATGATCCGGGTTTGAAACCAATCCCCAAACCCGGAACACCCAAAATTCTCACCCAGAGAGAGAACAAGCAGTGTATGGTCCGGGTTTTAAATCCAGCCCTAAACCGGACCACACCTAATTTACACCCGAGACTACACAAACACCATTGTCCGGGTTTGAAACCAGGACACAAACCAGGACACCCCTAAAAACCCTCCAGAATGTGTTCTAAAGCTATTCCAAGGTAGGGTAAAGTAAAGATGGTAATGATATTATAAGATGATTAAGACATAATTAATGATGTTTAAAGGTCATTAAGGCTATAAACAAGCCTAGAAAATAATTGTAAGTAAGTAACTTAAGTAAATGTATTTAAGTAACAAAGAGTTAGTAAGTATGAACTAGGAAACCTTTGGAAAGTAATAAGTAAGGTTAGTTATGGATAATTAACCACCCAATTGTATGTATGTCATAGGATTCGACTAGTTGAACACCGAGGGGGGTCGGTGTGTCCAAAGTCAACGGTGAGGTGAAAGGTATGATTTCTTCATGCCCTGTATCCTAATCTGGTTACCCCGATTTGTGTGCTTATTTGATCACCTAATAAGATAAATGCATGAATCGGACTATATTGCACCTACTTGTGCTTGTTTACATTGTTCTTGATATTTGTCTTGAACAATAGTTTGTACAATTCATGAAACATATGAATGATGATGAAGTGTATCATACTTGTAGTGTACTTGTATATTGTAATGTATTTGTATGTAAGTGTATATGGGTATTGTATTATTGTGGCTTGGATGCTGACTTGTACTAATTCCTAACTATCTAACTCCTAACTTAAGTGAGTAATTGGAATGAGTACAAGTCCGATATAGCTTCGGCCACGCGTGAGGATGCGGAGTCACAAGAGGTTGGCTGCAATTCCTGACTCTTAAACTGGTCCGCGGCCCAAATCCCTTAAATGGGTAGCATCCCGGATTGGTGAGTCAAGTAAATCCCGGAGTGGGACGGTGTAGTCCCCAGGGCCGGAGGTCCCGACGACTTAACTTGAGTAAGAGTAAGAGTAAGTAAGTATGGATCCGTAAGTAAGTATGAGTATGAGTATGTATGTGTATGAAGTAACGAGTAAAAGAGTAATCTCCACCCGATTAACCCGGGTGGACCAATGAAGCTAACAAGAATTGTATATTGTGTATGTAATGAGTATGTGTATTTCGGAAGAAGGTAAGTATGTATTGGATGGTTTATTGTATTCCTTGTATGTAATGTAGTGTATGTATGTATGCCTTGCGTAAGTATTGTTGCATTGTGTATAAGAGCATGTATGCCTGTATGTTGAATGAAATCAACCGCATGTATTCGACCAAGTGGTCGGCGTACCCTCACTAGTACGCGGGGTATGCGGTTATCATGCTCGGCGAAAGCTGACCCCTTCGGGGGACTTTTTTTAGTGTGCAGGTACCCGAAGCGAATGTGGTCAAGGCACGAGACCGGCGACTACATTGGATAGTAGTAGTAGAATGTAGAGGTGTATCAACTAGCACACCCTTGTATTTAGAAGTAAGTAGCGTGTGAGGAATGGGTAGTAAGTAGCCTCTTAGTGAGTATGTATGAACTTGGAAGAAGCATTGTAATTGTATTGGGAACCTAGTAAACTCGGTTAAGTATATTGTATGTATGGATTGAAGAGGAGTAAGTACTGAATGGAGTATTGTTGTAATTGATTGATGAATGGAGTATATATTCTAGATGCGTAGTACTCGGGATTCCGGTCCATCAGACCGATGCTGTATGTAGAGGTAGTAGCCTTGTTAGTCACGTGGGTGACTAACGGCATTGTATCACCCATTGTATGTAAGTATATTTCCGCTGCGTGTATCTGATATGTATGGAGGTTGGACAGTAAGCACTGTACTAATGGTAGGGGTGTTACAGATAAAACTTTTGGACATCAGACTCTGATATTTCCGCGCATGAGAAGCTCCATCCTTGAAAGAAATCTTGTTCCCCACACCCTGATCATAGGGCATCTCTTTCCTCAGCAAATCACTCACTTGGATATTTCTATCACCACAATTCCTCTTCCAGATTAAAGCTCCATTGAACAAGAGAACTAACCCACCGTAATATAAACTTCCCACAATAATAGAAGGATTTGGCCCGTCAGCTCGATCATCATACTCCTTCCAACCAGACTGATTCAAACTAGATTTGAAACTTGTAACCTCTAACATCTCAGGAGCATCTACCAAAACCGAGTAAAGTAATCGTAATCCGAAGACCCAGAAAAAGTAAATACTCCATAACAGAATCAAAACTACCCGTGTGCACCTGCACCACTCCACATTTTGTTCTTGGAATTTAGGGGAAATACCCAAAACTGAAATCTTCCTCGTCAGTGTGACCAACAAAAACCATCAAGATCAAACACAAGACCAGATTCTCAAAGGAAAACAAAACAGAATAACACCAGTGACTCTTACTACCCCTAGTTCCTACCGAATGCAGAACACTGGTTGCTAATTTGAGTAGATCCTGTAACACTTTCTGACTCCACGCAAAGAAACAAAAGCCGCTGGCTCGCTGATTTAGCACCAAACCCCTTCCTGAACTACTAAATAGATGCAGATCTAACGCTATTCGAAGAGGCTCGAGATTATCACACAGGAAAATCACCACCAGATAATATTCCCCGAAATACCAACTATCAAAATGGACAGAGCCTGACAAACCTAGGTCAACTTGGAGAAGATCCCGCAGAGAGCGCTAAGGAGGACCGGAAAGGATGAAATAGAAAGTAGAGACCCGACTCCTGGATAGTGCTGAAGGAGAAGATGCCGGCGCCTGGAACAGGCATACCACCGAAAGAATGAACCAATCTCACTGTCGAAACAGTTGAGAAAAGAGGACGTAGAGAACGCCTCTGAAATCGCCTCTGGGAGGTCGATAAGTACGGACGGGAGCCGCTTCGTATCCTGCTTCTTTTAATGGTTAGTGTTGTTGAATTTGTTTTCTTCTTATTTGACAATTTATCCACTTTCAGGGCATTCCGATAGATGATACTGCCAGTATGATGTTTTATATTTGTGGTACAATGTAGATATTTCACTGATGTTTTTACTAATGGTAACCTGGTACTTTGTTTATATATGTTTGGTATGTCATCAACTTTTGTTGCTATTAATTATATATTGACAATGGTGTTTGTTTAAACTTGTTAAGGTATTTAAAGTGCAATTTGTAAGTATTTTTCCCCTTATTTGTTAGAGGTTATAATGTGCCTAAACAAATTGTTATAGATAATTCTGCTAGTATCCGTTTTTATTTTTGGTACAATGTAGAGCTTTCACAAGTATTTCGCTGATGGTAAAGTGGTCCTTTATGTACGAGTAGTATGTCATCAACTATGTTTTAATTTTTTTTAACTACATCTAAAAACTAATGTTTTAATTAATTATTATTTGACAATGTTGTTTGTTTAAACCAGTTGAGGTATTTAAATTGCAATGTGTATGTGTTTTTCTTTACATTTAGAGGATTTAATTGAGCCTTATAAGTTGTTATAGATAATATAATCAATATCAGTTTTCATTTCTGGTACAAACTTGATATTGATCTGGTATTATGATGACGGTAATATGGTCTATTATGCCTATACGTTTTGTATGTCATCAACTAACGTGGCTAACAACTACGCAAGGCTCAGTGATTTATCACCACAAATGAGGAGTAATGGCGAAAGTTAGAGTTTGCATCTTTTCATAACTGCAAAAAAATTTATGTTGACTACGTAAGGACAAAACTATTTGTCGTGAGAATGCAATATGGTCGTCTTGGCAAGAAGTGTGATCAGTATCATTTATAATTGGTGTTACTTTGTAGATATTTCTTTCGTATTACACTGAATGTTACCCTGGTATTTCGTTCTTACACAGTAGGTATGTTATCAACTTATGTTGCTATTTATTATCAATTGTCAACGGTATTCTTTTCAAACAAATTATGGTATTTAAAGTGAAAGATGGTATTTTGCTTATATGCAAGAGGTATTACATTCAGTAGGTTTGAGCAATCGAGTTTTTTAAATTATTAATTAAGTGTTTTAAGTATCATTTTTAATTGTGGAATTTTGTTGACTTTGTTCTTGTAACACCACAACCGCTAATCCTATACTTACTGTCTAATCATCACGGTTATCTCACTACTCGCAGCGGATATACAATTACTACGGCGGGTGATACAACGCTGCTAACCGCTCATACGGCTAGCAAGGCTTACTCTACTTACAGTTACGGTCTGACAATCAAGAAATACCGAGCTACTATAGATACTTCCCAATCCATACATAACAGTTACTTACATTGATTACCGAGTATTCAAAAATATAACCAATTGCATCCCTTCTCTTGAGTTTACAAAAATCATGAGTTTACCAAACTTCTCATCTCCACAAATTCATAATTCTTTCAATATTCCAAAAGGGTGTACCCCATGGTACACGGCTAATCAAAAAGGAATATAGCCGTGTACAACTTGGTACACCATTCATAATCCAATAATACACAAAAGAAATCAATCTTGATCTCATCACAATCTTCACCCTTCACAAGCACCTGTAAAATTAAAATAGTGCCCCAAGGGGCTCAGCAAAACGCTGCATATAAACTTTGCATATACCGCGTGCTAACTAGGGTACGCCGACTAATTGGTCGACTATACATGTAGTTCATTTTATACTTGCATACATGCTATTACATATAACAATACATTCATACAAATACAATACACACAACTGAAGGCAATACATAAGCCAAACAGTAATACACCGCCATACACAATACTTACTTCTTTAATGGTTAGCCAGTTACCCATCCGGGTTAATCGGATGTTCTTTACTCTTTTACTCGTTGCACATTACTTACATAATCATACTCATACAATACTTACTTACTTTCCATACTACTTACTTACTCTTACATACTTACTTATACTCATGTTAAGTCGGTATGACCTCCGGGCAGGGACTACACCGTCCCACCACCGGGCTTTAGGGTGGCTCACTAATCCAGGATGCTAGTACCCATTTAAGGGTTTGGTCAATGGAAAAGATTAAGGCCAGGATTGGACCAACCTCTTGTGTCTCCTCCCTCCTAACGTATGGCCGAAACTATATAATTTAATATTGTTAATCGGACATCTACTCATTCCAATTTCCAATTTCTTATGTTAGAAAGGTTAGCTAGTTAGGAATCAGTTAGAAGTCCTATACTACATTACTTGGTCAATACAATACACAACAGGCAACACACTTCATTCTCATCCATCATTTCATGAATTATACAAACTGAGAGTTAAGATAAATATTCAACAAGGAACAATATCATATAAGCACAAGTAAGCGCAATAAATCCGATTCGTGTGTTTTATCTTATTTAGGTGATCAATTAGCACACAAACACACAAATCAGAGTAGCCAACGTAGCATACAGGGCATGAGAAGTTCATACCGTTCACCGTTGACTTGGACTCACCAACTCCCCTTCGGGGTTCGACTATTCGAATCCTATCACATACATGCGATCGAGCGGTTAACTAACTATAATTAACCTTACTTATTACTTTTCTAAGGTTTCCCAGTTTATACTTACTAACTCATTGTTATTCAGATCCTTTTACATAAGTTACTTACTTACAATTATTTCTAAGCTTGTTTATAGCCTCAATGACCATTAAACATCATAATCAAGTGTTAATTATCTTATACTATCATTACCATTCATTACCCTACCTTAGATTAGCTTTAAAATGTTTATGTGAAGAAAATGGGGAGGTCCGGGTTATGCGGGTTTACAAACCCGGACAACATGTTTGGTCACTCTCGGGTAAGAATTATGGGTGGTCCGGGTTGTGTACTTGTTTACAAACCGGACCACATGGTCTTAATTCTCGGGTGTGTGTGAAAATGGGGTGGTCCGGGTTAGTGTCCTAGTTTGTAAACCCGGACCACTCCACTGGTATTACATTCTGTCGAGTTTTTATGCCTGGTCTGGTTTCTTTACTTGTTTACAAACCGGACCAGTTGCAGTAATCACATATATGCTTGTTTTTTATTATGTCAAACTCCAAACTTCTACCAACCTCTTCCCCAAATTCCTACATATATCCTAGCATATTTGACACTAATTAAGAACTTAAAACTAACCTAATCAACCCACTCAATAATAATTGTCAACTTACAAAACTTTCACTGTTTTCTTCTGTTACAATTTTTCTTCTTCAAACATATGCTACAATTTTTCCTTTTTCTTCACACTATTAACACCCCATATGGGTAACTGTCCAATAACCTAGCTCTCAAACCATCCAGGCTTGAAAACTAGCACTTTAGGCCCTCAATCCTAACTTGGGCTTAAAAGTGGAAGGCTGTTGTTGTAGTCAAACCATGTGTTTACATATAAGAACTCACACTACTACTCATATCCCATGTGGGATTGGGGTATACATACTCCCCCACTCAAAGAACGCGACGTCCTCGTCGCAAGCCTAATATCAAGTCCATGGACTCCTCGGTAGGTGTCGGGTTGCCATCCCGAACGGTTCCCGAGTCCACTCTGATACCATTTGAAAACACCCCATATGGGTAACTGTCCAACAACCTAGCTCTCAAGCCATCCGGGCTTGAAAACTAGCCACTTTAGGCCCTCAATCCTCACTGGGGCTGAAAAAGTGGGAAGGCCTGTTGTTGTGGTCAAAACATATGTATCCTTATTAAAACCACTCACATTACAACTCTATCCCGGGTGTGGGATGATAGGGTATGGGTTTACATACTCCCCCACTCAAAGAACGCGACGTCCTCGTCGCAAGCCTAACATCCAAGTCCCATGGACCTCCTCGGTAGGTGTCGGGTTACCCATCCCGACACGGCCTGAGTCCGCTCTGATACCATTTGTAACACCCCATATGGGTAACTGCCAACAACCAGCTCTCAAAACCATCCAGGCTTGACAAACTAGCCACATTAGGCCCTCAATCCTAACTTGGGCTTAAAAGTGGAAGGCTGTTGTTGTAGTCAAACCACTGTGTTTACATATAAGGGAACTCACAATACTACTCATATCCCAATGTGGGATGGGGTATTACACACTAGCTACATGATTCTCAATCTAGCATAACTTAGTTAAACACCTCACATTACTCCATTTCTATTTCTACTTAACTACACCTCTTCCTCCTAAATACAAACCAAGGTGAAAATCTCATTTTTCTTCTTTGTACATCTCCCTGTTCTTTCCTGTCAAACAACACTCAAGTCCACTAAATTCCTAACCAAAATTTGACAGAGTTTCCCTACATTAAAGGGAAAAGTTAGTTTACATTGTCATGATTGTCCATTAATCCAAAAATGAAACTAAGTAAAATAAACCAACTCTAAAGAGAAACAACTTTCTAAGCCATCGTCTTAAGGAAATACGGGACCATCCCCATGCCAAAGATCATACTCTTCATCACTGAGAGGCACCAAAGGAGGAGGAGATGGTGGCTCGATCTTCACCTTCTTTAATAGCATCCTGCTTCCTTCTGAGGAATAGGAGCTGATGTAGGACTTGGAGCAGCATTGTAAGGATAGTAGAGGGAATGATCAACACCCTGAATCCATCTAGTCTCTTTACTGGCATAAACCTTCATGCCCTTCTTGTGGAGGCTAATTTCACCTTCTGAATCAAGCAGGAATGGTGCCCCTAAGATCATCGAGTTGATGGTCATGCTCACCAAATTGAACTCTTGAGCATGTGATCACTCACCAAGCTGGATAAACACCATGGCAATACCAAGAATCTCCTCTCGGTTTCCATTGCCCACTATCACTGCACACCTACTGATCTTACTAATGGGTAGCCTAAGCATCTTGGCTAGGTGGTGGCTCATTAGATTTATCTCTGCCCCTGTGTCAACAAGAGCTAGGAATCCAGCCCTTTCCTCCACCATAACCACAACATAAAGTAATCTGCTTGTAGGAGCATTGGGAGCAAAGTCGATGTGTCCACACCAATGAGAGTCACGGATCACCTCCTTGCCCTTAGCCACATTCATAGGGCAATCTTTGACCATGTGTCTTTTCTCTTTGCATGCAAAGCACCCACATCTATCCTCTAGTCTCTTAGCTCTTTTACTTGTTCCACCTTCACAAGGCTACAAGGGGGTAAGTCTTCTCCTGAAGACCACTCATCGAGGTCCACCTTGGCCTCACCCTTGGGCATCTTTACCAGAAATCCTTGTACACCTCATCAAACCCAACCACATCAGAAGGAGTCTCACCATGCTCTATCTTAGGACCACATGTCCTCCTCGACGTTGTACTGATTTCAGGCCTAGCTTTGGGTCGAGATTGTACCTGGCCATACACATCAGCCTCTGATGAATCACGACTACTAGAGAATTCACTCGCAAGCCTGCCCCTCTTTGCATACTGTTGGTCTCTTGCTTTCTCATGGTCACCTCTCATCTTGGTAGCAATCAAAGGCCCTGCCTTTCTTGCCCCATCATCAGCTCTAGTCACTTGTTGCCATGGCGCACTATGGAAAACACCTCCATGCCTCTTGTGGTGTCTTCTCCCCTTGGCGGTTTCACCATGCGGTTTGGGCATTCTGCCCTTAGCACTGACTTGAGCCTCTTCTCCCATCAATTCATTAGTATCACAATACTTTGGAGAAGGTGATGTAAGTGGAGAACCAAAGCAAACCTGACCCTTAGCCTCAAAGGACTCTTTTGCATCTTCAGTTTGTGCCTCACCAACCTCATAACCAGCCAACCCTTGACCTTGTTCTTCCACCTTGGGTACTCTCTCTAAGAGAGTTTTACTGCCCCTTAGATTGTTCCCATACTCACCATCTGTCTCGTCATCAGAAGAGAAAGTTGGAGGTGACAAGGCTACTCCTTTTTGAATGCGCCTAACCCTCTCTTCTTCTAGTCACTTCTTCCAACGCATATTTCTTAACCGACTACCACAACAGCTTGCTGGTCTCATCCTTGAGTTATTGTTGAAGAAAAAGGCCGAGACTTTGGAGGAGAAAACACAATGAAGAAGGAAGAACACAATGTAGCAAGGTCGCACCTTTATGTGGTTGTTGGCGGACCCTCAGAAATTACTTTTCCTCTACTATTAAAAATTTCAAGGCAAAATGTTTATGATGTTATCCATTTTAATATTATAACCACGATTACTCAAAATATTCTAACAATTACCAAATAACGTTGTCTATGAGCAAAGGTGCTAATTGTTCGAATATTGAAACACAACCCGAAAAAAGATTAGAGAAAAAAAAAATAGAACTTTCCTAACCAATTGATCACGTATGTTATTCAAAGTACAATCCAGTGAACATGATTTGTCTCATATCAGAACTAAATTCAGTGAATAAAAAAAAACTATGACATGGTGACTAAACAATCTTAATTAACTAAAGTAAAAATTAAACGAAATATAATAAAAAGATGACAGCTAACTTTACACCTAAATAAAAGAAGAATAATGTAACACCCCTACTAGTTCGGCTCCTAATTATCCTATAAATGTCGGACATGATAAATAAATCGCAGCGGTATATAACAGACTGTCGCTCTAATGGTGTCACTGTTATCACTCGTCCATACGGGTGATAACGAATTACCTGATAATCAACTTGCGAAACGTATTCCCGCAGTGACCACAAGATATAGATAGTAGTACTTAAACAATTAAAAGCAAATCCAACAACAACCGATTATTACAGACCGTACTCGTGAGCATCTAACCAAAATACACCTCGGTTTACACAACCCGAGTCCAAACAACATCAGTATCAAACCGTACCAAGTTTTAACCAACTGTAATATCACAACCGTCGCGCCCCGCGTCGACCCACCAGCTAATCTCCTGAAATAAAAATGGTTTGTGGTATGGAATCAGCCCCTGCTGAGTATGTTATCACATGCCCCGTCATGCCTCCTCAAACCCCTCAATTAATGGTCGAGAGCATGAGATTCGTTACATGCGATAGCGTTTTAATATTTAAACTGTAAAACAATTAACAGTAATATCCATACAATAACACAACCATCAACACACGTAATATAACCACAAGTATAACCAATGAACAACAAAGCGAAACAACGAGAATAATAAACAAGTACTAATTCTCGTCCATGGTGTAGAAACCAATATTGTTCGCCACTGTACAAGCCTCAACTGTATTAAGTGTTCAGTTATACCTAGTGACAACGTCTCGTTAAAAACGACGTGTCTCTAAATTACCCATATATTATGGCGGGTCACCCACGGCAGTAGCCACTCCAGCGGGAGTCTTAGGTATTAGTAGAGTCTACTGACTAGAGTCTCCGACCAAGGCCATTCTAGCTCTGGGAAATTTTCTTGATACTTACGGACCCATACCCATACGCGGACATCCTAGTATCGTTTTTGTGATACAACGCGCACCAAGAGCCAACATCTTCTGGCTTTATTATCTTTCCATTAATTAATATCCATCGCATCGCATTACAAATTTTCTAGAACAAAGCAGACTAAGGTCATTAGTCTATCCGGTGGAGTCTTAAACTTGGGATCATCCAGTGGTAGATACGAGAGCTGGCGTTAAAAAAGGCCAATGCTCCGTATAAAAAGTCTTGGATAATAGTATTATCTTATATCCTAGTGCGATAAACGTTTCTGACGATCCTTATATTTCATATAAGATAGCACCATAGCCGCTAGTGAAATACCCCTAAATTAATTTAAATTAATTTAGGGGATTTCTTTTATTAAACCTTAATAATATTATTAAGTATTAAATTATTTATGGAATGAGGAATATTAAATTATTATATGGAATTATGAATATTAAATTATTATATGGGGGTGTGAAATTTATTTGGGGTTTTCTCCTAATTATTATATATTATTATATAGTATTATGAATTAATAATAAGATTTATAAGTCAATAAATCTTGGAAAATTATTAAACACTCCAAATATATTATAAAGATTTTAGGAAGTGTTGGAACATTGTTTTGAAATATAAAAGTCAATATAAATTCTAGGAACCTTAAAGCTTATTAAGCCTTGCTAGAGTTGACTTTTTGAGAATGGTCAAACCAGGTCATGAAATCTATACCAATAAATAGGTTATGAAAAACCATGAGATCGATAAAAAGAACGTCAAAACGGATCATCCTAGCTAAAGTTATGCTAGATTGAAGTTTGAATCAAAATTTTAAGAAGTGCCACGTGTCACTCTGTAATGGGTCGCCCACACTTAGCCGATTTCCTTCCCTGATTTTCGTAACCGATTTCACTTCCTAGCCCTAACTTTAGACGGCTATAACTTTCACATAACTCAATATTTTTCCATGCCGTCTTCACCACTCTCTTCTCCTTAATTCCCTCTTTACAACCGTAACTCATACAAGCCCTAACTCATTCTACATCGACGGGAAAGTTGATCCAAAGTTGCCAGCTTTCGAGTTCGTAACCCAGATTCCAGTTTTCATGCGATTTCAGGTAAAGTTCGTCTTGCCATAACTTCCTCGTCTTTCAACCAAAATTCGATTTCTTTAGCTCGTTGTGTAGCCCTTTAATCCCACTACAACTTCTATGTTGATGACCAAGGCTGATTCATAACCTATTGGGATAGAGAGACGTCTAAAGATCTCGATTCAACCACTGCATAAAATCATACCGAACCCGAAGGTATAAACTCATGACTTTCGACTTTAATTCTCCTTGTGTGTTGCGAGTTAGGATAAGTTCTGTTATCAAGGTGTAGATCTACATTTCTTCTTTCCAATGAGCCCTTACTCATAATCTAACTCGTTTTGTACTGATAGTTATAGATCCTCAAAGTTGGCATCATGAACTGTCTAAAGTTCGAGTCTTTCCCAGTTTTCCGAATCGGAATTCACCCAATTCGCACAATTCGGTGAGTCTCCGATCAAATTTCTCCGTTGTTGCTGCTGTAGTGTATTTTCCGGCCTAACCCATGTTTTAATTGAATCAATTACGTGCCATATTAGGGGAATTCATCGGATTTATTTTCGAAGTGAGCTCTGCGACTGATAAACCCTAACCTTCAAATTCAAAATCGAAACTGGATGAAATCTGCATTATAATTGGGGAAATTGACATCATTAGAACCGGAATTTGATTACGAATCCATAGAAACAAGAATCACTCGATTTCGTTCTGTGGATAGGAGAAATTAACGATTTAGTACTCGGGGGTCGAAGTGAGTTCGCTGAAGAACTCGCGGTACAGGGGCCGTCCGATCTCGTTCTAAGAGATTGACGGCCAAGATTAGATCTGGTGGTTATAAGTTGTTAAAGTTTCTATAAAAATTCAGTAAATAGTCTTAACTTGTTGGGTTAATTTAAATATCTTCCCGAAGGTAGTTGACTTGAAATTTTAACCATAGGGTCCTTATTTATCTAGTTTTTTTGATGTAAATTATTATGGTTTTGGAGTTTTTAAACATAAGTTATGATTTTACAAGTTACGGGTTTTCTGGAATTATTTGGCTAAATTAAAAAGATATTTTTATGAAATAAAAATTTAACAATATGTCTAAAATGTTATAGTTACTGTATATTAATTTTGGGAATTTTTGGGAAACGGGAAAAGGTTTTAAAAATTGTGTTTGTGAGTTTTTCATAAGAATAACTTATAATATATAGTTTTTAATGTAATACAAAAATTAAGTATAGTTGATTAATGAACTTTATAGGTTGGGGAAATATAATAAGACTAATTCATTTAATACAGTATGTTTATAAATATTTTGGGTATTAACTTTAAGTGAAGTAAAAATTGTTACATATATTTTATATATATTTGTATGAGAGAAATAAATAGAAACTTATATTAAATCAAGGAATTTAACTAAACTACATTTTATTTATTATATATAATATGGAAGCTAATATGTTTAACTAAAGCTAAGGGAAATACTTTATTTTATAAACCATAAATCAGTTTTGGATATGTCTAAAAGATATTAGATATAGTTAAATACAATAGAATTTCTTAAAGAATGTTCTGATAAATCTTAATATATGTAGGTATATGTATATATATATATATATATATATATAATATATATATATATATAAAATACAATAAAATAGATAAAGGAAATAACATTCCTTTGAGATATAATAGAAGGATATATATATATATATATATATATATATATATATATATATATATCGATAAATAAATAAATAAAAGAAATAAAATACCTTATAGAAAATAGGATATGAAGGAATTAATGAGTTAAACTAAACCTCTACATGATACTAATAAAAGAATATTATATGAGGTGGTATTAATTTATGGTTATAGGTTGAGTTTTTAGTTATCTTTGAATTTCTAAGATTTATATAAACAGTATTTAAATACACGTATATATTTAGTCAATGACCACAATGTAAATCTATAATTTGGTTAAGAAATTAATAAGTTGAAATTTAGGAATATTTGTAATTAGTTTACATAAAGTGTTACACAAATAGATCTTATTATATAATTAATAATAAAATGAATGAAATATTTTTACATTTAAATGTTCTTATTATATAAACAATAATAAAATAAATGAGTTACTTTTACATCTAAGTGTGAAGAGGATAAATAAGTCTAGATTTAATTATTTCTTAATATTTATAGTATTGAGTAATAACTTAATATTTTAAGATAAAATCATTAAAAGGGATTATGATAAAACTACATTAAACTATGATTAGGAAATTAATCTAAATAATAATCCTTAAGTTTCTTACAACTAGTTAAGCCATATAAATACATTTAATACCAATATTCAGGATGTGAGTATATAGTTAAGTAATGTATTTAGTAGTTGGAATTTATAAGAAGGGTTGTAAGTAGGAATTAGATACTTAAAATCTTTAAACCTTTAATTAGATGAAACTAGGTTACCTAAGAGATTGTATTGATTTACCTTTTGACACTGGAAATATTAATGTGTCATTTGAATATAAGGTATGGAGATTGTTCAGAATATGTTATCTTATTAAGTAATTGATAATTTCACTTACGAACCAGAATTTAATTCTTTGATAAATTCTACCTTATGCTAGGATATAATGTCCATCCTAAATATGATAAAGGGAATTAATTTATTAAGTTGTTCTTTTGAAACTTTAGGTTTTGTAAACAATATAAAATATTTAAGACTTGAGTTTAACGAAGTTTAATATAAAAGGATTATACATGGTCTATAGAGAGAATGTGTGTAAAAGTAAAAACAGTTAGGGATTAAATGTAAGTAAGGATACATAAAAGGTTATCTTAAGACACCTTATTATAAAGTTATGGTTAAGTAAATAATATACCTTGTGGATACTAAATGTGAGAGTTCGATAAGTTTGAGTTAACTATAATATAGTTATTTCAAGATGAAAAGTAATTTAACAACTTATGACAAGATTAATAGATGGTTGTAGTTAAAGGCCATTCTGAACTAAAGATAAGATAATTGAGTTTAGTAGCTCAAATAAGTTATACTAAAATGCTTCTACAACACTACGATTTCAGTATACGGGATGTAGATCTTAATTAAGTTAAGGGGGAAGGCTTAGTTATAATGGATTATCTAGTAGATATTGATAAAGATACACAGTCAATAATTGTGAAATAATAGTATAGTATTCTAAGATAAACCCATCATTGGTCATAACACGATGTATGTCCTAAAGTAAGAGTAAAAGTATTGTGCTTAAGAATTGTTATTGAAATTCTAAGACTTGATTGAATAACGTATAATGCCCTTATGTTATTAGGGTCTTTAATGTGGGAATTAAGGTTAAGTATGGGTAAAGTGGATAAGGGTGGAACAATTAACTAGTGTTGATAAAATACATTCCTTGGTCTTACAACCTTGAGTAATACATCGTTCTCAGACAAGTCGAAGATTATACATAACATTTAAGTGAGGGCTTAAAGGATAATTGAGACTTTGAAATAAGAGTAAGGAGTTTATTTAAGCGTAACATAGGCTACGAGTGGTTGATGATGGATTACCTTTAATATTCTTCAGAGTACTGTTGATTGTTTGCGCAAGTTGATTAGAACTGCTACAACATTACCCAGGTACGATTTCTCGTACTCAGCTTGTTGTGTTTTGGACCTTATGGAATGTTTTGTACGATTTCTCGTACTCAGCTTGTTGTGTTTTGGACTTTCTGAAATGTTTTGTACGATTTCTCGTACTCCGATCCTTTTGCTGATTGACTTGTGGAATGTTTTGGGAAACGCTAACTGGCTTTAAGAGGAACTTCTAAAATAAGAAATGGTTGTGTGACTGACTCAGCTTGTGTGACTAACTGAGCCTTGGATGTGAAACTTACAAGGGTATTGGTTCCTTCTATCTGGTGCCCCGTTAGACATTGGCTGCTTAGGGTTTACGCTTCTGCACTCTGTAGGACTGAGTGTTTTGGTATTGCTCTGGGTAGTTGGTGATCTAGTGGGAATATGGGAAAGTTATTCTTGGTATTGAGTATGGATTATTTCTAATAAGTGGTGCACACACTTTTCACCGATGACTGAGAACGGGTCGGTGGCAGCGGAGGTCTGCTATACCTCGCCCTTTGTGGCAACTGACAGCGGAGGTCTGTTTACCTCGCCCTTTGTGGCAACTGACAGCGGAGGTCTGTTTACCTCGCCCTTGTGGCAACTGACTGGCGGTGGGGGCCATCTCTCCCAATTGATTTATTCCACTCTTGAGTATATTTGGTCTATGGGAATCATCTTCTGAAATGGTGGAGACATAAACTGTCTACCACGGGTTATGGTTATTAATGTCACTCCTGGTCCTTTGTGACTACTTAAGTCTTTCTCTTCTTAACCAGAATTGGTTCTAACATCAACTACGGATGCTTACTAACTATGTGGTGTGACTACTTAAGTGGATGACTTGGTTTGGAAGATCTTTACCTCTATCTTGTCTTGTTTTCTTTTCTCTTTAACTTGATTGTTTTGAAGTGCTTTATCTCTGTTTTACTTTAAGAGTTTGATTTCAAGTTACTGTTTATTTTGAAGAGTTATGTTTTATAAGTTTGTTTTTGGAGGATTGTACCAGTTCCATTCCAGGGAACTGACTCACCCCTCTCGGGGTGGGCTGCTTGGTTTCATCTTGCAGGTACAAATTGATTTACAGGTGGCCACGAAGAGCATGAGTGATTGGGATGGGATTAGGTTTATGGAGAGCGAAGGTGTTTTATTATTGTTATGTTTATGTTAAGTTTTCTCGAAGTTCAGACCGTAACTTAGTTAATTGTAAAGGTTGTAATTGGTGAGGTTGGTGCCGGGTGTTTGGAACCCGATGGTCTGTAATCGCCTTAGAGTTTTATTTCCGCTGTATTTATGGTTAATAGGGGCGTTACAGCTAGTTCGTTTATATATAGGTTCATATATACGAACCAATACTGTTAACTCAACAACAGTAAATGATAAGCAGCTATAAATATACAATTCATGCATATTAATTAACACATTCAGACAAACAATCTTATCACAGATCACACAGAAGTCTGAACTGCGGAAGCCCTCAAAGACAATCAGAGACACATAACAACATACCGTTCACCCTGATTGTATTACGGTGGAGTATGAATCAGCAAGGTCCTATGCTCCGTGTGTCATCTCTAACAGTCTAAACAATACATAATGCTACTGATTAGCATCCCGTATAACAACACAACTCTACGGTACCCCGTACCGTCACTAGTACCTCCGGTTAATCCCCCGTTATTAACTGTCATCGTTTGTCGAGTTTTCGGCTTAACTCGAGATTTGAAAAATGTTATATTACATGCGTAGTCTTGTCTCGTATATTAATATACTTTTTGTTGAACTTTGTTATCGCATGGAACTTAATGTATATCTGTATATCATATAGTTTTGTTCCTTTATTGCATGAATGATTCTTTGTCATGTATTATACATCTCACCTTAGTATTTATTTTCCTACTAAGGGTTGTTTTCTTTTCCAAGTCAATGTGGTATCATTCATATGTAAACTATACTTTGATTATATAAATCCTTATTATCCTGTATACTGAAATACCCAAACCTTGATATGTGGTTTAAATTATTAAACTATCGTATATAAGGCTAAAAGTGCCTTAGAAACATCAGTGAACAATTTAAACCATAGTAAAATGCAATAAAGCACTAAGATACAGTTTGAGCAAAAACATGCTCTAAGCTTGGAGTGAACTTGGTTAGGACCCAAAGAGCCTACCAAGACTTAATATTATTCAATTATGATTTCATAAGGCTAATTAAGTCTTAGGAAACCTTGGTAGACAGTTTTAACACCAAATAAAACACAAGAATATACCTTAAAGTCAATATGAGCCAAAATGTGCTCTAAGCTTGGGATAAATTTGTTAGACCTAAAGGTCAATTTATACCTTATAAATATGTTAATGAACATATTAAATCAATTACTAAAGAAAACCAAGCTTGAAAACAAGTTAAAACACAAAATGTTCTTTAAGGAGTCTTAAAGCACATTTTTTGGAAAATTGTCTTGTAAATGAATTTGAGTGGCTAAATGTCCATCATTACTCTTTAATTAACATGTGTACTATATTTATCACATTTGGAAGTCTATATCAATGGGAAATCAAAAATTCACATCTATGTGCCTTGTTTAAGTGAATAGTAACTTTAATAAGCTAGTTTGTAACATATTTGTATAAGTAATTAATTGGTCAACAAGACTATTATACCCTTCTTATTAATGGGGGCCGGTTTTTATCAAGGTGAGTCACCACCTTGTTAGTTTGATAAGTAAATAAGTAATGAAAAATCAGTAAAGTACTATTTGCTTTATATGTAAAATATCTTAACAAAGTGAACTCTCTCACCTCATTCTCTTCTTTCCTTTCATTTCCCACGGTTCCCATCTCTTTTCCTCCTCTCTCCATCGGTTTCCAACAGCACCATCTCATTCTTCATCTTCCTTCACTTGTAACTTATGATTCCATGCTCCAAATTCAATTCAAGACCACCATTCTTCTAGTTGGAGCAAGCTCTACACTTCTACTTCTACCTTTTCAAATCTTCAAGAGCTCAATTTTGGTGCCATGGAGATTCACCATTGAAGGAGAGGCTTGAGCTAATATTTTCCCACTTGGTTGTTCTACCTGCTTTAGGTAAGGAATCTCAAAGAAATAAGAATGTCCTGCCAAGTTTGTTCATGATGTCCGAAAATTCACCTCACCATGGTGTCTTTAAACCTTGCTTGTTTTAGCTTCATTTGAATTTCAAGGGCTAGGAAGGAGTCCTCTCTTGATACTCATTCAAGCTCTCTTTCAATTCAAAGGTAAACCAATTACCTTAAGTGTTAATAAGATTTTAAAATATGTAACTAGGGTTTACAATGAGATGAAGCTAAAGCTTGTATACTCATTAAATTATTTGTATAATGTTTAGAATTTGACAAGCAACCAAAAGCCTTGCCAATTTAGTCAAGGAAACAAGAAATAAGTTGTGAGGGAAAGAGGTAATATGCTATCTCAATGTAGTTAAATGCCTTAGGAAAATGAGCTTGATTTACTTAATAAAATACCTAAGGAGCCAAAGGCAAATGAGCTAGTAAAATGCTCTCAAGGAGTTTATTAAGGGCATATGTATTGTTGGGTGTATTTGCAGGTCAAAGACATTATTTATGGGAAATTCAGGTTTAAGGTTTATGTTATTTAAGGGCCTAAGAGCCATGTTATTTAAGGGCCTAAGTGCCAAGCAATTAAGTTTATGCACTATATTGTGATGTAGTGTAAATTTGGTGAAGTTATGTGTGTGAGGAAGTCCTTAATGGATTTTAGGTGTTCTTGAATGAAATAAGGTAAAAACCTAAGAGTTTGGATGTGAGTATATACAAGAGAAGCTATGGCCAAATTTGGAGAATGTGTAAGAAATTCTAAGTGTTTTAAATAAGTTTTGGTGAACAAGGAGAAAGTGTAAACTTGAAAAAGGATTTCAAGAATGACATAAGGAGTTAGTTTGTGAGAATAGATGTTGAGAGATGATGTTGTAGTGGTGAGGGAGTATTTCGCCTTAAGTGATCATCTAAGGTATGAAACACCACTTGGAGACCTAGGAGAAAACATTGTAAGTGTTAGGAATTTTGGGAAGAAATGAGTAAAGGTTTAGGGGGGAATTAGAAAATGAGTTTATGAGTGTTAAGGATGTCTTAAGGTGTGTTTGAAGTGCCCAAATGAGGTTAGAGGGTACTAGGATATATGAGGTGAAGTTTGGAGTTAAATGAGCAATGGAAAATAAGGGTCTAGAGCAGACCGAACTTGCGACCGAACTTGCAAGGTCGGTCGAGCCCAGTTTACCCTGCGAGAATTAGTTTCTGGAATGGACCGACCTTGGGGACCGGACTTGCAAGGTCGGTCGGGCTTGTATTTTGTGTACGAATTAAGTTTCTGGAATCGACCGAACATGGGACCGGACTTGGCAAGTTCGGTCGGGCCTGAATTTTCAAAGGGAAGAAACTCTCGGGAATGGACCGAACATGCGACCGAACTTACAAGGTCGGTCCGAGTAGAAAATTTTGATGGTAATGTGTTCTGGAATGGACGACCTTGTGCAAGGTCGGTCGGACCCAAAAACATGGTTTAGGTTATAAAATGATATGTAATGATGGGGATTGATTAGTAATGATGTTATAAGGATGTTTAAGACATGTTATGTGAGTTATAATGACAATTAGTGGGGGAAAAGATGTATTAAAATGTAAAAGTAAAACAAGTTAAAAAGTGAAGTTATGTAACTAAGTTAACGGGGAAAAGTTATAAGCACTAGACTTTGAACAATCATGATACCCCGATGTTAATAAAAATACATGCAATGTTATCAGTTGTTCGAGGATTGTTCGAGGAACATAAGTGGACACGATAAAGTGGACTCCAGTGACAGGTATGGTTTTCTTGCAACCTGTGTCCTACCGGATTACCGGCTTGTATGCAATGTGTTTTCTGTGTGTTTGCCACGTTATAAGATAAATCATGAAACGAGTTTACAGTCGTTATTGTTGTTGTATGTTTACGTGCCGATACCGGTAACCTGAATGCGCTTCAAGGGCTAGTTAACCACTATTAGGTAAACGTAAGAGAACGGTATCCGGTGATACGTTTCCGACCTAAGGGACGTTTCTAACCACGGCTATGCGTGAGTTATTTATGTGATGTTTGTGTGTGATGTTTGTGTGTGAATGTATGACTCTCCCTTCCCTTGTGTGTGTCTAACAAGACTTAACCCAATGTTGTGATTGTTTAATTAAGTTCAATGTTGAACTTCTAACAAGTGCTAACGGGGGAAGTGAGGAGTCCGGTCTGTTCCGGCCACGCGTGTGAGTATGGGGGTCGTTGTCATATCAGGTTCGATCCTCTCCGTATGTTACGGTTGTTTTCCAATTTGGTTTCCAACCTTCCTTTTAGCTTAACCAAGGCTATTACTGACTCACGTCGGGCCACAGGGCATACTATGTTATGTTTGTTCGGTGTGCTTGGATCACTATATCCGAGACACCTTGTGTTAAGTTATCCGTTCATTTAACGAGACGATAACGAGTTATGTAACGAGCTTATCATGAGACTGGCAACATTCTCTAGGCTCACCAGTGAATTAACTTTGTTTGGGTCGGTTCCTAAGAGAACCGTTCCCGTTATGTTATGTGTTGTTGATGTAATGCAATTTCTATTGCGATGTTATCATGTGTACGTTGATACGTGAAAAGTATTGTTATATGTCGTTATGTGATGTATGCTATATGTTGTAAATATGGAGTGTGGATCATGGATATGAATCCCAGTTGTGATAAGAGGCGTTAAGGTAACCCAATTAATGGGTAAGTGTCGTCTATTAAGGAAGTAGCTCCATTAGAGGAGAAACACTCTAGGGTTAATTAACACCATGAGTGACTTATCAAGTAGGGATGTGTTATCTGTTTGTTGAGCCCATTGTGGCGAAATGTTATGTGTTGTGTGTTTATAGTTACATGCATGATTTAAATATAATTAACCGCATGCTAAGACGACAATTAGTTGTGCGTGGCCCGGTAGCATGTGGGCTGCGGGATTACCATACCAGCAAAGGTGCTGAGCCCCTTGGGGGCCACCCTTTCTCTTCTTTTGCCTATTTCAGGTACAGAGAGCTGGAAGCCGTTCGAGAGTAGGACGGGGTAGACGTTGTACATGGGTAATCATTTAAATTGTATATGTACTGTAGGTGTAGTAAGACCGAGATTGTTATCGGCATCAGTTTGTAAATACTCGGTACAGTTGGAAGGTATGTGTATGTTTTGTTGTTAATGGAAAGGGATAGTAATGTGTAGTCGCTCGGGAATCTAGTCCATCAGACCGATACAATGTATATGTAATAGCCTTGTTAGCCACGTGGGTGGTAACGGCGTGTAACACCAACGAGTTAAGTAACGTGATGAGTATGTTTTCCGCTGCAGTTTGTTGTTAAGTGTGTTAATGTTGGATGGGTGTTACAAAAAGTGGTATCAGAGCGAAGTATCGCTCTGATGACTGAATTACCGAGCTTAGGAAGTACCGAGTTAGGATTTTAGTACCTTGGGTTAAGGGTTGAGTGATAGCGTGAGAGATACGCCAGTTTGGAATTACCAGCGTGTACTGGAAACCTACTATATCCTTCCCGCCCTCCACAATCCCTGTATATAACTTGGGGAAACCACGCCAGAGGATGGAAGTCCACTCTTACTCGGGAATACCCGATCTGGCTGTTATTAAATACCTTTAGAGTACGGGAGAACCTGTCATACGGTAGATCCCGAAAACTGGGAATCCCGGAGACGGTTTCCATCTGGACAATGTTGACCTCATTAAATAGCGAAGAATGAAGAATATTTGTGCATAAGAGAATAGAATTTCCGGCAACCTGGGTCGACATGCCGAGCAGTCAGAATAACCAGCTTTGCAACGCACTAATCGTGCAACAAGCAAGAAGTGGGATTGATGAAACCCGAGACAAGTGTCTACCGTAACCACAATTGTTAAGTGATACACCAATGGTATACCAACCGACACAGGAACTACAACGTAGTGCCCAACAAGAGACAAGTCTCATAACCACGACAAATACGTGGACGGGCTACGAAGGGAACAATACATACAGAAGAAAAAGGGGTTCTCCCAGAGTGAGAAACACCCTAGTTATAATAATCATGTGAAGACAGTGAGGAGTTACCCAGAGGGTTATTGTCAAGACTGTAAGATCAAGTGAGGGCCAACAAGGCCACTGATGACAGTGCGGGTAAAAACAGTACCACAGCCGGTATGTGTTAAAGTAATAGCCAGTTAGCATGGCGCACTTGCCATAGCAAGTGCTGCTATAACAGGGCTGTTCGGGAATTTATAACCACTACAAAGTACTTGGTAAAGTACCATAAAGTTAAATGTGATCGTCATAACCCGTGGAAGGGCCTGTTAGCCTAACCTCTGTAATTGTAAGTTCACCAGTCAGTAAGAAGCTAGATTTGGTTAAGGCAAGAAGGCATTGTAAAACCATGAAGATTTTTCTTTCAACCCAGATTTATTCAAACTCTTTTCCTTCAAAACCAGATTTTCTTTCAATCAATACTTCTTTCTAACCTTCTTTTAAACCAAACCACCAAAACCAAGGGCAGTTGATAAAGATATAACAGTGGATAAACTTTCCCTCGATTAAGTTTCGGAAGCACCGCATATTGATATTGCATGGGATAATATAAGGAGTTGACAACAGAATACTTCACCTAGGCGTGTGACGGACACTACGAGTGTACCAACTGAAATGTGGGACAACCGCACTCCGATAGGAGCTTGTGGGCCTGACAGACCTACTTATGGGTTAGTTGGGTAAGTAGCAATGTATCAGTAGGGTACCCCACATATGTATACAAGTAGAGTCCGGAACACGGGAAGTAGTCGACTCCGTACTACGGTCAGCAGTATAAAACAAACAAGAACTAAGGATTACCATGAATGGTTGAAGTTAAGGAGCTCAGTTAAGTTGACGAGACTAAAGGAATTAGTGAATTCCTTTCAAGGAAATGTTTAAGAGTCAGGAAGTGCGAAGTGCACTAACTGTAATGAAAAGACATCGTATATTCTTAAGGATCCTCAGGGATAAACAACGATAGCTGGAATGGTGACCCAGCCTGTGCATGGCAAGCAGATGCCTAATGTGGACACATTAATGTGCAATGAACGGGATGAACCTCCCAGAAGGAGTACCTACCTACAAGGAAGGAAATGTTGATCTTCACAGAAGAAGATAATAAACCAGTTAAGAACGCAAACGGCGTGGCTAACGGAATATACCAATAAGTGTGAACCAGATATAAAGGCATAACTTAGTACCACCCAGGAGCAATCCTTAAAGGGTGTTCGCATCAATAATTGTTGCACGAATGGCATGACAGAAGCCACAAGGGTTGAAACTAACACCCAGTTAGACATAAGTTGTCATGGAGCTCAATATAATATCCAAACCATGTAATGTGGTACAAAGAAGTACATGTATGTGGACAGCCTACAATGAGCGCAGCTCAAGGCAAATAAGGCTTATAAGCCATAGCAAGATATTTATATAAATTAGATTGATTGCAGAAGTTTATGTTGTTATAGTGAATGAGTGGTAAACGACCCACTGCATTAAGAGTGGGGATACCTCTCGATATTCTGAGACCACAGAGCGGTAGTTATGTGAATCAAGTTCAAAAATAGTTTGATGGAATGGTTATTATTGAAGGAGCAGTTAGGAGAGAGAAAGTTAGTTATATAGTGAGTAGTGAATGATTGTAGCCACTTAGAGTCTGAACAATGCAGAATACTAAGTAGCATGAGCATAAAGACGTAGAGCACTGAAGATACGATGAGCTGATACTCCGGCTTGTGACTCGAATGATCAATGCTCAAGAGCATTCAGTAGTCATCCAATGAGTGATGAACCATAATACGAATGATGTAAGTATATGTGTGGAAGTTAATATGACAGTAAATACCATGTAAGTTAGTGTTATACAATAACTAAGAGCACGGTGCGCAGCAAGCGACCGTTGTATACGCGCTGTTGAATAATGATGTGGAAGATAAGAGCAGTTATGAATTAAATTCAGTGGTGATGCAAGGTAAGTGATGATAAACAAACTCGGCAGTAAGCCAGTAGCCAGTATTACGAGATCGGAATCTCAATGAAACACAGTGTGAATTCCATGCGAATCACATGAGAGATTTGCTGTCAAGAGTTTACGCCTCTACACTCTGTATGACTGAGGTTTTTGGTATTGCACTTGTGCAGTAATGATCGAGTGGGATAGCTAGGAGTTGGAAACATGTTAATTGTGGAGGAATAATGTTATAATGGCCGATGCATAGGAAATGCAAGGCCGCACCAATAAAAGAGTACTTGTACAAACCAAATGTGGAGACATGATTAACAGTAAGTGACTACAGTAGCACTAACTACCAATATCGGTATGGAATATACCCCAAATGTTGTAAATAGCTGAGAGAGCACTACACACTAGGTAGTAGCTCAATCTCAACCGACAGTAAGTCGGAAGGAAACAAGTCAATCATTGTGAAATACGTAACAGTATATATAGTCAATTATTGTGGAAGTGGATAGAAAGTTTATAACTCACCGAATTCGCTCACGGTAAGAGATACCACCACGCGTCGGTTGAGAAACCATTATTACCAAGATAAAGGTGATATATGGGAGGTGTACAATACAGTGAGAATAATGAATGGGGCAAACTAAGCCCTACAGTTGTCAGAGTTTCGCAGTAGAAACTAATGAGCCACTGATTCAAGTGTTTAATGTACATGGTGAACATAGAGTGAATGGCTAATTATTAACGCCTAGAAGCCTAACAGCCAAATCGAAACAAACAACTAAGAGTTTAAACAAACTCCAATGAGAATTCTTGGTTAGGAACTAAACCGCCAATATGGTTAAGATCCTCTAATCAGAATCCATTTGTAATAGCCGCGTGGAAGTCAAACACTTCACGACGGCAGAACATTTTAAGCCAATTTTTTGTGATTGATTACGTGGGCGTAATCCCTTTTAAGGGGGGTAGAGCGCAAAACCACTTAGTGTGTATTACCGTACAAGTGTACGTGACTTATGTTGTGCATAGCACACAATAGTTGTTTTTGATGATTGATGTGTGTGTTGTAAACATACACATTCATTCATGGTTTAATTGTGGTAATTGTGCACATAAGATGCGAATACCATTGTGATAAGTGTGTTTATTTTGTTAACCGTGGTGTGTGATAATACAAGTGTGGGAGTAGAGAAACTCCCGGGGGAACAAAAACCCTGACAGTGTATAAATGTGAAACTGTGTGATGTATTTAAATAAATATATGTGTATACATATACTATATAGTAATTCATGAAAGGTTATGAACAACCTAGAACCTAGTGAGAATAAGATTCCCTAGGTAACAACATTAAGTGTATGGAATAACTGATAGACGAAGTTCTATTCCTTGGAGATGTTGATCATGATTAGAATGATTAAAAAGATAGAAAATTGGAAATGAGTGATTTATTTGATGCTTGAAATTGAAGTGGGAGGTGAAACTTGATTATCATGAGATCAAGGGAAGCCGAACACAAATTGGGGTGGAAGGATAGTTCAACACTGATGCAGATACATCAGGGTTGGATGATTCTTGAAGCTCCCTATAAGTGGTCACAAATAACCATGCTAAGAAAAGAAGCAAAGAGCATAAGTTGGACTTGGAGTTGTGTGTGTTTTTCAAAAAGGATTTCTAATTGGTATTTATAAAACATCGATAGATACTTTACATAATTAAAGTTTTCTTACTTAACCTCACAAGGAGAAAAATTTCAAATTTAAGTGATTGTTTTGATCTCCCAAAGGCACGGGGACGGAAGGTGTCCATCGCGACCGGGTTCTGCGGGATCACAGTGTATATCAAAGATATTTTTGATTGCTATACATGCTATGACATGTTGTGTGGTATGTGTAATAAATTTATTTTGACCCTGAGTTCCTAAAGTGTATGCTATTAAGACCTATGAGTCTAAATGTGTTTGTGTTACATAGACCTATGTGTCTAAAGGCTGTTATGTTATCAAGACCTATGTGTCTAAATGTTGTTATGTTACCCAAGACCAGAGAGTCTAAGGGTTGTTATGTATGTGTAAATGTTGTTGATATACCCGACCATTGAGTCCGAGGTTATCATGTGAGTATGTTATGTTATATATGGATGTGTATGTGTACCCGGACCGTTAAGTCCGAGGTCGTGATGTAAAGTATGTTTGGTTATGGAAGTTTATTTCCAAGTGACTCCTGTGTTCTAATCTAATGTCGTGTGGGAAGTGTGAACTTCGAGGATGAAGTTCTTTTAAGGGGGGTAGATTGAAATACCCCAAACCTTGATATGTGGTTTAAATATTAAACTATCGTATATAAAGGCTAAAAAGTGCCTTAGAAACATCAGTGAACAATTTAAACATAGTAAAATGCAATAAAGCACTAAGATACAGTTTGAGCAAAAACATGCTCTAAGCTTGGAGTGAACTTGGTTAGGACCCAAAGAGCCTACCAAGACTTAATAATATTCAATTATGATTTCATAAGGCTAATTAAGTCCTTAGGAAACCTTGGTAGACAGTTAAACCAAATAAAACACAAGAATATACCTTAAAGTCAATATGAGCCAAAATGTGCTCTAAGCTTGGGATAAATTTGTATAAGACCTAAAGGTCATATTTATACCTTATAAATATGTTAATGAACATATTAATCAATTACTAAAGAAAACCAAGCTTGAAAACAAGTTAAAACAAAAGTGCTTTAAGGAAGTTTTAAAGCACATTTTTGAAAATTGTCTTGTAAATGAATTTTGAGTGGATAAATGTCCATAATTACTCTTTAATTAACATGTGTATATATTATCACATTTGGAAGTCTATATCAATGGGAAATCAAAAATTTCACATCTATGTGCCTTGTTTAAGTGAATAGTAACTTTAATAAGCTAGTTTGTAACATATGTTGTTATAAGTAATTAAATTGGTCAACAAAGACTATTATACCCTTCTTATTAAATGGGGGCTGGTTTTATCAAGGTGAGTCACCACCTTGTTAGTTGATAAGTAAATAAGTAATGAAAAAGCAAGTAAAGTACTATTTGCTTTATATGTAAAAATCTTAACAAAGTGAACTCTCTCACCTCATTCTCTTCTTTCCTTTCATTTCCCACGGTTCCCATATTCTTCCTCCTCTCTCCATCGGTTTCCAACAGCACCATCTCATTCTTCATCTTCCTTCACTTGTAACTTTTGATTCCATGCTCCAAATTCAATTTCAAGACCACCATTCTTCTAGTTGGAGCAAGCTCTACACTCTATCTCCTTTTCAAATCTTCAAGAGCTCAATTTTGGTGCCATGGAGATTCACCATTGAAGGAGCATGAGCTAATATTTTCACACCTTGTTGTTCTCCTCTTGCTTCTAGGTAAGGAATCTCAAAGAAAATAATGTTTCCTCCATGTTTGTATGATGTCCGAAAATTCACCTCACCATGGTGTCTTTTACCTTGCTTGTTTTAGCTTCATTTGAATCTTCCAAGGGCTAGGAGGAGTCCTCTCTTGATACTCATTCAAGCTCTCTTTCCATTCAAAGGTAAAACAATTACCTTAATGTGTTAAGATAATATATGTAATTAGGGTTTACAATGAGATGAAGCTTAAAGCTTGTATACTCATTACATTATTTGTATAATGTTTATAAGTTGACAAGCAACCAAAAGCCTTGCCAATTTAGTCAAGGAAACAAGAAAGAAGTTGTGAGGGAAAGAGGTAAATATGCTATCTCAATGTAGTTTAAATGCCTTAGGAAAATGAGCTTGATTTGCTTAATAAAATACCTAAGGAGCCAAAGGCAAATGAGCTAGTAAAATGCTCTCAAGGAGTTTATTAAGGGCATATGTATTGTTGGGTGTATTTGCAGGTCAAAGGCATTATTTATGTGGGAAATTCAGTGTTTAAGGTTTATGTTATTTAAGGGCCTAAGAGCCATGTTATTTAAGGGCCTAAGTGCCAAGCAATTAAGTTTATGCACTATATTGTGATGTAGTGTAAATTTGGTGAAGTTATGTGTGTGAGGAAGTCCTTAATGGATTTTAGGTGTTCTTGAATGAAATAAGGTAAAACCTAAGAGTTTGGATGTGAGTATATACAAGAGAAGCTATGGCAAAATTTGGAGAATGTGTAAGAAATTCTAAGTGTTTTAAATAAGTTTTGTGAACAAGGAGAAAGTGTAAACTTGAAAAAGGATTTCAAGAATGACATAAGGAGTTAGTTGTGAGAATAGATGCTTGATAGATGATGTTGTTGTGGTGAGGGAGTATTTCGGATTAGGTGGTCATCTAAGGTATGAAACACCACTTGGAGACCTAGGAGAAAACATTGTAAGTGTTAGGAATTTTGGGAAGAAATGAGTAAAGGTTTAAGGAATTAGAAAATGAGTTTATGAGTGTTTAAGGATGTCTTAAGGTGTGTTTGAAGTGTCCAAATGAGGTTAGAGGGTACTAGGATATATGAGGTGAAGTTTGGAGTTAATGAGCAATGGAAAATAAGGGTCTGGAGCAGACCGAACTTGCGACCGAACTTGCAAGATCGGTCGAGCCCAGTTTACCCTGCGAGAATTAGTTTCTGGAATGGACCGACCTTGGGGACCGGACTTGCAAGGTCGGTCGGGCTTGTATTTTGTGTACGAATTAAGTTTCTGGAATCGACCGAACATGGGACCGACTTGGCAAGTTCGGTCGGGCCTGAATTTTCAAAGGGAAGAAACTCTCGGGAATGGACCGAACATGCGACCGAACTTACAAGGTCGGTCGGAGTAGAAATTTTGACGGTAATGTGTTCTGGAATGGACCGACCTTGTGCAAGGTCGGTCGGTAAGGTCGGTCGGACCAAAACATGGTTTAAGGTTATAAATGATATGTAATGATGGGGATTGATTAGTAATGATGTTATAAGGATGTTTAAGACATGTTAGGTGAGTTATAATGACAATTTAGTGGGGAAAAGATGTATTAAAATGTAAAGTAAAACAAGTTAAAAAGTGAAGTTATGTAACTAAGTTAACGGGGAAAAGTTATAAGCACTAGACTTTGAACAATCATGATACCCCGATGTTAATAAAATACATGTAATGTTATCAGTTGTTCGAGGATTGCTCGAGGAACATAAGTGGACACGATAAAGTGGACTCCAGTGACAGGTATGGTTTTCTTGCAACCTGTGTCCTACCGGATTACACCGGCTTGTATGCCAATGTGTTTTTCTGTGTGTTTGCCACGTTATAAGATAAATCATGAAACGAGTTTACAGTCGTTATTGTTGTTGTATGTTTACGTGCCGATACCGGTAACCTTGAATGTGCTTGAAGGGCTAGTTAACCACTATTAGGTAAACGTAAGAGAACGGTATCCGGTGATAACGTTTCCGACCTAAGGAACGTTCTAACCACGGCTATGCGTGAGTTAGTTATGTGATGTTTGTGTGTGATGTTGTGTGTGAATGTATGACTCTCCCTTCCCTTGTGTGTGTCTAACAAGACTTAACCCAATGTTGTGATTGTTTAATTAAGTTCAATGTTGAACTTCTAACAAGTGCTAACGGGGGAAGTGAGGAGTCCGGTCTGTTCCGGCCACGCGTGTGAGTATGGGGTCGTTGTCATATCAGGTTCGATCCTCTCCGTATGTTACGGTTGTTTTCCAATTTGGTTTCCAACCTTCCCTTTTAGCTTAACCAAGGCTATTACTGACTCACGTCGAGCCACAGGGGCATACTATGTTATGTTTGTTCGGTGTGCTTGGATCACTATATCCGAGACACCTTGTGTTAAGTTATCCGTTCATTTAACGAGACGATAACGAGTTATGTAACGAGCTTATCATGAGACTGGCAACATTCTCTAGGCTCACCAGTGAATTAACTTTGTTTGGTCGGTTCCTAAGAGAACCGTTCCCGTTATGTTATGTGTTGTTGATGTAATGCAATTTCTATTGCGATGTTATCATGTGTACGTTGATACGCGAAAAGTATTGTTATATGTCGTTATGTGATGTATGCTATATGTTGTAAATATGGAGTATGTGGATCATGGATATGAATCCCAGTTGTGATAAGAGGCGTTAAGGATAACCCAATTAATGGTAAGTGTCGTGTATTAAGGAAGTAGCTCCATTAGAGGAGAAACACTCTAGGGTTAATTAACACCATGAGTGACTTATCAAGTAGGGATGTGTTATCTGTTTGTTGAGCCCATTGTGGCGAAATGTTATGTGTTGTGTGTTTATAGTTACATGCATGATTTAAATAATCAACAACCGCATGCTAAGACGACAATTAGTTGTGCGTGGCCCGTAGCATGTGGGCTGCGGGATTACCATACCAGCAAAGGTGCTGAGCCCCTTGGGGGCCACCCTTTCTCTTCTTTTGCCTATTTTACAGGTACAGAGAGCTGGAAGCCGTTCGAGAGTAGGACGGGGTAGACGTTGTACATGGGTAATCATTTAAATTGTATATGTACTGTAGGTGTAGTAAGACCGAGATTGTATCGGCATCAGTTTGTAAATACTCGGTACAGTTGGAAGGTATGTGTATGTTTTTGTTGTTAATGGAAAGGGGAGTAATGTGTAGTCGCTCGGGAATCTAGTCCATCAGACCGATACAATGTATATGTAATAGCCTTGTTAGCCACGTGAGTGGTTAACCGCGTGTAACACCAACGAGTTAAGTAACGTGATGAGTATGTTTTCCGCTGCAGTTTGTTGTTAAGTGTGTTAATGTTGGATGGGGTGTTACATATACTCTTAACATTAGAATTCCATATCCAATGTTTGTAATCCTTTTCTTTTTTTTTTCTTATATCATTTTAATTATGAAAGTACATGGTTATTGAACCATATTATATTTTCTACACCATAGCATTTATTTATTTATATACATGTATTGTGGAACTATTTATTATATGGTAGGTCTTATAATATATATTCATTCTTTTTAATGAATACCTCTTATATTATAAATGTTATAATTCCTAAAACATTAAAAGCCATATTATAAATTACATTTAAAAAATGTTAATTTTCCGAACAGCACCTATGTTCTTAAATATTTAAAAAATCCACCACATATTATTATAATGTTGTATTATAGCTATATAACATATATTATGACATTTATGTCATTAAAACAATTATAACCTATAGTTTTTAAAGGCTATAATTTTCGAACAGACCCCAGGACTGTTTTAATTAAATTCCCACCACCGAACTTTGTATATTTACCAAATCTTCCCAATTTATAATGCATAGTATTTTTCTAATGGTCATTAAACTATATATCAACATATGTCTTTATAAATCTTATATATAACTCCAAATTACCATACTATACCAAGGTTATAACTATTATTCCTAACCTTATACTTTCTACAAATCTCCGGTTTTTACCCATTTGTTACCCATTTGTAACAATGTTATAAATATCATATATTATACTTATATAATTCATATAAACTCCAAATTTAACCAAATAAACTTCTAAAATTCCTAATAACTTAAGGACTGTACTAAATCCCATTTAGTACCCCAAAGTTTCAGAAATCACATTATAGCCCCATCTCTTATAATCTTTTTACAATTTGACACAAAACTTTATAAAATGTTATAATTTTTATTAAATTCATTTAAAAACCCTAAATTCCTCTAAATTAAGCCCACGGCTTTATATTTTTCCAGTAATTACGGTTTGGCCCCCAACTTAATTATATAAGCATAAATCTAACTAAATAAGCTTATAACTTAAATTAAATGGCCTAATGACATGGCCTTATTACAACCTTGAACTTTCAAAATAAATTACACTTTAAATGTCTCAAAATATAGTATAAACTCACGGCCTCACCATAGTTTATTTATTTTTCCACATAATGTCATAATTTGACCATTATGTTAATTAAATCTCTTAAATGACTAGCTTAATTTATCTTAGTCATTTTTTTCCATTTTTAGGTCAATATAACCCATATGTTTAACTCCACTCTCGGCATATTAATTATTATGCTAAGAATTCATAAATCATAAGTTTTAAGGTGTTTATACCTTGATTTCTCCTTGTATGAAACTAGGCCACTTGAAGGAAAATTCACCACATCATTTAGACATTTTTAATACACCAAAATAAGATATGTTATACTCCAAGCTTGAGCTTAACCATAAGGAGCAATTAATGTAAGATTTAAGACAAAAATCACCTTAAAAATGCAAGGGAACTTCCAAAGATTCGGCCTGAATTAAACACACCACAAGGTGTTAAATTCACCATATAGACATAGGAAATAGCTAGACAACAACAAGCTGCCTTGGAATTAGGTTTTACCTTGGAAAAATGCCTTAAAGAAGGGTATTTGCTTTAGAGCTCGGCCACCCTTGTTCCAAATGGCTAACCAACTGAATGAACATGTAAATATGAAGATTATGAGTGTATAAACTCATAAAAATCAAAGGAAGAAAATCGGATGGAGAGTAGAGAAGCTTAAGGTATGTTTTTACCTTAAAATGCAAATTTGGGAAACCTTAGTCCCTATACTTGCTTCAGCCAAAATTGATTGGTGTTCTAACCTTAAAACACTGAGAATGAGCCATAGGAAGTGATGAGCCATGAGATCCAAGTGTAGGTAATGAAGAGATGAAGAAAAAGAGCCAAAATAAGCCTTAACCATTACCTTAGGAACTTAAGAGATGGAGTTGTCTTCCTAACTCAAGAACACCGATTGAGAGGGTCTGGAAACTGGGTGAGCTCGGCTGGAATGGAGCTAGGGACAAGAGAATGATTGAAATGAGCATAATTGATTGAAAAAGCAACTTATTGATTAATTTTGTTTTGTAAATGGCTAATGACCATCAAAGGGATAAGGCATCGGTTAATGGCGGGGAAAGAGCTGGTCTCACACGGTTTGGAGGCTGATTGAATCCATCATGGAGCATAGTGTATAATTTAAGTCATAATATTAGAAAGGTAAAAGGTAGTCTCCTTAAATTAAGGAGTGGTGTTGGAGACTTGTCCCTTGTGTGTGCAAGTGGCTAATTCAAACTCCTCTTGCTTGTGGCTTCCGATTGCATGTGGTCCAAGGGGTCAACTTTGACCTCTTGACCATTCTTATTCAATGTTGACTCAAGCGGGCTCCCTTTTAGGGCTTTATTAATATTTTAATATTAAATTTGTGAAAATTTTTAAATTTGTGGAATTGAATTCCTATCTGATATAAGATGTGATATATTATCATATTTAAAGGTAATTATAACCTTTAAGCCCCATTAAAAGCCATTTTAGAAGGTAATTTCCACAAACGTGTTTTAAGGTGTTTTTAGTGCACATTTTGTGTTGCAAGGTGCTTCTGAGCTTAGTTTTTCTTTGAAATAGTTTTGTGTGGGTTATTACTTCATAAATACTTAGGAATCCACTTTGGATCCTATTTGAGGTCATACAATCTTCATGGTGCTTTAAAGCACATTTTTGGGCTTTACCGATCTTTAAGGCATGTTTTGCCTTGTTGAGATCTTTTAGATTGTCCCCAATAATGTTTAGATGTTATTAAACCCTCTTAGATCATTAATAGATCATTTAATTGAGTTTTTAAGGTTAGGGGTATTTCAGTCTACCCCCCTTAAAAGGCTTCGTCCCGAACCTTAATCATCTACAGTTCACCTAAGGAATCAAGTTCCACTAAGTAACCAAACAGTCCATCGCTAGTGAGTAACTCCCACTAGGTTCAGACCTAGTCTATACATACAGCATATATCAAATAGCCAAACTCAACTCATGGTATAACTCATTCATGTCACAGCACTAAACAAGGTGCACAACCCACTCATCAATAAAAGTACTCAGCGGTACTATATATATATTCAAACAGGTGCACTAAGGCACATACACAAGATGTATTAAGCATACAATCATCCAAACAACATGTATGAAGCAGCATACTACCAAAACACACCACTAAAACAAGACCTAATGCATAACATATGCGCAAGCCAAGTGGTGTCTACCCCCCTTAAAAGGGTTTGACCACGAACCCGTACAAGTATCATAGCTACTACTCGAAGAGTGTGGATACTTCGCTCTCATGGAGTCCTCTAACTCCCATGTAGCCTCCTCCACCTCATCATGGTTCGACCAGAGAACCTTGACCATGCTAACGGTCTTGTTCCTAGTCTGCCTCGTCTTCGTATCGAGAATGCGGAGTGGTACTTCCCCATATCGTAGAGCGGGGTCCAACTCTAAAGTCTCTGGCTGTAACACGTGCGATGGGTGGGGCACATACTTCTTCAACTTGAAACGTGAAAGACGTCGTGCACCCTCCCGAGCTCTGCTGGCAAATCCAGTCTGTAGGCTAACGGGCCCACTCGCTCCCTAATCGCATAAGGTCCAACATACTTTGGGCTCAACTTGCCCTTCTGCCCAAACCGGAAAATCCCCTTCATGGGTGACACTCTGAGGAATACCATGTCGTCAGTAGTGAACTCAAATGTCCCTCCTCTTGGTGTCTGCTATGATTTCTGCGGGTCCTAAGCTGATTTCATGTTCTTACGAATCTGTAGGACATCCTCCTTAATCTGTCTCATGTACCTCAGGGTCCTATGAAGCGTGTTCTCGCTGCCTCATCCCAGCATAGAGGAGTCCTACATGGTCTACCGTATAGTGCCTGAAACAGTGGCATCTGTATCGATGAGTGGTAGCTGTTGTTGTAGGCGAACTCTATCAGATGTAGTCGCTCTAACCAACTCCCCTGAAAATTTAAGGCACATGCTCTCAGCATGTCCTCCAGTGTCTGGATGGTCCTCTCACTTTGACCGTCGTGTCTGTGGATGGAATGCCGTACTAAGCTTCAACTTTGTACCCAAGGCTTCCTGAACCTGACCCTAGAATCTAGACAAAAACGAGGTCCCTATTAGAACAATAGTCTTTGGCACACCATGGTGCCGTATCACCTCCTTCTGGAACAAGTCCGCTAACTTCGGGACCTTCCAGGTATCCTTCATAGCAACAACTTCGCCACCTTCGTCAGACGGTCCACCTGACCAAATCGTGTTCATCCTCCCTTAGTCGGTGGGAGACCGACAACGAAATCCATCGAGATGTCTTCGAACTTCCAGCAAGGAATAGGCATAGACTGCGCTAAACCGCCGGGTCTCCTATGCTCAAACTTAACCTTCTGACAGTCAAGCATCTAGTCACGTAGTCAGCTACATCCTTCTTCATCCCGCTCCACCACCAGAAATGGACCTTTAAGTCCTTGTACATCTTCGAAGAACCGGGGTGGACGGATAAGGACGAGCATGAGCCTCCTGGAGTATCTTCTCCTTCAAATCTGGAGAAGACTCTGGAATACATAACCGGCCATTCAGTCGCATCATGCCATCATCACACAGTTCGAAGTCATACTTCTGACTCTCGAAGCAACCCTCTAGCATTTTCTGCCTGATACTCTCCATGTACTGGTCACTCTCCTGTGCAGCTCGTATCTCATCAACCATACTGCTGCTCGCTAACAGTGTAATATGAATGAGCTCTGCGGCTCAGGGCGTCGGCAACTACATTCGCCTTGCCCTCTTTATATTTCAGGTCTATGTCGTAGTCCTTCAAGAACTCGACCCATCTTCTCTGTCGCATGTTTCACTCCTTCTGAGAGAAGAGATGCTGTAAACTCTTATGATCAGAGTAGATAGTGACTGCCACACCGTAAAGATAATGTCCCAGATCTTCAAGCGAAGACTACTGCGCCTAACTCAAGGTCGTGTGTGGGTAATTCACCTCATGCTTTTTCAGCTGTCGGGATGCGTAGGCACTACCTTCCCGTGCTGCATAAGCACACAACCTAGACCGGTTTCCAGAGGCATCACAATATACCTCGAACCCATCGGTGCCCTTAGAATAGTAAGAACGGGTGCCGATGTCAGGAGATCCTTCAGTGTCTGAAAGGACTGCTCGCCTCTGCAGACCATAAGAACTGGGTCTCCTTCTTCATGAGATTAGTCATTGGTTTGGCCTCTTTGGAGAAGTCCTTCACGAACCTTCTATAGTAGCCGGCCAAACCCATAAAGCTTCAGACATCTGTAACTGTCTTTGGCCTTGGCCAACTCTTTACTGCTTTACTACTCATCTTAGCAGGGTCTACAGATATCCCGTCTGCTGAATGATGTGTCCTAGAAATGACACGCTGTCTAACCAGAACTCACACTTAGAGAGCTTGGCATACAGCTGGTTCTTTCTCATAATATTCAACACCTGTCTCAAATGTAACTCATGATCTTCCTTGGTCTTTGAATAGATCAGAATATCGTCGATAAAAACCACAACTGAACTATCAAGCAGTTCTCTGAAGAGACGGTTCATCAAATCCATGAATATGGCTGGCGCATTCGTCAGTCCGAATGGCATAACGGTGAACTCGTAATGTCCATACCGTCCTGAAAAGCTGTCTTCTCTATGTCATCCTCTGCAATCCTAATCTGGTGGTAGCCAGATCTGAGATCTATCTTTGAGACACACGGCCCCCCCCTCTCAACTGGTCAAATAAGTCATCAATCCGTGGCAACGGATACTTGTTCTTGACCGTGACCCGCATTAAGCTCGCGTTGTAACACCCCTCTCGAATTAACACGTAATAGTCACTCATGTCAACAGATAAATAAAGCGTCTTATAGCGGAAACATAAACAACGACATTAAACTCACTCGGGTGTCACCTGCCGTTACTCGCCCATGCGACTAACGAGGCAGAACTAAATCCAACAACTAAAATACACATCACTACTAACCGTTGTGACAACGAGATATCCCTATACATCATACTAAGTCCACATCCATAACAGTCGACAAGTGAGCATCTACTTCAAATCCCAGATACATACAATATTATCATCATACATCTACAGCCTGATATCGTTATACAATAAATTCCTTACGCAATAATTGAAGTAATCCTATCTACCCTATTTTCGCACTTCGGCTTCAACGAAGATCAACAACCTGCACAATAAGTGTAGTCTCAGCGATAGACGCTCAGTATGCCGGATCTGGACCCTATTGGTCACTTGTCATTTTTAACCGTCTTGATATTAGATTGGTTTCATGCTTTACCATTTTACAGAAATGATAGATACTGTAACAACATGCATGATTATATAATCATTCATCCAATCAAAACAGTCACCTATAAACATACACAACAATCACACATCATACAATGCGACGGCATTAGTAATTTATACGTCGTATTTTATCATCATCATGTATACAACATTCGGCCCCCCGGGCCCTCACATATTATTTGTTTTAGTTAGTACTGTCGGGCGTCAATTAGGACAACCCGAAATATATTCACTTGGACAGTAGTCCCACGTACACACAAGGTGCTCACTGCCCTGATCATCCGAAGACTCTGGGACTATTTCACTTTGCCTTTGTAAAGGCATCCATTTAGGTGGCCAAGGGCCTGGTGCCAACGGTAGCACACTCCGCTGACGATCTATGTAGGCTCGTTCAGGATTAACTAGGGTAAACCCGATACGGGATAACCCAAGAGATCTCTACGCGCGACCAGCAGCCAGTGACTGTCTGGATTAAGGTACATCATCACATTCATTCACACTCCACTATTAACTTTGTTAGTTAGATAGTCAGTTACAGTTTTAGTTATGGAGAACATCACTTAATTTGTTGGCTACCCTATGGGTCTTACGCATGCCTAGAATTATTCTAGGTAGTATTCACGTTCGAGTCAAAGCTCTAGAGACCGACATTGTCGTGTCCCGTTCCTAAGTGTTTTACTTAGGTTATAACTACATACTTGTAATACTTAGAGTATTAGGTCAAGCAACAGTGGTCACAATCACACATTTCGCATATGTAGTTTTGTATAAGTCGATCTATAGTCGACGTAGTATTAGTCCCGTAGGACGTTCGTGCATAAATAAATAATGCAGTAAACATAACTACACATCACACACATAAATCACATACATACATTCACACAAGTATTTATCAAACAAATCCGAGCCCGAGGAATTCCTCAGGACAACTCGGATCAAACCCATTTACATACCGTACACCGTGGACCAAGGATGCGCAATGTGGACTTCTAAGCTTCTCGAGCGCGCACGTCCGATAGGCGGTCTAACAATACGAAGAACGCTAAATGTCAATCCACATGACAATACAATTCGGTATTTCCGAATAACGCCAGTAACCCTGGTTTTTACACCCCGACCTTTCTACTGTTAATAGTTAAGGTATCATTATCCTTAAAACTCTTCGCTCGTAGTATGTATTAATATACGGTTTACAAGGACGTCGGTTTTTATTCGAGCGTCGTGGCTAACGTTTTCAAACGTAGGAATTATATTTCCAAATCCATAGTAAAATTTTATAAACGTTTCGCCTGATTCAGAATTTGCCCGTTCTCGTATTTTTAATTCGACTGTTACATCGCATGCATAGTATTGTTATAACCTATAGTTGCATGCATAGTTATATTTGATAACCTATGGTTGCTGCATTCCATGCAACGTTAATTTATTTTACATAGTATTTTACTATTCCTTAATATACCCCATATTATACAACTTCCCAAATTACATAACAACTTGTATTCATTATAACTTTATGACATTATAGTATATATTGACACTTATAAGTTGACATTTATTATTTACTATTATATGGTCTGTAAACATATTATACATGCATGTCACTTGCGCCAATATTCATATGTGTATACTTACACTTTGTTTCCTTAAAGAAATAAGAACTTTATATTATGCACATATTACCCTTATACAAGGTTTATTTAAACCATCCCAAATCATACAATAACCATAGTATTTATGTCATTGTATACTATAGTTCATATTTTCGTTTTGATATACATAATGTATATATATATATATATGTGCGCTAGCATGTTAGTCTTTTGCAACTATGCTTTTGACCACATAACATTATTTAGCGTTATACTTATATCATGATATCATATAGCATGATTATCTTACGCGTCATTAAACTTTATAGCATATATTGGTAACTAATATTATTACCGAATATGGCATATATATATTACACCCCTCTACCTCTTTATTCTTATAATTTCCATTAATAACAATATAGCCACATACCTCATACCATGTTATAAATACCTTATTTTATACCATCAAACTTCGTAATAAGATATACTCTATAGTTTTGTAATATTCCCTTTTATTGCCGAATAGGCATATCTTTAATATTTCATTTCCTTCAAATCCCATACTCTCCAAATATTACAATTTCACCACAATTTTTATAACATACTTAACTTACCATCTATTATAACATTTGAATCATATAGTATGTATACTCTATAGTTTCAATATTTTCGAAAAATACAAACGAACCCTTAGGTTCTGTTTTTTTTTTTAAACCCTTAACTTCCCATATTTATACTCTTACCGCAAATCTTATAATATTTTTACATATCCTATGTTACATCACTTCAAACATTATATTGTTTATAACATATAGTTTTTATATGTTATTTCCTTAATATTACCGAACAGCCCATAGCTGTTTGGTATATTTCTTTTCCCAGCCACTATTCTTTTCTTATTTACATTTGACCCAATTTTATTATATACTTTCATATGTCACAAAAATCATATATTATACTCTTTTATCAATATACCCATTTACATAACTCCAAAAATTCCCAAATTTCATACTTAGGGTATAAATCACCATATTAACCAAACTACACCACTACTTTTCGGCATTTACGTTTTATACCCCTTAAGTTTTATAAATTCAACATTCCACTTATAATGTTAACATAAGTTCATAAATTAATTATTTATGAAATTAACTTTGGTCAAACCTCCTAATATGGTCTATGTTGACCCAATAACTTTCAGTTTGACCAGAAGTTTATATAATTACAATTTGACCCCTATACTTTTCGTAAATTACATTTTTGTCCAAACTTATTGAATTTCTATGTAATTCATAAAATAAGGTTTTAAAGCCTAATTTTCGGCTAATGTTTATAGTTGCCCCCAAAATTTATTTAAATTAACAATTAAACCCCAAATCATTACAGTAATATTTATTCTTGTTCTAGATCCATTTAAATCCATTTTTAACTTAACATATCAATTAAATTAAATGGCCTAAATGCTTGGCCTTGTTTACATTAATACAATTGGATAAAATTTCACATAAATGTTATAAAAAACTATATTGTTTACGGTTAAATATATATTTCTTCTTTATGTTTCCTAAAATCATTTAAATTATTTCCTATGACATTATATGTCATCTAAACTTGGTATTATCAACTAAAATTTTTATAACCATATAATACTAGTTTAGGTCATTTAAGACCATGTTTTGTCTCGGTTTTTCACATCACTCATATTCTAATATTTTTAAAAATCATGTTTTGACCCATAATAAACTTTCTTGACCTTATAGGTCTTTAGCACACCAAACTAATCAACCCAAAAATGTTATTAAACATTTTAATACATATTGAATCATAATGATCCTATCCAAACCCACGGCTCATATATATATTCATACCCCAAAATACGTGAAAACCATCTTATATCTAAGTAAGTTTGAGTATATTAATGATCCAACCGAACCGTCTGAGTCCCTCTTCAATTTGAAGGACAATAGAAGAAATCAAAAGCTTTGTTATTATGATGGGCAGATGGTTTATACTTCAGTTCGGTCTTTGGATGTAGGAATAAACCGTGATATGCACTACCTTATATTGCCTATCATTTGCTTCAGTTGTGTGACAGAAAACAAAACAATATTTCATCTGTTATAACAGCAAGGCCTAACCGTACTGATCATTGTTTCACAAGCGTGATAGTAGGAACATCTAATTTTGTTACATCAGAACTAGGATTATGCTTCTGTTTATGTGATGATTATTTGATTTACTTTGTATAAAGAAAAGAAGTCACCAGCCCTCGGCATTATAATACAGAGGAGAGAAGCAGAGTTCAAGTATATTACCGCTAGTGGAATGAATGTCTTATGCCCCCTGCGGTTCTAGATTGCAGCACTCTACTTCAATCTAGTGTACGAGATGCAGTAGTACTCTTTAGAGGCGCATATGTAACAGAAGGTGGGGTTGCTGCAACATGCTCCTTGCTAACATCAGTCGGCACAAGAAAAGAATGAAAAGAACACAGAACATGTGTAGCTGTGGGTTGTGAAATTTATCGAGAATGAGAGAATGAGCTCAAGCAGAGCATGTATGTTACCGCTTGAAGCATGGCACTTCTCCTCTCTGTTGTACGTGAAGAAACAGAAGAATAAACTCAAGACTGGCTTGGAACACCATCGACAAAACAAGGAAAAGAACGGTGGTACTGGTATCCTTACCGTGGCTGGTACAGCAAGGTGTAGTTTGGGTCTTGATACCCACTGAGCGGAGGTTGTGCTTTGTTCTCTCTCTTTTTGTTTGTACGTGGAGGAAAGCCAAGGAACTGGGCTTACCTTGGTTCCGGTAGAGCAACAAGGAAAAAAGTAACTAGAACTTACGTAGAGGAAGGTAGAGAGGAGAGCTTAGATACCTGGAAAACTGAGGGTGTACTATCGGTAGAACAACAAGGAGTAAACATGGTAATGAGTTTTACCGAGTTGGGTAAACCGAAGAGCTCGAGCCTAGTTGCTTTTGCTTCACAGAGTGGCGTCCCTTACTCTGGTTTTCCCGTCACGTAAGAAGGCAGAAGAAGAAGCTCACATAAGCTAGGTACATTGCCGGTGTAACACCCCATCCAACAACAAACACATAACAACAATCTGCAGCGGAATACACACGTCATCAAATAACTTAACTCGGTGGTGTTACACGCCGTTAACCAACCCACTGGCTAACAAGGCTATTACATAAACATTGTACCGGTCTGATGGACTAGATTCCCCGAGCGAACTACACATTATATCCCCTTTCCATTAACATAACATAAACACATACCTTCCAACAGTACCGAGTATTTTACAACTGAGTGCCGATAACAACTTCGGTCTTACTACACCTACTGTATATATATTTAACTTACATGATTACCCTGTACAATGAGTCCTACCCCCGTCCCTACTCTCGACGCTTCCAGCTCCTTGCCTGAAATAGGAAAAGAAGAGAAAGGGTGGCCCCAAGGGGCTCAGCACCTTTGCTGGTATGGTAATCCCGCAGCCCGCATGCTACCCACCGGCCACACACAACTAATGTCGTCTTAGCATGCGATTGATTATATTTAAATCATGCATGCAACTGTAACACACAACACATAACATTTCGCCTCAATGGGCTCACAAACGGATAAGACATCCTTACTTGATAAGTCACTCGTGGTATTCATTATCCCTAGAGTGTTCCTCCGCTAATGGAGCTACTTCCTTAATAGACGACACTTACCCTAAAACGGGTTATCCTTAAAACGCCTCTTATCACAAACTGGGATTCATTTCCATGATCCACACCACACTCCTATCTTACAACATATAACATTCTCACATAACAAAACATAAACAACACTTTTCACATTTCGACGTGCACATGATAGCATCGCAATAGGAATTGCATTACAATAACATCACATAACATAACGGGAACGGTCCTCTTAGAACCGACCCAAACATTGTTAATTCACTGGTGAGCCTAAGAATGAAGTCACCCTCATGATAAGCTCGTATACAACAACAAAACACTCATTACCGTCCTAAAAGTCGGACGATAACTTTAAGTTAATTGGTTTGGGTTTGGAGGCCCGAACACACCACACAAACACATGTTCCCCCTAAACCGATCAAATTCAGAATAGCTAAGCTTTGGAATAAGCTAATGGGAGATCATAACCCGTGAGGGAAACACCATAACAGAGAGGAGGGTAAGGCTAAGAAGGATACCCACTCCCAACAACGCGCGACCGGCCTAACCGGATTCCTCACCACTGTTAGTACATACTTACTTTTAGATATTAGTTAGAACCCCACTATGGAGTCTATCACATCTACACACCATACATTTACAACTGTGTTAAACACACAAGGGAGATCCCTACATTCACATACACATATCACATAATTAACACACGCATAGCCGTGGTTAGAACGTCCCATGGTTCGGTCGTTTCGTTTACTCCGAATACCGAACTCTCATGTGATCCTAGACTCAGTTAACTAAGGTTAACACTTCCGAGGTTAGATGTATCGGAGTTGAACACCCACATAGAATTACTGTAAACGATTCATGTTTTATCTTACAACGTGGCAAACATACAAAGAAACACATTGGCATACAAGCCAGTGTAATCCGGTAGGACACAGGTTGCAAGAAAACATACCTGTCACTGGAGTCCACTTTACCACGTCCACTTATGTTCCTCGAGCAATTCTGAACACTGATAACATTACATGTACTTTTATTAAACATCCGGGTAGCATGATTATTTAATGTCTAATGCTTATAACGTTTCCCCGTTAACTTAGTTACATAACTTCACTTTTAACTTGTTTTTACTTTTACATTTAATACAACCTTTCCCCACTAAATTGTCATTATACGTACTTAACATGTCCTTACATTCTTATAACATCATACTTGGTAATCACCATTTTTAGGCAACTTTTCCCTCCCACCTTAAAACAAAGTTATTGGTCCATACAGTGGACTGTCCGAACTTGTGTCCGCTTCCCAAGTTCGGACACAAGTCGAGACTCAAAACTGAATACAGACGCCTGCCGAACTTGTGTCCGGACTTCGGAAGTTCGGACATGGTCGAGGGAACAATTAAATGAAGAAGCAGGTACGTCCGAACTTGTGTCCGGACTTTCCCAAGGTTGGACACAAGTCGAGACTCTGAAAATTTTTACGCAACAGGCCTGTCCGAACGTCCATGTCCGGACGGATGTTCGACAAGGCAAAACACTCATTTTCTAAGCCTTTAAGCACTTAACCAAGTTCACCAAACTTCTCCTAAAGCCTCATAATGTTTCCTAACATCATTTGGCACATCAAACACACCTTTAGCCATGTGCTAAACTCTTTAAATCACTCACCAAAACCATCTTATCATTCAAAATTTCTTACAAAATTCCTAGCACTTGGGATGTTTTCTCCTTAAGATTCTAAGTGGTATTTCACCATAATGACCACTATACCCAAGGTGTTTCCTCTACACCTTAACATCATCTCTCAAACATCTTTTCTTAATAACTAATCTCCTTTTTGACATCTTACCTAAACATCATTCCTTCCTTGTACACATCAACATTCCTAAACCTTAAACAAAACTTCTCCATGACTTTAATGCATTCTCAAAAACACACATTGAAATTCCTAGAACTTCCAAGATAATACCTAAATCCTTGTATCACCTCTAAATCACCTAGCACATGTTTTCTTCCCTGTAAAAACACTTGTTCACCTTTAACACTTCCTAGTTCACCAAAACTTATTTAAACACTTAGAACTTCTTACACATTTTTTTCCAAATTTTGCCATATGCTTCTCTTGTATCTACTCACATCCAAACACTTAGGTTTTTACCTTATTTCATTCAAGAACACCCTAAATCCATCAAGAGTATTCTCACACACATAACTTCACCCAATTTACACTACATCACAATATAGTGCATAAACTTAATTGCTTGCACTTAGGCCCTTAAATAACATGGCTCTTAGGCCCTAAATAACATTAAACTTAAACACTGAATCTCCCACATATATATTGCCTTTAACCTGCAATTACATAAACAAACACATATGCCCTTTAATAAACTCCTTGAGAGCATTTCACTAGCTCATTTACCATTGGCTCCTTAGGTATTTTATTAAGCAAATCAAGCTCATTTTCCTAAGGCATTTAAACTACATTGAGATAGCTTGTTTACCTCTTTTCCTCACAAACTTCTTTCTTGTTTCCTTGTAAAACCGGTAGGGTGTTGGTTGTTTGTCAACTTCTAAACAATGTACAAATAATAGAATGAGCATTCAAGCATTATGCTTCATCTCATTGTAACCCTAGTTACATATATTGTTTTAAGGTATTAAAATGATTGTTTTTACCTTGGAATGGAAAGAGAGCTTGAATAAGTATCAAGAGAGGACTCCTCCTAGCCCTTGGAAGATTCAAATGGGCTAAAACAAGCAAGGTGAAAACACCATTGTGAGGTGAATTTCGGACAACACAAAAATGAAGGAAACATCATTTTTCTTTGAGTTTCCTTACCTTGAAGCAAAGGAGAACAACAATATGTGAAAAGATGAACTCAAGCTCCATCAATGGTGAATCTCCTTGGCACCAAAATGAGGCTTTTGAAGATTTGAAAAGATAAAAGTGTAGAGCTTGCTCCAACTAGAAGAATGGTGGTCTTGAAATTGAATTTGGACCATGGAGCTAAGAGTTACAAGAGATCAAAGCTTGAAGATGGTGCTTGAGTGTAGCTCACCGAAGGAAAGGGAGAAGAGAGGTTGGAGACGTGTGAAATGAGGGAGGAATGAGAGAATGAGTTTAAGTGCTTTTGGAAGATATTTATGCTATAAAGTGACTTTCTTCTTTTACTTACTTTCCTCCTTTCTTAATTTGATTTCTTTACATGTTGGTGACTCACCATGATAAAAACCGGCCCCCATCTAATAAGAAGGGTGTTTTGGTCTTGTTGACCAATTAACTTACTTATAATAACATATGTTACAAACTAGCTTATAAAAGTTACTATTCATAAAAACAAGGCACATAGAAGTGAAATTTTTGATTTCCCATTGATTTAGACTTTCCTAGTGTGATACTAAGTAGTACACATGTTGATTTAAAGAGTAATGATGGACATTTAGCCATTCAAAACTCATTTACAAGACAATTTTCCAAAACGTGCTTTAAGACTCCTTAAAGCACTTTTTGTGTTTTAACTGTTTTCAAGCTTGGTTTTCTTTGGTAATTGATTTAATATGTTCATTAACATATTTATAAGGTATAGGTATGACCATTAGGTCTTATAAATTTATCCCAAGCTTAGAGCACATTTTTGCTCATTGACTTTAAGGTATTTTCTCGCGTTCTGTTTGGTTAATTGTCTACCAAGGTTTCCTAAGGACTTAATTTGCCTTATTAAATCATAATTGAATATCGTTAGTCTTGGTAGGCTCTTTGGGTCCTAACCAAGTTCACTCCAAACTTAGAGCATGTTTTTGCTCAAACTGTATCTTAGTGCTTTATTGCATTTTACTATGGTTTAAATTGTTCACTGATGTTTCTAAGGCACTTTTTAGCCTTTACATACCATAGTTTAATATTTAAACCACATATCAAGGTTTGGGTATTTCAATCTACCCCCCTTAAAAGAACTTCGTCCTCGAAGTTTACACTTCCCACACATCTGGATTAGAATACGGGGATTACTTATAGAGATAAAACTTCCATAACCAAACACACTTACATCACAACCTCGGACTTAATGGTCCGGGTAACACATTCACATCCATACATAACATATCATAACATAACATACTTACATGATAACCTCGGACTCAATGTCCGGGTATCTTAACAACTTTGCACATACATAACAACCCTTAGACTCTCTGGTCTTGGGTAACATAACAACCTTTAGACACATAGGTCTATGTAACACACACACATTTAGACTCATAGGTCTTAATAGCATACACTTTAGGAACTCAAGGTCAAAATAATATTATTAACATACCACACAACATGTCATAGATGTATAGCATTCAAAAAATCTTTGACATACACTGTGATCCCGCAGAACCCGGTCGCGATGGACACCTTCTGGTCCCCGTTCCTTTGGGAGATCAAAACATTCACTTATTTTTAACATATATACTTCTCATGTCACCGGTCCGAAGACAAAGCTCATGCGTCTCAGCTCGTGAGCAAGTACAACAAAATATTTTTACTAGGTAATATAAGAGAATCCTTTATTCAAATATAATCGATGTTTGAAAACACCAATTGAAAATCCTTTTAAAACACAACACAACTCCAAGTCCAACTTATGCTCTTCGCTTCTTTTCTTAGCGTGGTTATTTGTGACCACTTATAGGGAGCTTCAAGAGTCATCCAACCCTGATGTGATCAGCATCAATGTTGAACTATCCTTCCACCCAATTTGTGTTCGGCTTCCCTTGATCGCATGCAAATCAAGTTCCACTTCCCACTTCATTTTCAAGCATCAAATAAATCACTCATTTCCAATTTTCTATCTTTTAAATCATTCTAGTCATGATCATAACATCTCCAAGGGATAGAACTTCGTCTATCAGTTATTTCCATTCACTTTAATGTTGTTACCTAGGGAATATTATTCACTAGGTTCTATGTCGGTTTCATACCCTTCATGAATCACTATATAATATATATATACAATATTTTATCAAAATACAACACACAGTTTCACATTTATACACTGTCGGGGCTTTTGTTCCCGGGAGTTTCTCTACTCCCACACTTGTACTATCACACACAATTGTTAACAAATACACACACTTATCACAATGGTATTCGCATCTTCTGTGCGCAGTTACCACAATTAAACCATGAATGAATGCGTATGTTTACGTAACACACACACCAATCATCAAAACAAATTATTTTGTGCTATGCACAACATAATCACGTACACTTGTACGGTAATACACACTAAGTGGTTTTGCGCTCTACCCCCTTAAAAGGGATTACGTCCACGTAATCAATCATTAAACATTGGCTTAAAATGTTCTGCCGTCGTGAAGTTTTAACTTCCACGCGGTCTATTACACAATGGATTCTGATTAGAGGATCTTAACCATTTGGCGGTTTAGTTCCTAAACCAAGAATTCTCATTGGAGTTTGTTTAAACTCTTAGTTGGTTTCGATCTGGCCTGTTAGGCTTCTAGGCGTTAATAATTAGCCATTCACTCATGTTCACCATGTACATTCAACACTTGAATCACTGGCTCACTAGTTTCTGCTGCGAAACTGTAATAACTGTAGAGCTTAATTGCCCCATTTGTTATTCTTACTGTATTGTACATCCCCATTGTCACCTTCATCTTGGTAACAATGGTTTCTCAACCGACGCGTGGTATCTCTTACCGTTAGCGAATTCGGTGAGTTATAAACTTTCTATCCACTTCCATAACAATTTACTGTGTATACAGCTATATATTTCACAATGATTGACTTGTTCCCTTCCGACTTACTGTCGGTTGAGATTGAGCTACTACCTAGTGTGTAGTGCTCTCTCAGCTATTTACAACATTTGGGGTATATTCCATACCGATATTTGGCAGTTAGTGCTACTGTAGTCACTTACTGTTAATCATGTCTCCACATTTGGTTTTGTACAAGTACTCTTTTATTGGTGCGGCCTTGCATTTCCTATGCATCGGCCATTATAACATTATTCCTCCACAATAACATGTTTCCAATTCCTAGCTATCCCACTCGATCCTTACTGCGCAAGTGCAATACCAAAACACTCAGTCATACAGAGTGCAGAGGCGTAAACTCTTGACAGTAAATCCCTTATGCGATTCGCCATGGAATTCACACTGAGTTCCTCATCACATAGTACCTACCACTGGCTTATTGCCTAGTCTGTTTAATCACTTACCTTGCATCTCCACTAGGTTTAACTCATAACTGGTCTTATCTGCCACATTATTACTCAATAATCTTGATACAACGGTCGCCAGCTGCGAACCGTGCTCTTGCTCATTGCATAACAATAACTTACATGGTATTTACTGTCACATTAACTTCCATACCTATACTTATATATTCACATTATGGTTCGTCATTCATTTGGATGACTACCGAATGCTCCTTGAGCATTGATCATTCGAGTCACAAGCCGGCATTATTCAGCTCGGTGTTTCACTTTATACACACGTTACTAAGCTAACTGCTCTCTTTCAATAACAATATCGTCCATCCTTAACATATTTTTTGAGCTTGGTTCACATAACTACCGCTCCAGCGGTTTCACAGTATCGAGAGGTATCCCCACTCTTAATGCAGTGGTTCGTTCTCCACTCTATTTACTTATATAACATAAACTTCTGCAATCAGTCTAATTTATATAACACATTTTATTGTGGCTTATAAGCCTTACCGCCTTGAGCTACGCTCATTGTAGGCTGTCCACACACATGTACTTCTCTGTACAACATTACATGGTTTGGAGTTATATTGAGCTCCATGACAAGGTCGTTGCATTCCGTCTCCTTTCATGGGATGCCCCTTAGGATTGTCAGTCCGTCTTCTGACAAGTATATCTAAACTGGGTGTTAGTTTCAACCCTATGTTTCTGTCACGTTATTTCGAGCAACAATTGTTGATGCGAACACCCTTTAAGGATTGCTCCTGGGTGTTGCTAAGTCATGCCATTACATCTGGTTCACACTTATTGGTATATTCAGTTAGCCACGCCGTTTGCGTTCTTAACTGGCTTATTATCCTCTTCTGTGAAGATCAATATTTCCTGGTAGTGTAGGTACTCATTCTGGGAGTTTCATCCCATTCATTGCACATTAATGTGTCCACATTAGGCATCTGCTTGCCATGCACAGGCTGGGTCTCCTTTCCAGCTATCATGTTTATCCCTAAGGATCCTTAAGACGTATATGTCTTTACATTATAGTTAGTGCACTTCGCACTCCTGACTCTTAAGCATTTCCTTGAAAGGAATTCACTAATTCCTTTAGTCTCGTTAACTTAACTGAGTTCCTTAACTTCAACCATTCCTTGTAATCCTTAGCTCTTGTTTGACTTATACTGCTGACCGTAGTACGGAGTCGACTACTTCCCGTGTTTCGGATTCTACTCGTATACATATGTGGGGTACCATACTGATACATTACTACTTACCCAACTAACCCATAAGTAGGTCTGTCAGGTCCACAAGCTCCTATCGGAGTGCGGTCGTCCCACATTACAGTTGGTACACTCGTAGTGTCCGTCACACGCCTAGGTGAAGTGTTCTGTTGTCAACTCCCTTATATTGTCCCTTGACAATATTCATTCCATGCTTCCCGAACTTAATCGAGGGAAAGTTTATCCATTGTTGAATTCTTATCAACTGCCCTTGGTTTTACTGGTTTGGTTTAGAAGAAGGTTGGAAAGAAGTATTGGTTTGAAAGAAAATCTGGTTTTGAAAAGAAAGAGTTTGAATAAATCTGTTTTGAAAGAAAATTTTCATGTTTCACAACATCTTCTTACCTTAACCAAGTCTAGCTTCTTGCTGACTGGTGTACTTACAATTACAAAGGTTAGGCTGTTAAGCCCTTCCATGGTCATAATGATCACACTTAACTTCGTGGTACTTTACCAAGCACTTTGTAGTGTTAAAACTTCCCCGAACAGCCCTGTTATAGCAGCACTTGCTATGGCAAGTGCGCCATGCTAACTGGCTGTCGGTTTAACACATACCGGTTGTGGTATTGTTTTTTTTTACCCGCACTGTCATCAGTGGCCTTGTTGGCCCTCACTGATCTTACTGTTTTGATAATAACTCCTCTAGGTGACTTCTCACTGTCTTCACATGATAATCATCGACTGGGTGTTTCCCATTCTGGGAGACCCCTTTTTCTTTTGTATTGTTTCCTCTTCGTAGCCCGTTCCACGTATTTGTCGTGGTTACTGAGACTTGTCTCTTGTTTGGGCACTACGTTGTAGTTCCCTTGTCGGTTGGTATACCGTTGGTGTATTATTTATCAACTGTGGTCCCGTAGACACTCGTCTCGGGTTTCACTAATCCACTTCTTGCCTGTTGCACGGTCGGTGCATTACAAGCTGGTTATCCTCGACTGCTCGGCATGTCGACCCAGGTTGCCGGAAATTCTATTCTTCTATACACTGATTCTTCACTCTTCGCTATGAATGCGGTTAACACTGTTTAGATGGGAACCGTCTCCGGGATTCCCTGTTTTCGGGATCTACCGTATGACAGGTTCTCCGTACCTTAAAAGGTATTTAATAACAGCCAGATCGGGTATTCCCGAGTAAGAGTGGACTTTCATCTCTCTGGCATTGTTTCCCAAGTTATATAACAGGGATTGTGGAGGGCGGGAAGGATATAGTAGGTTCCAGTATTCACTGGTAGTTCCTAACTAGCGTATCTCTCACGCTATCGCTCAACCCTTAACCCCAAGTACTAAAATCCTAACTCGGTACTTCCTAAGCTCGGTAATTCAGTCATCAGAGCGATACTTCGCTCTGATACCACTTTTTGTAAACACCCCATCCACAACACACATCAACAACAATCTGCAGCGGAATACACACGTCATCAAATAACTTAACTCGTTGTGTTTACAGCCGTTAACCACCCACGTGGCTAACGCTATTACATAAACATTGTACCGGTCTGATGGCAGATTCCCGAGCGACTACACATTATTATCCCTTTCCATTAACAACAAAACATACACATACCTTCCAACAGTACCGAGTATTTACAAAATGATGCCGATACAACTTCGGTCTTACTACACCTACCCTAACATAACATTATTTAACTTACATGATTACCCATGTACAATGTCTACCCCCCGTCCTACTCTCGAACGGCTTCCAGCTCCTTGAACCTGAAATAGGAAAAGAAGAGAAAGGGTGGCCCCCAAGGGCTCAGCACCTGTGCTGGTATGGTAATCCCGCAGCCCGCATACTACCGGCCACGCACAACTAATTGTCGTCTTAGCATGCGATATGATTATTTAAATCATGCATGCAACTGTAAACACACAACACATAATATTTCGCCTCAATGGGCTCAACAAACGGATAATATCCTTACTTGATAAGTCACGTGTGGTATTATTCATTATCCCTAGAGTGTTCCTCCTCTAATGGAGCTACTTTCCTTAATAGACGACACTTACCCATAAAACGGGTTATCCTTAATGCCTCTTATCACAAACTGGATTCATTTCATGATCCACACACTCCATATCTTACACATATAACATTCCTCACAAAAACAAACATACAACACTTTTCACGTTTCGACGTGCACATGATAACATCGCAATAGGAATTGCATTACACAACATCATAACATAACGGAACGGTCCTCTTAGGACCGACCCAACATTGTTAATTCACTGGTGAGCCTAGAGAATGAAGTCACCCTCATGATCAGCTCGTTATACACAACAACACACATCATTACCGTCCTAAAAGTCGGACGAGTAACTTAAGTTAAGATGGTTTGGTTTTGAGGCCCGAACATACCACACAAACATGTTCCCCTAACCGATCATAAGTCAGATAGCTAAGCTTTGGAATAAGCTAAGGGGAGATCATAACCCGTGAGGGAACACCATAACAGAGAGATAAACAAGGGTAAGGCTAAGAAGGATACCCACTCCCAAACAACGCGCGACCGGCCTACCGGATTCCTCACCACTGTTAGTACATACTTACTTTTAGATATTAGTTAGAACCCCACTATGGAGTCTATCACATCTACAACCATCATACAGTATTACACTGGGTTAAACACACAAGGAGATCCCTACATCATCACATACACATATCACATAATTAACACACGCATAGCCGTGGTTAGAACGTCCCATGTTCGGGTCGTTTACTCCGAATACCGAACTCTCAGTGTTTCCTAGACTCAGTTAACTAAGGTTAACACTTCCGAGGTTAGATGGTATCGGAGTTGAACACGCCACATATATGAATTACTGTAAACCATTTCATGTTTTATCTTACAACGTGGCAAACATACGGAAAAACACATTGGCATACAAGCCGGTGTAATCCGTAGGACACAGGTTACAAGAAACCATACCTGTCACCGGAGTCCACTTTACCACCGTCCACTTATGTTCCTCGAAGCAATTCTCGAACAACTGATAACATTACATGTACTTTTATAACACGGGTACGGGTAGCATGATTATTTAATGTCTAATGCTATAACTTTTTCCCCTTTAACTTAGTTACATAACTAACTCACTTTTTAACTTGTTTTACTTTTACATTTTAATACAACCTTCCCCTCACTAAATTGTCATTATAACTTACTTAACATGTCCTTAACATTCTTAACATCATTACTTTACTTGTAATCACCATTTTTTAACTTTTCACCATCCCACCTTAAAACAAAGTTTTTTGGTCCATACAGTGGACTGTCCGAACTTGTGTCCGGACTTCCAAGTTCGGACACAAGTCGAGACTCAAAAATACAGACGCTACTGTCCGACTTGTGTCGGTCCGAACTTGTGTCCGGACTTCGGAAGTTCGGACATGGGTCGAGGAAAATTAAATGAAGAAGCAGGTACGTCCGAACTTGTGTCCGGACTTCCAAGGTCGGACACAAGTCGAGACTCTGAAAATTTTTACGCAACAGGCCTGTCCGAACGTCCATGTCCGGACGGATGTTTGGACAAGGTAAAAAACACTCATTTTCTAAGCCTTTAAGCACTTAACCAATTTCACCAAACTTCTCTAAAGCCTCATAATGTTTCCTAAATCATTTGGCAATCAAAACAACACTAGCCATGGGCTAAAACTCTAAAATCACTCACCAAAACCATCTTATCATTCACAAATTCTTACAAAATTCCTAGCACTTGGGATGTTTTCTCCTTAAGATTCCTAAGTGGTATTTCACCATTAATGACCACTATACCAAGGGTTTCCTCTACACCTTAACATCATCTCTCAAACATCTTTTCTTAATAACTAAATCTCCTTTTTGACATCTTACCTAAACATCATTCCTTCCTTGTACATCAACATTCCTAAACCTTAAACAAACTTCTTCATGACTTTAATGCATTCTCAAAAAACACATTGAATTCCTAGAACTTCCAAGATAATACCTAAATCTTTGTATCACTCTAAATCACCTTAGCACATGTTTTCTTCCCTAGTAAAACACTTGTTCACCTTAACACTTCCTAGTTCACCAAAACTTATTTAAAACACTTAGAAATTCTTACACATTTTTTTTCCAAATTTTTTCCATAGCTTTCTCTTGTATATACTCACATCCAACACTTAGGTTTTTACCTTATTTCATTCAAGAACACCCTAAATCCATCAAGAGTATTTCACACACATAACTTCACCCAATTTACACTACATCACAATATAGTGCATAAACTTAATTGCTTGGCACTTAGGCCCTTAAATAACATGGCTCTTAGGCCCTTAAATAACATTAAACTTAAACACTGAATCTCCCACATATATATGCCTTTAACCTGCAATTACATACAACAACACATATGCCCTTTAATAAACTCCTTGAGAGCATTTCACTAGCTCATTACCATTGGCTCCTTAGGTATTTTATTAAGCAAATCAAGCTCATTTTCCTAAGGAATTTAAACTACATTGAGATAGCTTGTTTACCTCTTTTTCCTCACAAAACTTCTTTCTGTTTCCTTGTAAAACCGGTAGGGTGTTTGGTTGTTGTCAACTTCTAAACAATGTACAAATAATAGAATGAGCATTCAAGCATTATGCTTCATCTCATTGTAAACCCTAGTTACATATATTGTTTAAGGTATTAAAATGATTGTTTACCTTGGAATGGAAAGAGAGCTTGAATAAGTATCAAGGAGGGACTCCTCCTAGCCCTTGGAAGATTCAAATGGAGCTAAAACAAGCAAGGTGAAAACACCATTGTGAGGTGAATTTTCGGACAACACAAAGCATGAAGGAAACATCATTTTCTTTGAGTTTCCTTTCCTTGAAGCAAAGGAGAACAACAATATGTGAAAAGATGAACTCAAGCTCCATCAATGGTGAATCTCCTTGGCACCGAAATGAGGCTTTTGAAGATTTGAAAAGATAGAAGTGTAGAGCTTGCTCCAACTAGAAGAATGGTGGTCTTGAAATTGAATTTGGACCATGGAGCTAGGAGTTACAAGAGATCAAAGCTTGAAGATGGTGCTTGAGCTGTAGCATCACCGAAGGAAAGGGAGAAGAGAGGTTGGAGACCGTGTGAAATGAAGGGAGGAATGAGAGAATGAGTTCTAAGTTGCTTTTGGAAGATATTTATGTTATAAAGTGACTTTCTTTTACTTACTTTCCTTCCTTTCTTAATTTGATTTCTTTTACATGTTGGTGACTCACCATGATAGAAACCGGCCCCCATCTAATAAGAAGGGTGTTTTGGTCTTTGTTGACCAATTAACTTACTTATAATAACATATGTTACAAACTAGCTTATAAAAGTTACTATTCATAAAAACAAGGCACATAGAAGTGAAATTTTTGATTTCCCATTGATTTAGACTTCCTAGTGTGATACTAAGTAGTACACATGTTGATTAAAGAGTAATGATGGACATTTAGCCATTCAAAACTCATTTACAAGACAATTTTCCAAAAACGTGCTTTAAGACTCCTTAAGCACTTTTTGTGTTTTAATTTGTTTTCAAGCTTGGTTTTCTTTGGTAATTGATTTAATATGTTCATTAACATATTTATAAGGTATAGGTATGACCATTAGGTCTTATACAATTATCCCAAGCTTAGAGCACATTTTTGCTCATATTGACTTTAAGGTATTTCTCGCGTTCTGTTTGGTTTAATTGTCTACCAAGGTTTCCTAATGACTTAATTTGCCTTATTAAATCATAATTGAATATCGTTAAGTCTTGGTAGGCTCTTGGGTCCTAACCAAGTTCACTCCAAACTTAGAGCATGTTTTTGCTCAAACTGTATCTTAGTGCTTTATTGCATTTTACTATGGTTTAAATTGTTCACTGATGTTTCTAAGGCACTTTTTAGCCTTTACATACCATAGTTTAATATTTAAACCACATATCAAGGTTTGGGGTATTTCAATGTAAGACAGTGGAGAAGGTAGTGATATTTCTTACCGAGATGGATGAAGTGGAAGTCAATACTTGGAGCTTCTCTTTCATGATGTGATGGTTGTTTTCCTCTGTTTGGTACGTGAAGAAAACGGGAAGAGGGCTCATGATTGCTGGGTGTTCCTCTGGTCTTTTCCTTGTTGAGCCTGGGCGTTGTCGTCTGGAGCAAGTAGCAGCAAGGGAGATCGCATGTGTTCACGGTTCTGGAGAAGCAGGAGTGTATGAGTTACGCTCTGTGTTTTTTTCTTCTCACAAGGTGCTGGGACCTCTACTGGATGTCATGTGAAGAAGGCAAGGAAGACTCAGCACTTGCTCTGTTGTACGTGAAAGTAGTAGTGCACAACTGGGGTGCTTCTACTGATATTTACGTGACGTAGAGCAGGAGAAAAGAAGCTTGTTACAAGCTTGGAAGGACTGGAAATACCGGTCATGTAGTAGGGATGGAGAGGCTGGGCATTGTTCTCGGTGAAAGAACGATATGGAGGTGGCATGGACTTCCGACTGGAGGAGGAGGATGGGTATATTTCTTTGAGTCGAAATCATTTACCCACTGCAAGCGGTAGCAGACATGGAGCATGGTTTTTCTCTCGGTCGTGGAGCAACAGAGAAGACCCGGGGTGCTCACGCTTGAAGAGGAAGGAAACGGTTTTGACAGCAGGAAAGGAATTCGATGATAGTGGGTAGCAGGTATGGGTTGGTAGGAGTCTGGGTAATCCTTTTCTAGCTACTTTGGGAAGTTTCCCACGTCTTGAAAAATAAGTTCGCATATCCATGTATATGTGTCGGACAAGTTGGGTAGTAGTGGAGCAGTAGATAGTTTGTTAGATTTGTTAATATTATGTAATAGTAAGATGCTACTTGTAATAATTCGTTGCGATTTATTACTGAAATCGAGCATAGCTCATCCGGTTAAGGCTACGGGAATGGTATGAAAGGTCTCGGGTTTGAATCCCGTCTAGTGCATGTTTGCTCATTTTGTTTGTTTCAACTTCTTTATGCTTATTCCTTGTATATGTGCGACTGTATTTTGTAACACCCCATCCACATTAACACACTTACAATAAACTGCAGCGGAAATACAAACCTCATCACCTTACTTAACTCGTTGGTGTTACACGCCGTTAGCCACCCACGTGGCTAACAAGGCTAATCCATATACATTGTACCGGTCTGATGGGCTAAATTCCCGAGTAACTACACATTATTATCCCTTTCCATTAATCAACAACAACAACAACAACATACACCTTTCAACCATACCGAGTATTTATAAACTGATGCCGATAACAATTTCGGTCTTACTACGCCTACAATGCTTACGCCATTAAATGGCTACCCATGTATAAACATCTACCCCGTCCTACTCTCGAACGCTTCCAGCTCCTTGTACCTGAAATAGAAAAGGAGAGAAAGGGTGGCCCCCAAGGGGCTCAGCACCTTTGCTGGTATGGTAATCCCGCAGCCCACATGCTACCGGGCCACGCACAACTAATTGTCGTCTTAGCATGCAGTTGATTATATTTAAATCATGCATACAAACCATAAACACACAACACTTTGCATACTCCCAACAATAGGGCTCAATATATATCCAACACATCCACGCTTAACAAATCATCCAATGACTCCTTTAACCCTAGAGCGGCTCTCCTCTAAAACGGAGCTACTTCCTTAATGAACGACACGTACCCATAATCGGGTTATCCTTAAACGCCTCTTGTCACAACTGGGATTCATTTCCATGATCCGCACACTCCATAACCTACAACATATCTCATTCCTCACATAACAAAACATAACAAAACCTTTCCGTTTCGGCGCACACATGATAACATCGCATTCTTTTAAACACCTAACGTATACATATCATAGCATAGCAAGGGAAATTGCCTAGCACAATATCAACACAAAACACCGTAAGATCGGTTCACACAAGGAACCTTCCACCATAGTTAGTATATATATAGTGAGCCTAGAGATTATTGCCAATCTCATGCTAAGCTCGTTACCAACCTCGTTACCGTCCAGTTATATCGAACGGTAACTTAAACCCAAGGTGTGTCGGATATAGTAATCCCAAGCACACCGAAACAAATCGTTGTACCCTTGTGGCCCGACGTGAGTCAGTAATTAGCTTTGGATAAGCTAAGGGAAGGTAGAAACCAAATTGGAATACAACCTATACATACACCAAGAGAGCCGAACCGGATATGACATCGACTCCCGTCCATCACACGCGTGGCCGGAACATACCGGACTCCTCACCCCCCGTTAGTACATATATACTTATAAATAAGTAGTTAGAGTTCCACTATGGAACTTATCACATCCCACACACCATACGGCCTATGGAAACTTATCACATCCACACCATCGCGTGTCATAACCGCGGTTAAGCACACAAGGGAGGTTCACACACTGCATACAACAACAATATCCAACTAACTCACACATAGCCGTGGTTAGAACGTTCCCAGGGTTTGGGTCGTTAACTCCGAATACCGATCTCTCACGTGTTCCTAGTTCTAGTTAGCTAAGGTTCAACACTTATTCGAGGTTAAACGGTATCGAAGACCAGATGCGCCACATAAATGAATTACTATAGACTCATTACATGTTTTAATCTTACAAGGTGGCAAACACTCAGAAAAACATATTGGCATACAAGCCGGTGTAATCGGTAGGACACAGGTTGCAAGAAAACCATACCTGTCACCGGAGTCCACTTTACCACGTCCACTTATGTTCCTCGAGCAATTCTCGAACAAACTGTTAACATCACATGTGTTTTTAACATCGGGGTTGCTTGATCATTTAATGTCTAATGCTTATAATTTTTTCCCCGTTAACTTAGTTACACAACTTCACTTTTAACTTGTTTTACTTTCACATTTTATTACAACTTTTCACCCACTTAATTGTCATTAAAACTCACCTAACATGTCCTTAACAACCTCATAACATCATTAACCATCATCCCCATCATTAGACATCATTTTCCAACCTTAAACAACATTTTTAGAGTGGTCCGGGACTTGGTCCTTACCTTAAGTCCCGGACCAACACCTTGGAAAACTTTCGGGCGGTTTTAATAGGGTGGTCCGGACCTTGTACTAACCCCAAGTCCCGGACCAAAACTCTTGTAAAACTCTCGGCTTGAAAAACTACCCTGGTCCGGGACCTTGTACCAATCCCAAGTCCCGGACAATATGGTCTACAATCCTCGGCCTCTTTACATGCACGGTCCGGGACATCTTCCAAATCCTAAGTCCCGGACCACTGTAACAGAATTCCAAGTATGACATTTTCAAGTCTTGTTTCATCTCTTATCTTCATCCATTGATTACCCAAGCTTCATACATGAACTTAGGCATATTCTAATACCAAAATATCACTTTGATTCACCTTATAACATCAACCAACTTGTTATCCAATTTTCTTACCAAATCTCTTAACACCTGTAACATTTACATTGGTTTCCTATGTGGTGTTTCACCATAATAACCTCTATACCAAAGTGTTTCCTCACCATCATAACATTATCTCCCAAGCATCTTCTCTTACTAACCAAATCTTCTTTTTCACAACTCCTTAAAGTTCCTTTCTCAAACCTTATCTAAACATTTATCCCACCTTGCACATCAACATAACCTAAACCTTAAACAAACCTCTCCAAGACTTTAATACATTCTCAAAAACACATATTGAATTCCTAGAACTTCCAAGACAATGCCTAAATCCTTATAGCACCTTAGAACACCTTAATGCATGTTTTCTTCCTTAGTGAAGCATGTATCCATTCCTAACAATTCTAGTTCACCCAAGTTCATTCAAGCACTTAGAACTCCTTATACATTTTACAAATTTCGCCATGGGTTCTCTTAGCACATCATCATTCCAAAACTCATAGTTTCACCATTAAACACTCAAGAACACCTAAATCCATCAAGAACACCATCACACACAAGACTTCACCAAATTTACACTACATCACAATATAGTGCACAATTTAAATTGCTTGGCACTTAGGCCCTTGAATGCATGGCTCTTAGGCCCTTAAATTGCATTAAACTTAAAACACTGAATCTCCACATTTAAATGCCTTTAACCTGCGAATACACACAACAAGACATATGTTCCTTTACTAGTCTCCTTGAGAACACCTTACTAAGTCATTTCACCATTTGCTCTTTAGGTAGCTTTAGCAAGCATTATGAGCTCATTCTCCTAAGGCATTAAACCACATAGAGATAGCATATTTACCTCTTTTCCTCACAAACTTCTTTCTTGTTTCCTCATAAAACCGGTAAGGCATTTCTTTCCTTGTCAACTACTAAACAATATACCAATGTTGAAATGAGTATATAAGCTTTATGCTTCATCTCATTGTAACCCTAGGTTTACATTATTTCAAAAACATAATGTAGTTGTTTTACCTTGATCTTGAAGAGAGTTTGAATATCTATGAAGAGAGGACTCCACCTAGTCCATAAGAGATTGGAATGAAGCTAGAACAAAGTCACACAAAGAGCTCCATCAATGAGTATTTTCGGTCACACACAAAACATGGAGGAAACTTGATTTTTCTTTGAGATTCCTTACCTAGAAGCAAAGGAGATCAATAATATGTGGAAAGACAAGCTCAAGCTCCTTCAATGGTGGAACTCCATGGCACCGAAATTGAGTTCTTGAAGATTTGAAAAGGTAGAAGTGTAGAGCTTGCTCCAACTAGAAGAATGGTGGTCTTGGAATTGAATTTGGACCATGGAGCTAGGAGTTACAAGTGGTCAAAGATGGAAAACAATGGTGGCGGTTGTTGGTGTTGCTGTAGCAGCCGTAAAAGAGAGCAAAGAAGGGAGGTTGGTACGTGTGAAATGAAGAAGGAAAGGAGAAATGAAGATAGACTTGCTTTAAAAGATATTTGTATTATAAGGTAACTTATCCTTTTTACCTTCTACCCTTCCTTTCTTAATTGCTTTTTACATGGTGGTGACTCACCTTCATAAAAATCGGCCCCCATATACTTAGAAGGGTATAATAGTCTTTGTTGACCAATTTAATTACTTATAACACATATGTTACAAACTAGCTTATAAAAATCACTATTCACAAAAACAAGGCACATAGAAGTGAAATTTTTGATTTCCCATTGATATAGCCACCCAAATGTGATACTATATAGTACACATGTTAATTAAAGAGTAATGATGGACATTTAGCCATTAAAAACTCATTTACAAGACAATTTTTCAAAAACGTGCTTTAAGACTCCTTAAAGCACTTTTTGTGTTTTAACTTGTTTTCAAGCTTGGTTTTCTTTGGTAATTGGTTTAATATGTTCATTAACATATTTATATGGTATAGGTATGACCATTAGGTCTTATACAAACTTATCCAAGCTTAGAGCACTTTTAGCCCATATTGACCTTAAGGCATTTATTTATGTTTTGTTTGGTTTCATTGTCTACCAAGGTTTCCTAAGGACTTAATTAGCCTTATAAAATCATAATTAAACATTATTATGTCTTGGTAGGCTCCTTGGGTCCTAACCAAGTTCACTCCAAGCTTAGAGCATGTTTTTGCTCAAACCGTGTCTTAGTGTTTTATTGTGTTTTACCATGGTTTAAATGGTTCATTTATGTTTCTAAGGCACTTTTTAGCCTTTAAATACCATAGTTTAACATTTACACAACATACCAAGGTTTGGGGTATTTCAATCTACCCCCTTAAAAGAACTTCATCCTCGAAGTTCACATTTCCTCGCATCATTGGATTAGAATACGGGAATTACTTATAACCATAATACTTCCATTACCAACCACCCTTTACATCCAACCTCGGACTTAATGGTCGGGCAACATATCCACATTATACATAAAATATCATACTCACATGGTAACCTCGGACTTAATGGTCCGGGTACCTTCACCACACTGCACTTACATAATATCCTCAGACTCTTAGGTCTGGGTGACATAACAACATTTGGACTCGTAGGCCCGGGAACACAATCAATTCAGAACCCACCCACATTAGGACTCAAGGTCTAAAATAATATTTATTACTTATTCCACACAACATGTCTTAGCATGTATATCAAACAGAAATACCTTTTCCATCTCTCCATGGGTTCGAATCCCACGTTGAGTACATATACACTGTGATCCCGCAGAACCCGGTCGCGATGGACACCTTCTGGTCCCCGTTCCTTTGGGAGATCAAAACATTCACTTAATTTTTAACATATATACTTCTCATGTCACCGGTCCGAAGACAAAGGCTCATATGTCCTCAGCTCGTGAGCAAGTACTACAAAAATATTCTTTACTAGGTTAAGTATAAGAAGATCTTTTATTCAAAATATTAATCGATTGTTTGAAAACACCAATTGAAAATCCTTTGAAAACACCACACAACTCCAAGTCCAATTTATGCTCCTTGTATTTTTCTTAACATGGTTGTTTGTGACCACTTACAGGGAGCTTCAAGAGTCACCCAACCCTGATGTGATCATCAGTGTTGAACTATCTTTCCACCCCAATTTGTGTTCGGCTTCCCTTGATCTCATGATAATCAAGTTTCACCTCCCACTTCATTTTCAACCAACAACTAATTCAAGCATATCCCATTTTCTATCTTTAAATCCTTCTAGTCCTAATCATACATCTCCAAGGGATAGAACTCCGTCTATCAATCATCACCCAAATCCAACTTAATTCAAGTTACCTAGGGAATTTAATTCTCACTAGGTTCTATGTCGGTCTTATACCCCTCATAAATCACAACACTGTATATATATACATATTTTTTTTTATCAAAATACAATACATGGTTTACATTTATGCACCGTCGGGGTTTTAGTTCCCCGGGAGTTTCTTTACTCCCTTCCACTTGTACTCTCACACACCACTGTTAACAAAATAAACACACTTTCCACAATGGTATTCGCATCTTCTGTGCGCAATTACCACCATTTAACCATAAATGAATGCGTATGTATATAACACACGCACCAACCATCATAACAATTATTTGTGCTATGCACAACACAAATCACGTATACTTATACGGTAAAACACACTAAGTGGTTTTGCGCTCTACCCCCCTTAAAAGGGATTACGCCCACGTAATCAATCACTAAACCTTGGCTTAAAATGTTCTGCCGTCGTGAAGTGTTTTGACTTCCACGCGGTCTATTACACAATGGATTAGAGGGTCTTAACCATATTAGCGGTTTAGTTCCTAAACCAAGAATTCGTATTGGAGTGTAACTCATAACCGGTTTCGGTCCTGGCCTGTGAGGCTTTTAGGCATTGATAGCTAGCCATTTTTCATATTCACCATGTATATTCGGCATTTGATGCATGGGCTCACTGGCTTCTGCTGCGCCATTCTGATAATTATAGGTTAGTTTGCCCCATTCGTTACTGTTACTGTATTGTACATCTCCAATGTATTACCCTTATCTTGGTAATAATGGTTTCTCAACCGACGCATGGTATCTCTTACCCTAAGCGAATTCGGTGAGTTTCAAACTTCCCATCCACTTCTCCAATCACTTACTGCGTAAACTGCTATGTATTTCACAATGATTGACTTACTTCTACCGACTTACTGTCGGTTGAGATTGAGCTACTACCTAATGTGTAGTGCTCTCTCGGTTATTTCCCACACCTGGGGTATATCTCATACCGACATTTGGTATTTAGTGTTACTGTAGTCACTTACTGTTAATCATGTCTCCACCTTTGGTTTTGCACATGTATTCTTTCATTCCTGCGGCCTCGCATTACCTATGCATCGGCCATTATAACATTATTCCTCCACAATTACCATGCTTCTGATTCCTAGCTATCCCACCTGATCATTACTGCGCAAGTGCAATACCAAAACACTCAGTCATACAGAGTGCAGAGAGGGTAAACTCTTGACAGTAAATCTCTCATGCGATTGCGATAGGAATTTACACTATGTTTTACCGAAATTCTTATCACATAATACTTGTCACCGGCTTACTACTCGGTTCGTTTGCTATCACTTACTGTTGTGCCTCCACTGGGTTTAACTCATAACTCTGCTCACTCACCATTTTATCATCTAACAATACTCACACAACGGTCGCTTATTGCGCACCGTATCCTTACTCATTATACAACATCAACTTATGCCGCATTCGCTATTATATTAGCTTCCGCTATTACGCTGGGTTTATCTGGCCACTTATTTGGCTGATTTTTGAATATACTACTATTTTTCTTGAGCCTTTATGTTCCTTGAGCGTCTTGTTCGCTACCCATTTAGTTTCACACACCTATGGTGATTGCTATCGGACTTATTACTCTTCCTGTGTACACAACGGGACAAACACCTTTTTTCCGTATTATTTTATTCAAATCATCCTGGGGAATAACAACGTGGTCCATCCTCCACATATTTCTTGAACTTGGTCCACACAACTACCGCTCTCGCGGTTTCACGATATCGAGAGGTATCCCCACTCTTAAAGCAGTGGTTCGTTCTCCGCTCTATTTCCTTGTGTACATATACTTCTGCAACCGATCACATTATATAACACAGGTTGTTGTGGCTTATAAGCCTTACCGTCACGATTCCTTCCGAGTATTTGTTTCAACTCTTGCGTTTCAATTATATTGCTTCATCCAACAATGTTTAATCCAAATACCCCTCAAGGATTGCTCCTGGGTGTTATCAAAATATGCCATTACATTTGGCTTGCACTTATGGGTACTTTCAGTAAACTACGCCTTCTCCAATGTCTTTATATAACAGTCGGTGCACTTCGCACCTCCTGTATCTTAAATATTTCCTTTCACACATTCACTGATTCCTTCAGTCTCTTTAATTTAGCTGGGTTCCTTTACTTCAACCATTCATGGTAATCCTTAGCTCTTGTTTGACTTACACTGCTGACCGTAGAACGGAGTCGACTACTTCCCGTGTTCTGGACTTTACTCGTATACATATATGGGGTATCATATTGATACATTGCTACTTACCCAACTAACCTATAAGTAGGTCTGTCAGGCCCACATGCTCCTATCGGAGTGCGGTCGTCCCACAACACAGTTGGTACACTTGTAGTGTCCGTCACACGCCTAGGTGAAGTATTCTGTTGTCAACTCCCTTATATTGTCCCGTGACAATATTCATTCCTTGCTTCCCGAACTTAATCGAGGGAAAGTTTATCCACTGTTGTATCCTTGTCAACTGCCCCTGGTTTCACTGGTTTGGTTTAAAAGAAGGTTGGAAAGAAGTGTTGGTTTGAAAGAAAATCTGGTTTTGAAAAGAAAGGGTTTGAATAAATTGGGTTTGAAAGAAAATTTTCATGGTTTCACAACATCTTCTTACCTTAGCCAAGTCTAGCTTCTTGCTGACTGGTGTACTTCCAATTACAGAGGTTAGGCTAACAGGCCCTTCCACTGTTATGACGATCACATTTAACTTTCTAGTACTTTACCAGGTACTTGTAGTGGTTATAAATTTCCCGAACAGCCCTGTTATAGTAGCACTTGCTATGGCAAGTGCGCCATGCTATCTGGCTATCGGTTTAACACATACCGATTGTGGTATTGTTTTACCCATATTGTCATCAGTGGCCTTGTTGGCCCTCACTGATCTCACTGTCTTGATATTAACTCCTCTAGGTGAGTTCTCACTGTCTTCACATGATAATCATCAACCAGGGTGTTTCCCATTCTGGGAGACCCCCTTTTCCTTAGTATTGTATCCTCTTTGTACTACGTTGTCATTCCTTAATCGGTGACATACCGTTGGCGACATTATTTAATGTTTGTAGTCCCGTAGACACTCGTCTCGGGTTTTATTGATTCATTTCTTGCCTGTTGCACGGTTGGTGCGTTGCAAGTTGGTTATTCTCGACTGCTTAGCATGTCGACCCAGGTTGCCGGAAATTCTATTCTTCTATACACAAGATTCTTCATTCTTCGCTATTAAATGCGGTTAACATTGTTCAGATGGAGACCGTCTCCGGGATTCCAGTTTTTGGGATCAACCGTATGACCGGTTCTCCGTACTCACAGAAGTACTAATTAACATCCAGATCGGGTTTTCCCGAGTAAGAGAGGACTTTCATCTCTCTGACGTTCTTTCCCAAGTTATAAAATAGGGATTGTGGAGGGCGGGAAGGATACTGTAGGTTCCAGCATTCACTGGTAGTTCCTATCTAGCGTATCTCTCACGCTATCACTCAACCCTTAACCCAAAGTACTTAAATCCTAACTCGGTACTTCCTAAGCTCGGTAATTCAGTCATCAGAGCGATACTTCGCTCTGATACCACTTTTTGTAACACCCCATCCAACATTAACACACTTACAATAAACTGCAGCGGAAATACAAACCTCATCACCTTACTTACTCGTTGGTGTTACACGCCGTTAGCCACCCACGTGGCTAACAAGGCTAATCCATATACATTGTACCGGTCTGATGGGCTAAATTCCCGAGTAACTACACATTATTATCCCTTTCCATTAATCAACAACAACAACAACATACACCTTTCAACCATACCGAGTATTTATAAACTGATGCCGATAACAATTCGGTCTTACTACGCCTACAATGCTTACGCCATTTAAATGGCTACCCATGTATAAACATCTACCCCGTCCTACTCTCGAACGGCTTCCAGCTCCTTGTACCTGAAATAGAAAAGGAGAGAAAGGGTGGCCCCCAAGGGGCTCAGCACCTTTGCTGGTATGGTAATCCCGGCCCACATGCTACCGGGCCACGCACAACTAATTGTCGTCTTAGCATGCAGTTGATTATATTTAAATCATGCATACAAACCATAAACACACAACACTTTGCATACTCCCAACAATAGGGCTCAATATATATCCAACACATCCACGCTTAACAAATCATCCAATGACTCCTTTAACCCTAGAGCGGCTCTCCTCTAAAACGGAGCTACTTCCTTAATGAACGACACGTACCCATTAATCGGGTTATCCTTAAACGCCTCTTGTCACAACTGGGATTCATTTCCATGATCCGCACACTCCATAACCTACAACATATCTCATTCCTCACATAACAAAACATAACAAAACCTTTCCTGTTTCGGCGCACACATGATAACATCGCATTCATTTTAAACACCTAACGTATACATATCATAGCATAGCAAGGGAAATTGCCTAGCACAATATCAACACAAAACACCGTAAGATCGGTTCACACAAGGAACCTTCCACCATAGTTAGTATATATATAGTGAGCCTAGAGATTATTGCCAATCTCATGCTAAGCTCGTTACCAACCTCGTTACCGTCCAGTTATATCGAACGGTTAACTTAAACCCAAGGTGTGTCGGATATAGTAATCCCAAGCACACCGAAACAACATTCGTGTACCCTTGTGGCCCGACGTGAGTCAGTAATTAGCTTTGGATAAGCTAAGGGAAGGTAGAAACCAAATTGGAATACAACCTATACATACACCAAGAGAGCCGAACCGGATATGACATCGACTCCCGTCCATCACACGCGTGGCCGGAACATACCGGACTCCTCACCCCCCGTTAGTACATATATACTTATAATAAGTAGTTAGAGTTCCACTATGGAACTTATCACATCCACACACCATACGGTGTCATAACCGAGTTAAGCACACAAGGGAGGTTCACACACTTGCATACAACAACAATATCCAACTAACTCACACATAGCCGTGGTTAGAACGTTCCCAGGGTTTGGGTCGTTAACTCCGAATACCGATCTCTCACGTGTTCCTAGTTCTAGTTAGCTAAGGTTCAACACTTATTCGAGGTTAAACGGTATCGGAGACCAGATGCGCCACATAAATGAATTACTATAGACTCATTACATGTTTTAATCTTACAAGGTGGCAAACACTCAGAAAAACATATTGGCATACAAGCCGGTGTAATCCGGTAGGACACAGGTTGCAAGAAAACCATACCTGTCACCGGAGTCCACTTTACCACGTCCACTTATGTTCCTCGAGCAATTCTCGAACAACTGTTAACATCACATGTGTTTTTATTAACATCGGGGTTGCTTGATCATTTAATGTCTAATGCTTATAATTTTTTCCCCGTTAACTTAGTTACACAACTTCACTTTTTAACTTGTTTTACTTTCACATTTTATTACAACTTTTCACCCACTTAATTGTCATTAAAACTCACCTAACATGTCCTTAACAACCTCATAACATCATTAACCATCAATCCCCATCATTAGACATCATTTTCAACCTTAAACAACATTTTTAGAGTGGTCCGGGACTTGGTCCTTACCTTAAGTCCCGGACCAACACATTGGAAAACTTTCGGGCGGTTTTAATAGGGTGGTCCGGGACCTTGTACTCACCCCAAGTCCCGGACCAAAACTCTTGTAAAACTCTCGGCTTGAAAAACTACCCTGGTCCGGGACCTTGTACCAATCCCAAGTCCCGGACCAATATGTTCTACAATCCTCGGCCTCTTTTACATGCACGGTCCGGGACATCTTCCAAATCCTAAGTCCCGGACCACTGTAACAGAATTCCAAGTATGACATTTTCAAGTCTTGTTTCATCTCTTATCTTCATCCATTGATTACCCAAGCTTCATACATGAACTTAGGCATATTCTAATACCAAAATATCACTTTGATTCACCTTATAACATCAACCAACTTGTTATCCAATTTTCTTACCAAATCTCTTAACACCTGTAACATTTACATTTGGTTTCCTATGTGGTGTTTCACCCATAATAACCTCTATACCAAAGTGTTTCCTCACCATCATAACATTATCTCCCAAGCATCTTCTCTTACTAACCAAATCTTCTTTTTCACAACTCCTTAAAGTTCCTTTCTCAAAACCTTATCTAAACATTATTCCCACCTTGCACATCAACATAACCTAAACCTTAAACAAACCTCTCCAAGACTTTAATACATTCTCAAAAACACATATTGAATTCCTAGAACTTCCAAGACAATGCCTAAATCCTTATAGCACCTTAGAACACCTTAATGCATGTTTTCTTCCTTAGTGAAGCATGTATCCATTCCTAACAATTTCTAGTTCACCCAAGTTCATTCAAGCACTTAGAACTCCTTATACATTTTACAAATTTCGCCATGGGTTCTCTTAGCACATCATCATTCCAAAACTCATAGTTTTCACCATTAAACACTCAAGAACACCTAAATCCATCAAGAACACCATCACACACAAGACTTCACCAAATTTACACTACATCACAATATAGTGCACAATTTAAATTGCTTGGCACTTAGGCCCTTGAATGCATGGCTCTTAGGCCCTTAAATTGCATTAAACTTAAACACTGAATCTCCACATTTAAATGCCTTTAACCTGCGAATACACACAACAAGACATATGTTCCTTTACTAGTCTCCTTGAGAACACCTTACTAAGTCATTCACCATTTGCTCTTTAGGTAGCTTTAGCAAGCATTATGAGCTCATTTCTCCTAAGGCATTAAACCACATTGAGATAGCATATTTACCTCTTTTCCTCACAAACTTCTTTCTTGTTTCCTCATAAAACCGGTAAGGCGATTTCTTTCCTTGTCAACTACTAAACAATATACCAATGTTGAAATGAGTATATAAGCTTTATGCTTCATCTCATTGTAAACCCTAGGTTTACATTATTTCAAAAACATTAATGTAGTTGTTTTACCTTGATCTTTGAAGAGAGTTTGAATATCTATGAAGAGAGGACTCCACCTAGTCCATAAGAGATTGGAATGAAGCTAGAACAAAGTCACACAAAGAGCTCCATCAATGAGTATTTTCGGTCACACACAAAACATGGAGGAAACTTGATTTTTCTTTGAGATTCCTTACCTAGAAGCAAAGAAGATCAATAATATGTGGAAAGACAAGCTCAAGCTCCTTCAATGGTGGAACTCCATGGCACCGAAATTGAGTTCTTGAAGATTTGAAAAGGTAGAAGTGTAGAGCTTGCTCCAACTAGAAGAATGGTGGTCTTGGAATTGAATTTGGACCATGGAGCTAGGAGTTACAAGTGGTCAAAGATGGAAAACAATGGTGGTGTTGGTGTTGCTGTAGCAGCTCGTAAAAGAGAGCAAGAAGGGAGGTTGGAGACGTGTGAAATGAAGAAGGAAAGGAGAAATGAAGATAGAACTTGCTTTAACAAGATATTTGTATTATAAGGTAACTTTCTCCTTTTTTACCTTCCTACCCTTCCTTTCCTTAATTGCTTTTTACATGGTGGTGACTCACCTTCATAAAAATCGGCCCCCATATACTTAGAAGGGTATAATAGTCTTTTTGACCAATTTAATTACTTATAACATCATATGTTACAAACTAGCTTATAAAAATCACTATTCACAAAAACAAGGCACATAGAAGTGAAAATTTTGATTTCCCATTGATATAGCCACCCAAATGTGATACTATATAGTACACATGTTAATTAAAGAGTAATGATGGACATTTAGCCATTAAAAACTCATTTACAAGACAATTTTTCAAAAACGTGCTTTAAGACTCCTTAAAGCACTTTTTGTGTTTAACTTGTTTTCAAGCTTGGTTTTCTTTGGTAATTGGTTTAATATGTTCATTAACATATTTATATGGTATAGGTATGACCATTAGGTCTTATACAAACTTATCCCAAGCTTAGAGCACTTTTAGCCCATATTGACCTTAAGGCATTTATTTATGTTTTGTTTGGTTTCATTGTCTACCAAGGTTTCCTAAGGACTTAATTAGCCTTATAAAATCATAATTAAACATTATTATGTCTTGGTAGGCTCCTTGGGTCCTAACCAAGTTCACTCCAAGCTTAGAGCATGTTTTTGCTCAAACCGTGTCTTAGTGTTTTATTGTGTTTTACCATGGTTTAAATGGTTCATTTATGTTTCTAAGGCACTTTTTAGCCTTTAAATACCATAGTTTAACATTTACACAACATACCAAGGTTTGGAGTATTTCAGTATTAATATGTCCGTTTTTAGTTATACGTACAACGTCATAATATTGTAACGTTGTGTATATGTATATATATATATGTACGTGACTGTATTAACATGTAACGTCAACATATTTTCGGACATGTATATGCTCGTACTAATTTTAATTGTTCGTTCGCTCACAAGTCGTTACATGCTCATAATAATGTACACATTATTATTTAGGCCATAATTTAATTGGTTATACGTCCAATCCATATATAATTAAGTAGGGGTATTTCAATCTACCCCCCTTAAAAAGACTTCGTCCCGAAGTCGCTTTACTTAATTAGGTGTATTAATAACTACCCATATAATCCCTTAATGAATATCTATGTGATATTTCATTTACGCATATCGTGTTGTGCTAATACCGCACATAGCCCTCAATTGTGGCGTTAATTCAAACATATATGGATATAGGCGATCCATCAGCACCATCATTTCCTATCAGTTCTACCAACCGTGACGACCTCCCCGAGGTGTCATACCATATCATCATTCTACATTTCGTATCTAATTATTCGTTTCGTATCTAGGCGATACCCTAAGTAATCAATCTACAAGGTACAACAATATATATTACAGTATCATAAAGAAAGTACTACACCTGGGTGTAAACACGCCATTTAGTATTTCATGAAATACATACAAACAACTGCACATTACACACAACAGATCAACCACGTACGCCCCGCGTACCAAACAACACCAACAAAATGAACAAACAACATTGCAAACAACGTATGCCCCGCATACGAAACAAACCAACAATCCACATCGTGTGCCTCGCATACCCAAAAACATACCAACAACCAACATCGTATGCCCCGCATACCCACAAACTATTGTATGCCCCGCATACGAAATAACAGAATCAGTGCTTCAGTGCATGTGACAGCCAAGAGGCTCTACCCCCCCCCCCCCTTAAAAAGGGTTACGCCCCCGTACCCCACAAGTATTCAACAGCCGCTCCACAAGGAGCGCTGGATACTTGGCTCTCATAGAGTTCTCTAACTCTCATGTGGTGTTTTCACCTTTGGAGTAGATTATTCTCATATCAGAGAGACGGGTATGACTCTAGCCCCTTCGGGCTCTTAAATATATAAAGGGTGAGGCACGTGTTTGTGCTCTCTCCCGAATCGTTCTGATGGGCTCACTCGCTCCGTACAGAGGCGTAGACCCATGAATATAGGCTCGGTTGATTCCTTGTATTGTCGTATATCCCATCGTTAGGATTACTAGCATTTCACGTATCTCGTCTCATAGACTTTCAGCTTGAGTTGTCATATGACATTGGCTATTATTAGTACTTGGTGCCCTTTTGTACATGACGCAGTAGCCTTCATGTCTACGTAGATAAGGATTGTCATCTGTGTCTCCTGGTGGTTTTGTTCCGGAGTAACACATTGTTGTAGTTCTTTGATACTTGTTTCGTGTTGATATATATTATGTCTTCCCGTGTGTTGGGTTTGCATCAACGTTTGTATGGTTCTTCCTACCTCTTGCAAGGGGAACCTATACGTTGCGCTCGTATTAGAGTTCTGCAACTTCATCTTCCATTTCATATTATTCTTCGAGTTTTACTCGTCTAAGTTCGCCCACGTATTTATCATTTATAGCTGTTTGTGTTTGTCGCTTCCGCGCGCATCATATTGCAGTCGGTTCGACGGTTTGTTAGTCATTATTACGTTTATGTTCTTGTTAAAACATCTGATAGTATACTAGCTTTGTTTTTCCATTATTGTGTAGTTACGCGTTTAAGTTCACATCACTTGGTAGATTCCTCTGGATTGCAAGAACTTGCATGATCCTTATGAGGGTTCTACGTATTATTCGTCTATACGGTGGGTTCCTGTTCTTGTTATCAGCGTCATCACCTTCGAAGGGTCTCCTTGTCTTCACTGTGTATCGACCGCTACTTCTGTGTTGTAGGTTCTTGGTTCTATAGACCCGTTGGTTAACTGCGGCTCTTCGCCATATTCGAGGTAATCTGCATCACTGTTTGTAGTACGGAGTTGACTACTTCTCGTGTTCCTAACACTACTTGTCTACATGCATGGGGTACCATACTGATACATTACTACTACCTGATTAACCTATAAATAAGTCTGTCAGGCCCACATGCTCCCATCGGAGTGCGGTCGTCCCATGTCTCGTTTAGTAAACTGGTAGCGTCCGTCACACGACTATTGTGAAGTATTCTATTGTCAATCTCCCTTTTGATGGATGTCCTTGTTGTAGTTTGATGTTGATTGGTCCGCAATGTCGGTTATCTTGTCGTAGGTGCTAATGTTCTAGTAGTATGGTGGTAAGGTGGTTGCAACATTATTTTTATTCCCTGGACTCATGTCCTTAGTAACATATTAGTGGTAGCACTTGGTTGCTAACCAATTAAACGTTAAACGTTGATTCGTCTGTATGGCTGCACTCGATCAATGTAATGTTCGTGATGAGCCAGCGATGTCAGTTCTCCTATCTCGATCTCCATGAGTATATACATAATTCTTTCCTCCAGGTTTAATCATTATCATATCTTACCTATGCTTCCCGATACGGTGTAGGGTAAGTTCTCATACTTGGGTATTATATGCGTTCCCTCTCCCGTTTAGTTGGGTGTATTGTAGATTGCATGGTTGCTTGAGCAACTTGGCTCTTCATCTTTCCAACTATTCTCATTGATGGTACTGATTCTCATAAGATTAGGTTTGTCCATTAGGACTAAACATTTATCACTATTAGTGATTAGCATTGAATGTTGGTATATACTTCTGGTATTCGGCTAGTAAGCAATGTCTTTGTTGTTACTTATCGTTTAGTGCTAGTTATTTGTAACTACAGTTATTTGTATTTCAAGTGCGCGGTTGGCGCCTGTTAGTAAATCATGATTGTTATTCCCATTGCTACGGTATGTACTGTAGCTCCATTGCTTCATTATATTAACTTAGACATTGTTATGTAAGTAATATACCTGGAAAGGTAATTGGAGTCGGTGTTCCCGGTCTCCTGAGCTTATGCCTCTTTTTTGTACATTAGGTACTTGCGTACTCGCGCTATTTAGCGTTTGGTTAAGTGTTTGCCATTGTTTTTAATTTGAACATTCGTTCATCACTGACAGTCGTCACAACAATGAACGACATGTTTTTAATTTATATCAATACTTATCATTTTCACATGGTCGGACGCCAATGGCGGTAGCCATTCTTCCACTTAGGACTTGTTTCATAATCGGTATGATATTGATAATACATATAGAACTTAATCTTGACGTTGATCACTTTTAATTGTACATAATCATACATGGCACTCCTTGGTAAAGGTAGTGCTCAGATGTGGTAATTATTCATGTGTTCAGTGTTGATTCGCGCTCATTATTATGAAGGTACTGGTAATGGCCGTATTACGGTAGAATTATTCTTTTCACTCTTGGTCCATCTGTGGACTGATACGTTTTACTAATTCTCTTGTGTTCATCACGGGTTGGCGTATACATGAATATAGTTAGTAAACTATAAGTTACATTTATTATAAAGTTAAAATGTTATAAACATATGATGTGTATAACATTTTATTAAATATGTGGCAATATTGTAATCATGGAAAAATATCAGGAGTTGATGGAAACAAGAATTTTGATGTATACGCCTTTCGGCAATAATATAGTTTTTATTAAAGGTATGGGTTATAATATTTAGTGAGGAAATGGAGTTTATAAACTAAGGTTAGTATAAAATAGACCTTAGGAATATAAATATGTGTCCTGATATGTGACAAGATATTAAGATAAAGTTCTTAATATAAATTGCATAATGTAATGCAACAAATCAAATAATCATCTTACATTAAGATGATGAGAAAATGTGACATAATATAGGGGGATTTATCATGAAATATGAATATAAGTGTATATATATATGTGACGCGCACGCATATGTGAATAAATATAAATACTGAGCATACGATATAGTTGGAAACTATATGGTAGTGATGTTGTTATACGATCGTATTCTCTTCGTAATTTTATTTTGTATGGTTTAATATATGCAACGTAAATCGTTAGTCACAAGTTTCCTTATTTAATATCTTATTGCTACATTGTTGCTAGTTGTTTGTAACTAGTATGTTGTTGTTTTGTTTATCCTGACTGTAATTAATTGTGGCAACTTGTGAAGAGTCTCAGGAGTCATCCGACCCTGGTGTGATCAGCACCAGTGTTGGACTAACCTTCCACCCCAATTTGTGGTTGGTTTTCCCTTGATCCCCGGGAATCAGGTTTCACCGTCCACTTCCAATTCAGCCATTGAAGCTGTGTTTAATTAAATTATGTTATCTTGGCTCTTAGCCTGTGTCATTGCATTCGTTCTCCACTAGTACAAAAAGGGCCTATTTCGGCGGTTGTAAAAGGTCTATTTCGGCGGTTCTAGAACCGCCGAAATGGAGACCGCCGAAATAGGTATGAGACCCTATCTCGGGGGTTGTACAACCGCCGAGATAGAACACCTATGGTGGCGGTTCCTAGCGAACAACCGCCGCATAGGTGGTTGTTTTTTAAAAAAAAAAACACCTATGGCGGCGGTTCCTAGCTAACAACCGCCGCCATAGGTATTTTTTTAAAAAAATAAAAAAAATTAGCTGGATCGTCTTCTTTCTCGGGAGCGAGATGCAACAGTTTTGCATCTCTGTAGAGGCGCAAACGCAAGAGAATGAACAGTGGCACAGAGCATGTAAGCTTCTTGTTCGCCTTGCAAAATCACCGTGAGTGTGAAGAGATTGTAGTGGCGCAGACACTAGAAGAGAATAAAGAGACACAACACAAACAAAAGAAGAGAATAAATAGGCGCAAAGCATGTATGTTTCTTGTTCTCCAAAAAGAAAAATATAAGTTTGAGTATATTACCGGATGTAGAATGAACTACTTCAGCCCCGTCTTCAATCTAGTGAGTGAGATGCAGCGGTTTCAGTGATTTGTCACTACATAGGCGTAGACACAAGAAGAGAATGAAGAGATGCGTAGACAAAACAAAGAGAATGAAAGGCGCAGAGCATGTATGTAGCTTGTTCTCTAATGAGAAAAAGATAAGTTCGAGTATATTACCGGTTCTAGAATGAACTACTTCAACCCCGTTTTCAATCTGGTGAGCGAGATGCAGAGAGGAGCGTTTAGCAAGTACATTCGCCAGTTAGAGTTGCAAAATTACCGTGAGAGGAGAGAGATGAAGAGCAGTTGCGATATGTATAATGAAATAAAGTCTATTTCGGCGGTTGTTAGCTAGGAACCGCCGAAATAGACTGAATTTTCCCACGGTCCGAATTTTTTGAAAAAAAAACCGGGAAAATAGGCTTCCAAAAATTTTATGTCTAAAAAAAGGCACCTATTTCGGCGGTTCCTAGCTATGAACCGCCGAAATAGGCTGAAATTTTCCCGCGGTCCGAATTTTTTGAAAAAAAACCGGGGAAAACAGGCTTCCGAAAATTTATGTCTAAAAAAAGGCACCTATTTCGGCGGTTCCTAGCTAGGAACCGCCGAAATAGGCTGAAATTTCACGCGGTCCGAATTTTTTGAAAAAAAAACCCGGGAAAATAGGCTTCCAAAAATTTTAGTTTAAAAAAAGGCACCTATTTCGGCGGTTCCTGGCTAGGAACCGCCGAAATAGGCTGAAATTTTCCCCGACCGACCGAATTTTTTGAAAAAAAAACGGGAAAAAGGCTTCCAAAAATTTTGTCTAAAAAAAGGCACCTATTTCGGCGGTTCCTAGCTAGGAACCGCCGAAATAGGTGCCCGAAAATTTTATTTCAAAAAAAGGCACCTATTTCGGCGGTTCCTAGCTAGGAACCGCCGAAATAGGTGCCCCGAAAATTTTATTTCAAAAAAAGGCACCTATTTCGGCGGTTCCTAGCTAGGAACCGCCGAAATAGGTGCCTTTTTTTAGACATAGAATTTTCGGGGCACCTATTTCAACGGTTGTTGTTACAACCGCCGAAATAGGGGCGCCGAAATAGGCGTTTTTTGTACTAGTGCTCGTTTAGTAGTTATAATTTGTTATGGCCTGGTGTGCCCCTTTTATTGCGTTAATCGGACTCGTCGGTCCCTTCAGAGGTTGTAGGCCTCGTATCTTAGTGGTTTATTGCAACAATTGTAGTTGTGTAGTTTATATTAGAGGTGTATAATTGTTTGGTGATTATTGGTAGCCATGGTGTCGTACCATAGGTCTACACAGTTTACAGTATTCGTTGTAACGATAATAGCAGTGGTAACTGCAGTTGTAATTGTTTGCAGCACTTGCAGTGGCAAGTGCGCGGGGTAGACGAAATTATTAGTACATTGTTCAAATCAGCGCTTGCAGTTGCAAGCGCACCATGAAAGTAGAGTTGTCGGTTTCCGACTTGTTTGTCTTACTGTTGCATGGGTTGCTTAAGTACCTTTAGAATGATTGTTCGTGAATAAGACGGTATTTGGATTTGGGAAATTTTCCTGACCACATTGTCATTAGAATAATCAAGTCCTCCCTCACATTATATTTACAATAGCGTAAACGTTTGGACTTTGTCTCCCTACAGGTACCGCCACGATAGGGTCCTAGGGTCACTGTATTGTGTGCACACAAGTTTAGGATTGAAGTTTGAACATAACAGGACGGTCTCACAAAGTTCCTCCACGTTCTCAAGATAACTTCTTTTTACAGTTTGGTGGTTAAAGGTCCCATTACGGTGACGGTCTCGCGGAATCATGGTGCTCCCGGTCCGCTTGCCCTGGTGTTCTGGGTGACCTTTCCACGACGTTATAGTAGTAGTGGCGCTCGCCTCTGGCAGTGCCTATTGATATGGCGCTTGGTCGTCAATGGAGGTATGACATTGAGGTTGTATTAATGTTACAGGAGCAGGAATTATTCATTCGTTGCGAGAGTGTTTAGACAGTCCGTTGGGCTTGGTAGCCCTTCTTCCTATATTCGGGGATTAATTCTTAGTTGTATTATGCTCATTGGGTTGTGGCGGGAGGGGTACTGTCGGCGGTAGTTCGTACTGGACTTCCACATGGAAGTGGACTGTCGCCAATGTACTCATGACGTTTGTGTCTCCTCCTGGTTGAGCTCTCAGCTGGCCTTAACAGGGGTAATATTCCCGGGCCTTTATGCCCTTGGCTAGCTTCCTGGCTCACACCACCACTAGATGTCGGTACTACCGTTCGTCTTCTCAATAACGCAACATATTACAATCGACTCATTTGTGTGCCTCAAGGCTAACATTTGCAAGCCAAAGGCTCTGCTAACACATAATTCCATTAAGCCAAAGACGTTTCGTACCTCACAAACATTTCTCGTGTTCCCCAAGTCCTAAGCTCACTGTCTTAACCTAGTATCTCGTCATCAGAGCGGTACTCCGCTCTGATACCACTTTTGTAACACCCCTCTCGAATTAACAGTAATAGTCACTCACGTCAACAGATAAATAAAGCATCTTACAGTGGAAACATAAACAACGACATTAAACTCACGGGTGTCACCTGCCGTTACTCGCCCATGCGAGTAACGAGGCAGAACTAAATCCAACAACTAAAATACACATCACTACTAAACCGTTGTGACAACGAGATATCCCTATACATCATACTAAGTCCACATCCATAACAGTCGACAAGTGTGAGCATCTACTTCAAATCCCAGATACATACAATATTATCATCATACATCTACAGCCTGATATCGTTATACAATAAATTCCTTACGCAATAATTGAAGTAATCCTATCTACCCTGTTCCCGCACTTCGGCTTCAACGAAGATCAACAACCTGCACAATAAGTGTAGTCTCAGCGATAGACGCTGAGTATGCCGGATCTGGACCCTATTGGTCACTTGTCATTTTTAACCGTCTTGATATTAGATTGGTTTCATGCTTTACCATTTTACAGAAATGATAGATACTGTAACAACATGCATGATTATATAATCATTCATCCAATCAAAACAGTCACCTATAAACATACACAACAATCACACATCATACAATGCGACGGCATTAGTAATTTATACGTCGTATTTTATCATCATCATGTATTACAACATTCGGCCCCCCGGGCCCTCACATATTATTTGTTTTAGTTAGCACTGTCGGGCGTCAATTAGGACAACCCGAAATATATTCACTTGGACAGTAGTCCCACGTACACACAAGGTGCTCACTGCCCTGATCATCCGAAGACTCTGGGACTATTTCACTTTGCCTTTGTAAAGGCGTCCATTTAGGTGGCCAAGGGCCTGGTGCCAACGGTAAGCACACTCCGCCTGACGATCTATGTAGGCTCGTTCAGGATTAACTAGGGTAAACCCGATACGGGATAACCCAAGAGATCTACGCGCGACCAGTAGCCAGTGACTGTCTGGATTAAGGTACATCATCACATTCATTCACACTCCACTGTTAACTTTGTTAGTTAGATAGTCAGTTACAGTTTTAGTTATGGAGAACATCACTTAATTTGTTGGCTGCCCTATGGGTCTTACGCATGCCTAGAATTATTCTAGGTAGTATTCACGTTCGAGTCAAAGCTCTAGAGACCGACATTGTCGTGTCCTGTTCCTAAGTGTTTTACTTAGGTTATAACTACATACTTGTAATACTTAGAGTATTAGGTCAAGCAACAGTGGTCACAATCACACATTTCACATATGTAGTTTTGTATAAGTCGATCTATAGTCGACGTAGTATTAGTCCCGTAGGACGTTCATGCATAAATAAATAATGCAGTAAACATAACTACGCATCACACACATAAATCACATACATACATTCACACAAGTTATTTATCAAACAAATCCGAGCCCGAGGAATTCCTCAAGACAACTCGGATCAAACCCCTTTACATACCGTACACCGTGGACCAAGGATGCGCAATGTGGACTTCTAAGCTTCTCGAGCGCGCACGTCCGACAGACGGTCTAACAATACGAAGAACGCTAAATGTCAATCCACATGACAATACAATTCGGTATTTCCGAATAACGCCAGTAACCCCGGTTTTTACACCCCGGCCTTTCTACTGTAAATAGTTAAGGTATCATTATCCTTAAAACTCTTCACTCGTAGTATGTATTAATATACGGTTTACAAGGACGTCGGTTTTTATTCAAGCGTCGTGGCTAACGTTTTCAAACGTAGGAATTATATTTCTAAATCCATAGTATTTTATAAACGTTTCGCCTGATTCAGAATTTGCCCGTTCTCGTATTTTTAATTCGACTGTTACATCGCATGCATAAGTTGTTATAACCTATAGTTGCATGCATAGTTATATTTGATAACCTATGGTTGCATGCATTCCAATGCACGTTAATTTATTTTACATAGTATTTTACTATTCCTTAATTACCCCGCTTCTATACAACTTCCCAATTACATAACAACTTGTATTCATTCATAACTTTATGACATTATAGTATATATTGACACTTAGTTGACATTTATTATTTACTATTATATGGTCTGTAAACCATATTATACATGCATGTCACTTGCGCCAATATTCATATGTGTATACTTATACTTTGTTTCCTTAAAGAAATAAGAACTTTATATTATGCACATATTACCCTTATACAAGGTTTTTTTAAACCATCCCAAATCATACAATAACCATAGTATTTATGTCATTGTATACTATAGTTCATATTTTCGTTTTGATTATAATGTATATATATATATATGTGCGCTAGCATGTTAGTCTTTGCAACTATGCTTTGAGACCACAAAACATTATTTAGCGTTATACTTATATCATGATATCATATAGCATGATTATCTTACGCGTCATTAAACTTTATAGCATATAGTTTTGGTAACTAATATTATTACCGAATATGGCATATATATATTACACCCCTCTACCTCTTTATTCTTATAATTTCCATTAATAACAATATAGCCACATACCTCATACCATGTTATAAATACCTTATTTTATACCATCAAACTTCGTAATAAGATATACTCTATATTTTGTAATATTCCCTTTTATTGCCGAATAGGCATATCTTTAATATTTCATTTCCTTTCAATCCCATACTCTCCAATATTACAATTTCACCACAATTTTTATAACATACTTATGTACCATCTATTATAACATTTGAATCATATAGTATGTATACTCTATAGTTCCAATATTTCCGAAAAATACAAACGAACCCTTAGGTTCTGTTTTTTTTTTTGTTTTGTTTTAACCCTTACTTCCCATATTTATACTCTTACCGCAAATCTTATAATATTTTTACATATCCTATGTTACATCACTTCAAACATTATATTGTTATAACATATAGTTTTTATATGTTATTTCCTTAATATTACCGAACAGCCCATAGTTGTTTGGTGTATTTCTTTTCCCAGCCACTATTCTTTTCTTATTACATTTTGACCCAAATTTATATTATATACTTTCATATGTCACAATCATATATTATACTCTTTTATCAATATACCCATTTACATAACTCCAAAAATTTCCCAAATTTCATACTTAGGGTATACTTTTCGTAAATTACATTTTTGTCCAAACTTATTGAATTTCTATGTAATTCATAAAATAGGTTTTAAAGCCTAATTTTCGGCTAATGTTTATAGTTGCCCCCCAAAATTTATTTAAATTACAATTAAACCCCAATCATTACGATAATATTTATTCTTGTTCTAGGTCCTTTAAATCCATTTTTAACTTAACATAGCAATTAAATCATTAAATGGCCTAAAATGCTTGCCTTGTTACATTAATTACATTGGATAAAATTTCACATAAATGTTATAAAAACTATATTGTTTACGGTTAAATATATAGTTCTTCTTTAATGTTTCCTAAAATCATTTAATTATTTCCTATGACATTATATGTCATCTAAACTTGTATTATCACTAAAAAATGTTATAACACATTATAATACATAGTTAGTCATTTAAGACCATGTTTGGTCTCGGTTCACATCACTCATATTCTAATATTTTTATAAATCATGTTTTGAACCATAATAACTTTCTTGACCTTATAGGTCTTTAGCACACCAAACTAATCAACCCAAAAATGTTATTAAGCATTTTAATACATAATTGAATCATATGATCCTATCCAAACCCACGGCTCATATATATATTCAACCACAAATACCGTGAAAACCATCTTATATCACAAGGTAAGTTTGAGTATATTAATGATTCCAACTGAACCGTCTGAGTCCCTCTTCAATTTGAAGGACAACAGAAGAAATTAAAGCTTATGTTATTATGATGGGCAGATGGTTTATACTCAGTCGGTCTGTTGGATGTAGGAAATAACCGTGATATGCACACCTTATATTGCCTATCATTTGCTTCAGTTGTGTGACAGAACAAAACAACATTTCATCTGTTATAACAGCAAGGCCTACACTGTACTGATCATTGTTTCACAAGGTGATAGTAGGAACATCTAATTTTGTTACCTCAGAACTAGGATTATGCTTCTGTTTATGTGATGATTATTTGATTACTTGTATAACAGAAGAAGTCACCAGCCCTCGACATTATAATACAGAGGAGAAGAAGTAGAGTTCAAGTATATTACCGCTAGGGAATGAATGCTTATGCCCCCTACGGTTCCAGATTGCAGCACTCTACTTCAATCTGGTGTACGAGATGCAGTAGTACTCTTCAGAGGCGCATATGTAACAGAAGGTGGGGTTGCTGCAGAGCATGCTCCTTGCTCATCAGTCGGCCAAGAAAAGAATGAAAAGAAGCACAGAAAAGTGTAGCTGTGGGTTGGGAAATTTACCGAGAATGAGAGAATGAGATCAGGCAGAGCATGTATGTTACCGCTTGAAGCATGGCACTTCTCCTCTCTGTTTACGTGAAGAAACAGAAGAATAAACTCAAGACTGGCTTGGAACACCATCGGCAAAACAAGGAAAAGAACGGTGGTACTGGTATCCCTTATCGTGGCTGGTACAGCAAGGTGTGTTTGGGTCTTGATACCCATGAGCGGAGGTTGTGCTTTTTCTCTCTCTTTGTGTTGTACGTGGAGGAAAGCCAGGAACTGGGCTTACCTTGGTTCCGGTAGAGCAACAGGGAAAGAAAGTAACTGGAACTTACATAGAGGAAGGTAGAGAGGAGAGCTTAGATACGCTGGAAAACTGAGGGTGTACTATCAGTAGAACAACAAGGAGTAAACATGGTATGAGTTTACCGAGTTGGGTAGAACCGAAGAGCTCGAGCCTAGGTTGTTTTTGCTTCACAAGATGGCGTCCTTACTCTGGTTTTCCCACGTAAGAAGGCAGAAGAAGAAGCTCACATAAGCTAGGTACATTGCCGGTAAGACAGTGGAGAAGGTAGTGATATTTCTACGAGATGGATGAAGTGGAAGTCTATACTTGGAGCTTCTCTTTCATGATGTGATGGTTGTTTCCTCTGTTTGGTACGTGAAGAAAACGGGAAGAGGGCTCATGATTGTTGGGTGTGCCTCTGGTCTTTTCCTCTTCAGCCTGGGCGTTGTCGTCTGGAGCAAGTAGCAGCAAGGGAGATCGCATGTGTTCATGGTTCTGGAGCAGCAGGAGTGTATGAGTTGCGCTCTGTTTTTTTTTCTTCTCACAAGGTGCTGGGACCTCTACTGGATGTCATGCGAAGAGGTCAAGGAAGAATCAGCACTTGCTCTGTTGTACGTGAAAGTAGTGGTGCACAACTGGGGTGCTTCTACAGATATTTACGTGACGTAGAGCAGGAGAAAAGAAGCTTGTTACAAGCGTGGAAGGACTGGAAATACCGGTCATGTAGTAGAGATGGAGAGGCTGGGCATTGTTCTCGGTGAAAGAACGATAGGAGGTGGCATGGACTTCCGACTGGAGGAGGAGGATGGGTATATTTCTTTGAGTCGAATCATTTACCCACTGCAAGCGGTAGCAGACGGAGCATGTTTTTCTCTCGGTCGTGGAGCAACAGAGAAGACCCGGGTGCTCACGCTTAAAGAGGAAGGAAACGGTTTTGACAGCAGGAAAGGAATTCGATGATAGTGGGTAGCAGGTATGGGTTGGTAGGAGGTCTGGGTACTCCTTTTCTAGCTACTTTGGGAAGTTTCCACGTCTTGAAAATAAGTTCGCTTATCCATGTATATGTGTCGGACAAGTTGGGTAGTAGTGGAGCAGTAGATAGTTTGTTAGATTTGTTAATATTATGTAATAGTAAGATGCTACTTGTAATACTTCGTTGTCAATTTATTACTGAAATCGAGCATAGCTCATCCGGTTAAGGCTACGGGAATGGTATGAAAGGTCTCGGGTTCGAATCGCGTCTAGAGCATGTTTGCTCATTTTTTTTGTTTCAGCTTCTTTATGCTTATTCCTTGTATATGTGCGACTGTATTAATATGTCGCGTTTTAGTATACGTACAACGTCATAATATTGTAACGTTGTGTATATGTATATATATATATGTACGTGACCGTATTAACATGTAACGTTAACCTATTTTCGGACATGTATATGCTCGTACTAATTTAATTATTCATTCGCTCACAAGTCGTTACATGCTCATAATAATGTACACATTATATTTAGGCCATAATTTAATTGGTTATACATCCAATCCATATTTAATAAGTAGGGGTATTTCAGCGGTAGTCGATGCAAAGTCGCATACTGCCGTCCTTCTTCTTAACGAATAATACTGGAGCACCCCAAGAAGAAAACTAGGTCGAATGAATCCCTTGTCGAGGAGGTCCTCCAGTTGTAGCTTCAACTCCCTCATCTCGGCCGGTGCCATACGGTAGGGTGCCTTAGCAATAGGGCCCGTACCTGGCAATAAGTCGACGGTGAACTCTGTTATAACCCAAATTTCGTTGCATTTTATTTCGTTTGATGTATTCTAAGTTGGCTTGTGTTGCGTAGGACATGGGAGTCCTTTTTAAATAAGGGAGGGACAAGGTGGACTTTTCCCTTCTAGTGAATTTTTGGTAAGTATTAATTAACACTTTAGTTAATTATCTCACGCTCTACACCACGATCAGATCGTTCTCTCATTTGACAGTTCTCAGCCTGCTTCTCCCTCTCCTCCTCTCTCAAGCGCCGTTCATCTTCTCGTTCAGTCAAGACTCCATTGACGTTGTGTGTCTGCTGTCAGAATTCACTGCGGATTGCTAGTCCTTGCGAATTGCTAGTTTCTTCGAAGGTAGAGTTGTCAGATTACTTTGTTCGTTAATCCCTCGGTTCTGAGTTCTTCTCATTCTAATTCTTTCCCAATCTGATTGTGATTCAGCGTTGGCTTCAGTTCCGTTCTTTCTCTGCTGCGATTGGCTCCGTCTGTGTGTTCGACGTTGGATTCAGGTGAGGGTTTCGTTACAGTTTGACTGACAGTTTCAGTTTTTGGGTTAGGTTGCGTTTCTGAATTGGCATTGTTCTGCGTTGTAGTTATTCAGAATCCTGGAATTGCATTTGGTCTGACTTGCTGTGTCGGCGTGGTCGGTTGCTCTGTTTCGGATTTGAGATTCTCTGCTGTTCAGACCGGGTTTCGTCCTCTGCTGTTAATTCGAGGTAGGTGGCTTTCGGATTCGATCCGTGTGTTCAGCTTGGGGGTTGGGTTCTACCAGTTAATTCAATGATTTGATCCTGTGTTGGTGTGGTCTTATGTCTGTTTAATCCCTTTTCAATGGATTAAACCCCCAAGGTTGTTTTGTAAATGTGTGTGTTGTTTTGGATTGGTTTTTGTGCCTCTGTTCGTTTGAATTCGCTTCTGATTTCTGAGGTTTTCGGCATGTCCGAGCTTTGAAGTTCGGACATGCCCTTCTGCGCCTTAATCTTTTGAAAATTTCGCTGTGTCCGAGCTTCCGTCCGAGCTTTGAAGTTCGGACACAGCCTTCTGCGTTCTCTGATTTTGGCTTTGACTTGTGTCCGAACATTGGATGTCCGGACACAAGTTCGACTCTCCGCGTCTCTGTTTTCGTAAAATGTCCGAACATCCGTCCGAACTTGGATGTTCGGACACCTCTCTCTTCTTCTGTTTTAGGTTCGACTTGTGTCCGAACTTTGAAGTCCGGACACAAGTTCGGACATCTGTCTGATTTTGCCTTCTGAGTTCGACTTGTGTCCGAACATTGATGTCCGGACACAAGTTCGGACAGGCTACTGTTTTGGGCCATAACTTGCTCGTTTGAGCTCCGTTTTGACTTCTGTTTGCGGGGTTGGATTTCCCTTCTGATTTCCAAGCTATCTATGGGCTTTCTGGTGCCTTTGGTGCACATATGCTATTTGTATTTAAGCTTCTTTTTGGGACCTAGTTATCTCTGTGTCTGAGCCTTTGATGGCTGGTTACGCTGTCTTTAGCGCGCTATGTAGGATCCTTCTGTTCACGGGTTGAAATACCCCGACCTTAAAATGGCGATTAAATTATCCTAATAATGCTTAAATAATATTGGTAAGCAGAAATAAATCCAAAAGAAATAAAGAAACGCTTAAAAAAGCGTGAACCGCTAAATAAGCATTAAATAACCATAGGAGGTATGAAACCTCGGTTAGCGTATTATAAGGATTAAAGGCTTAATTAAGTCTAAATAAGTATTAGGGAACAATCCCGAAGAAAACGGATCCTTAAAATGAATTAAAATCACTAATGAACATTAAAGCGCGTTTTTCGAGGTAACCGAGAAAACGTGTCTTTAAGCGGGTCAAATAGACTCGTAATAATTTTGGTCAACTAAATATTCATTAATAAATATTAGTGAAGCTTTAGAACCAATAAAATCAAGAAAAACGAGAAATTAGTAAAAACTGTCAAAAACGGGAAGTTGTGGGGTAGAAGTATAAATAGCACAAACTTATGTGTCCAATATTGTAAATAAAATTTTAAACCCCCTTGGTCTATGTGTGCTGTCCGATTTTTACATATATACACACACACACTCTCTCATTTTTCTTATTTGTGTCTAATACACTAGAGGACAAACCATAAAGAGAGTAAAAAGCAAATATTTTCCTCTCTCTCCTACTCCCTCCTAGTCTCACGTGAACACACCCCTCTCACCTCTCTTTCTTTCTTCCCCTACCTCATGCGATTTCCATGGCTGCTTGAGAGAACCCCCACAAGCTCTACCTTCTCTCCTCTTGTTACTCCCTCAAAACTCTTCCAAAAATTATAAAAACTACACCATTGGAATCCTCTCACCAAGGGCTACATTTCTATCTTTCCAAAATTCGAAAACAACCATTTTCGTTTTTATGGGTATGTCCCATTTGGAGTTCCAAGACCACCATTAGAAGGCCCTTGTTCTCCTTGTTCTTTTGAGGTAAAAATCTCTTCAAACCTCCATTGTTTTTTCTAGCCTCAAAGGCAAAACGAAGATCTAGCTAAAACCTTGTTTGGTTTCTTTGCACTCTAGCCGATTTTGGCTTGTTGAAGGGGTTGGAAATCTTGTTCTTGAGCTACCCAAACAGCTCTTGTGCTCTTGAAAGGTAATAAATTTTCTAAACCCTAAAACCTAGATTAAAGCTTGATTAATGGTGAGGGTTAGTTCATAATATTGAAAGGTGTATGTGAATGGTTGTAGTGCTAGTGGATTGAGATTCAAAATCGGTAAGAAAAGAAAAAGAAGGAGAAGAGAAAGAAAAGCTAGAGAAAAGCAAGGTAGATTGCTCTTTTGTGTAGCTTGATATATGTATGTATGTAACAGTTTTTAGAGGATTGAAATGAGTATTGGGAAGGGTAATGCATTAGTAGTATAATGTGTAAAAGTGCAAGTATTTTAAACCTTAAGAGACATTTTAAAACTGTCAAAACAGATTGGGAATTGAGTGTTTAAGTGCAGGAATTTTTAAGTGATTGTTTAGTATTGGTATAAGGTATGGGAGCTGGTATATTGATGTCTATTGCACAGGTGGAATAAGCATTGCAATGTGAATTAGAATGTGTGGTGAGTGTATAAAATTATAAGGGAGACTATGGCAAAATTTACCTAGGAATGGAACACTTAGTGTGTTAGAAACTAGGTGACTAAGGTGTGTATGTGTAACAGATTTTGATTAAGGAAAATAGAGGGTAAGTTGAGAGAGATGGGTAATGTATTCTAAATGCATTAGGAATGTTAGAAATGTCGATAGAAGAGGGAGATATAGAAGAGGAGTGTAAATGACAAAATCTGTAGCGAAAAGTATTTAAGTGCATTGTGGAAACTAGGAGGAATGAGTGTACAAGATTTGGTGAAATGGAGAGTTGGACTTGGGTATAGATATTGTAGTTGCTTGGAAATGAATTGGAATGGTAAGATGGCATTAGGAGAGGGAACTATGCATGGAGGAAATAAGAACCCAAAATCTGTAGCAAAAACTACTTGGAGAAACTATTGCAAGTGTTGAAAGGAAGTAAGGAATTGTGTAAGTTGTTTGATGGATTTAGTAATGGATTTGGTGAATGAACTAAGGAGTATTAGGAGGTTTAATTAGTGTTATAACGTGTGGGAATGAGTGTAGGAACAATGGGGAAGTAATGGGTGAAAGAGGGGACCGAAAACAGAAATTAAAATGCAAATACTGGGCCGGACCGGACTTGCGACCGGACTTGCAAGTTCGGTCGAGCCCAGATTTACAAAGACGGGAAAGCTTCTGGAATCGACCGGACCTGCGACCGGACTTGCAAGTCCGGTCGAGCAGAAAATTTTCCCGTCAGAAAGCTACTGGAATCGACCGGACTTGCGACCGGACTTGCAAGTTCGGTCGGACCAGAAATTTTCCCCCGTCTGTAACCTACTGGAATCGACCGAACTTGCGACCGGACTTGCAAGTTCGGTCGGCCCAGAAAAATTTCCCGAGGATAGCCACTGGAATCGACCGAACTTGCGACCGGACTTGCAAGTTCGGTCGGGCCAGAAATTTCCGGTATAGATAGCTACTGGAATGGACCGGACTTGCAAGGTCGGTCGCAAGTCCGGTCCTGACAAAAAAAAAAGATATTTTAAATAATATGATATATCTATATATATATATATATATATATATATATATATATGTATATATATAGTATGTATGTATATCCACATATACATGTACATGTAAGAAAGTAAACCTAAGTTAAGTAAGAAAGTAAGACTTAAGGTAAAGAAAAGTAAATAAGTAATGTGTAAGTATAAGAAGTGTGAGGACATAGTAAGTACGAATTAAGTAATAATAGTTAGATTAATCATTTGAATGTATGTATATCATAGGATTTGAATTGTGAATACCGGAGGAACGTTGGGATACAAGTACAACGGTGAAAGGTATGATTTCTTCATGCCCTGTATCCTAATCTGGTTACCCCGATTTGTGTGCTTATTTGACCACCTAATAAGATAAATGCACGAACCGGATTATATTGCACTTACCTGTGCTTGTTTATATTGTTCTTGGTATATTTCTCTTGAACAATAGTTTGTATAATTCATGAAATGTATGGAGGATGATATGGTGTAAATGAATCTTGTATTGTACTTCTGTATTGTATTATATTTCGTATGAATGTATATTGGGCCTTGTATTTGTAAATGTGGCTTGAATGTTGACTTGTGCTAATTCCTAACTAGCTAACTCCTAACTTAAGTGAGTAAATTGGAATGAGTACAAGTCCGATATAGCTTCGGCCACGCGTGAGGATGAGGTGACACAAGAGGTTGGATCCGATTCCTGGTTCGTAAGCTGGTCCACGGCCCAAATCCCTTAAGTGGGTAGCATCCTGGATTAGTGAACCAAGTAAATCCCTGGTGGGACGGAGTAGTCCCGGGCCGGAGGTCCCGACGACTTAACATGAGTAAGAGTAAGAGTAAGTAAGTATGTATGAGTATGAGAATGAGTATGTATGCGTATGTATGAAGTAATGAGTAAAAGAGTAATCTCCACCCGATTAACCCGGGTGGACCAATGAAGCTAACCCGTATTGTAAATTGTGTATGTATTGGGTATATGTATTCGGAAGAAGGTAAGTATGTATTTGATGGTTATATTGTACTCCATGTATGTAATGAAGTGTATGTGTGTATGCTTGCGTAAGTATTCAGGTATTGTGTATAAGAGCATGTATGCATGTATGTTGTATGAAAATGAACCGCATGTATTCGACCAAGTGGTCGGCGTACCCTCACTAGTACGCGGGGTATGCGGTTATCATGCTCGGCGAAAGCTGACCCCTTCGGGGGACATTTTTTAGTGTGCAGGTACCCGAAGCGAATGTGGTCAAGGCACGAGACCGGCGACTACATTGGATAGTAGTAGCAGAATGTAGAGGTGTATTAACTAGCACACCCCTTGTATTTAGAAAGTAATGTAGTAGCGAGGAATGGGTAGTAAGTAGTCTCTTAGTGAGTATGTATGAACTTGAAGAGGTATTATACTTGTATAAGGAACTAGTAAACTCGGTATGTAGATTACATTGTATGGTACTTGGAGTATTGTATTGAATGCAGATTGTAGTAGTAATTGGTAAGTGGAGAATGTATTGTAGATTTGTAGTACTCGGGATTCCGGTCCATCAGACCGATGCTGTATGTAGAATCAGTAGCCTTGTTAGTCACGTGGGTGACTAACGGCATTGTATCACCCATTGTATGTAAGTATATATCCGCTGCGAGTATCTGATGAGCAAGGAGATTGGACGTTAATGACTGTATTAATAGTAGGGGTGTTACAAAAAGTGGTATCAGAGCGAAGTATCGCTCTGATGACTGGAAATACCGAGCTTAGGAATACCGAGTTAGGAATTAGAAGCTTAGGGCTAAGGGCTGAGTGTTAGCATTAGAGATATGCTAGTTAGGAACAACCGGTGAGTACCGGATACCTACGATACCAGTCCCGCCCGCCGCAACCCCTACTATATAACTTGGGAAAGGACGCTAGAGAGAAGAAAAGCCTCTCATACTCGGGGAAGACCCGATCTGGTAGTTGCGAAGCAATCACACGGTAAACAGAACAGACATGTAGTAGATTCCAAGAACTGGAAGTCCCGGAGATAGTCCCCGGTCGAACAACAATACCCGCACTCAACAGTGGTTGAATGAGCACTCCAACCATAAGGAGGCTACAACTTACAACAGCATGGGGCGACGTGCTTAGCAGTCGCGAGACCCTAGCTAAACAACCAGCAGCAGGAAAAGAAGCGCTAAACGTACAACGAATTGGAAAAAGGGAGCAGTGACGGAACCCGAGACACAAGTCTACGGGATAGTAATACTTGAATAATACCACTAACGGTATGCTAGCCGACTAAGGATATAGTCGGGAGCAGTTAACTCTAGAACTACAACGCCACTAAGGTTGCAATACCTGGCCAATATAGCTCAGACAACTATAATAACAACCATGGGATATAATCCAATAGGACTACAAGCGTAGTACCTAAACGAGGAAGGCTCAGCAACCACCACAAAGGTGTGGGAACGAGCCACAAGGAACGACACTAAACCAACTAGAACAGGAACCTCCAAGGAGTGGAGGAGTACCCAGATCTCCGACAGCCATGTCCAGATCATTGAGAAGCTACCTAAAAGATCGAATATCCCAACCAACGATCAATAAGATCGAGGGAAGCGCCAACAAGACTAACAAACACAAATGGAAACCCTACCAAGATTGGTATAAGATTACCCAAAAACCACCAGTACCACGCACTTGCCACGGCAAGTGCAGTAAAGACAGAGGTATGTAAAGGAACTAACATGTCACAAGTACATAGTAATGTACGGTGACTGTAACGAAACAACCACAGGATCACACCTCCTAACAACCAGACGTAAACCTTGAAAGGCCTAACGGCCCGACCACTGTATTAGAACATACCAGTCAGCGAGAGACTAGACTTGGTCAAGACCTCAAACGTGGCTATGCCATGAGAGATTCCTTTAACACCGAACCATTGTTTTAAAACCCAAAATTTCTTTTCAAAACCACACCCTCTTTTAAAACCTTGGATTTTAAAACCAGATCAACAGCATTATGGTGAGTATCATAGGATGATACAAGAGGAGTTGGCAACAGAATACTTCACCTAGGCATGTGACGAACACTACGAGTATACCCGTTACGGGATGTGGGACAACCGCACTCCGAAGGAGCTTGTGGGCCCGACATATAGTTGGGTAAGTGGTAACGTATCAACATGGTACCCCACGTATGTATACATGTAGTGTACGACACACGGGAAGTAGTCAACTCCGTTCTACGGACCATCAGTAAGTTCAACCCAAACAGCTGGACACCTCAGAGGATCAAGCATAAAGGAACTCAGAGAATCCATCTGAAGATGAGGAATAAGAACTAGGAAGTGCAAAGAGCACATGCTAGTAAGTATAGACATTGGATATGTCTCAAATAATCCAAGCAATTACCTGACAGCTGGATGGAATGCCCAGCCTAAACACATTAAGGCGAATGCCTGACGTGAACCTAACAATACTCAGCAAACGGGGCGGAATTCCCAAGAGCAATCACAAGATTACTACGGAGCACAACCCATCATTTGAGAGGAATATAAACCTAGTCAAGAATACTAGGAGCAAGCGTAAACAGTCTACCCAAGAACGGGAGACGTCATAACCCAAAAGGGACGACTCAAGTACAATACCATAAGACGGTATAGAAGACGACACACGTTATAAACATTAGCCGGATGTAACGGCACAGCTACCAACACCCAGGAGCGATCCTTGAAGGGTGTCTGCGTTAGTAACAGTTGAACAAGCGTAAGGATATGGGCACAGGAGCTAAAATGAACACTCGGTTAGGACACCGAAGGGATTTCACTTAACAGGAAATGCCCTAAAATACTGAGAGGCACCTATTAACACCAGATTGCCTAAAGGGTCTCCTATGAACGGAAGCGTGATTTCACGACTTACCATGGAGCCCAATAATACCTCCAACCTATGACGGTATACGTGGAGTGGAAACATGTATAAGCAGCTTGCAAAGAGCATAGCTTGCAGCAATACGGCTCAGAAGTCGTAAACCAAATACGTTATATAAACTTAAACGGTTGCAAAACCGGCACCAATTGTTAACAAGACCTACAAGAGATATTGCCTCATACGACAAGAAATCAACAACTGGACCATAAAGTCAAACGCTTGGAGTAATGGCCAACTCGATGTCACTGTCACTAGAGCATCAGCCTAGTATACAGTTGACGGAGCTCTTATTACCCCGCCATGCCTTCTGTAGCAATGGTAGCACAGAGGCATAAGAATCATGATATGCCAACATTGGCCTAGTCCACACTTGGACACTACGAGAAACCCAAGGGAAGGTACCCCTCGTTAACCAAAGACCACTAATGCGGTGATGATGTGAAACCTTAGAAAAGACTTCCATCTACTGTAACAATAGAAACCACGCAATAGATATTGCCAAGGGGTGATGGATCAGGAAATGAGATTTCCAAACCATTACGACTTAAGGGAGTAAGTATACTCCTCATGCACCCAAGCATGAGGTGAACCATTACATAAATACTCAATATAATAACCTTGTCATGAGACCTATGAGCGGAGACAACCCCTCAACAAGAACTTTCATTATCAATGACAGAGTAAACTACACAGCTAGAGCCTACCATTAGTGCCCAGCACTGGAAAGACAGTAATTGTCAAAACAATCAATGTGAATACACATTGAAAACCACGAATGACCAGCTCAAGAGAGCTTGTAACCCGATAAATTACTTCATCCGTTATCAACCAAGATACTCGGTAAATTATATCATAAATGATGATAAAATGTGAGGTAAGCTAACCTACACATGAAACCTAAATTGAAATAAAACATCCCCACAATGGGAAGATAATAATATTGCGGTATGCTACGACAACCGTCATACACGAACAGGGGAAACCCTCAGTGTACACACCATAAGGAAATGGTGCCAATGACCATGGCAATGAGAAAAGAGAAACTATCACAGTAACAGAAACAGTAAAGACAATGTTGTACAGTGAGTAAGAACACGGTGCGCAACAAGCGACCGCTATGAGGGAGTAGTAAGCAATAACACGGAGTATAAGTATGAAATGACAGACAGAAATATTCCTTCCTATCACATAAGTGACTTACTGTCAAGCGTTTACGCCTCTGCACTCTGTATGACTGAGTGTTTTGGTATTGCACTTGTGCAGCTAATGATCTAATGGGATGGCTTGGGATATGGAGAATGTAAACCGTAGTAAACCTTTCTTTTCACCAACAAACACGGCACTAGCCAGTTCAGCAAGCTTAGCAACAAACCGTGCGGCCTAAGGCCAAAGAAGCACGAAGAGTGTACAATACACTAACAATCACAAAGTGTGAATTCCAATGGAATGAGGAGTGAAAACAAGAGACTTGAGAAAAGAAAGTCACTAGGACCGATGCATAGAAATGCAAGGTCATACAAGTAAAGAACACTTGTACTGAACCAGGGAAACTGGTAGAATTCAGAAGCTAGTGGCACCGGAGGAAGCACTACAACTAAGTAGTGATTAACCTCGCCCGACAATAAGTCGGAGGAGCTTAACGAATAACGTAGAAGCACGAATAGCATGTGACAGAAGATTACCAGAGAGCTGGTTATAAACCTTAAACTCATTGAGTTCAAACACGGTAAAAGAATACCGCATTTGTTTAATAAACTTATGCCATAATAGACGGATAAAAAGGTGATGCATAGTACATTAAGGATAGCACGAAGGGTAAATAACCCGAGTTATCAGGGTCACGCAGCAGAAGCTAGTGGGCCCCAGCTAGTAAGTATAGCAAAATGGCTATTAATGCCTCGAAGCCTAATTAGGCTAGAACCGAATTAATGATGAGTTAAATAAACTCATATAGAAATCCTTGGTGCAAAGACTAACCATTGGTATGGTTGAGACCCTTTGACCAGTAGTATATTGTATAATGTACCGTAGTGAAGCTAAACGCTTCAGATTGCCCCAAATTGATTAAACCAATGTTTAATAATAATACACACGGTAGATTACGTGGGCGTAATCCCTTTTAAGGGGGGTAGAGCGAAAACCGCTTAATGCAAGTTTTATGAATAAAACACTTAAACCGTAAGGTGCATAGCACAAATGAGAATCAAATTGATGATTGGTACTATGTCAAATAAAAAAACATAAGTACTCATTCATATTGAATTGTGGTAAATAAGCATTAGACATGCAAATACCATAGGGTGAATATACCCATCTTGTAACACCAGTGTAAGAGTATTAGTAAAAGAAAGTAATGAGTAGTGGACGGAGCTCCACAAGTATTGTAACCTTTGAAGAAGTAGTACGAAATGAATGAGGATAGTAGATGAATGAAGTTTATGAGTAGTGGAATCGTAAGTAAAATATTTGAAACAATTGAAGACAACTAAATCTTAGAAATGAAGTATTCCTTAGTTAGAATATAGGATATGATGGTGAGTAATGGACGGAAGTAGGAGTAGTGAGGTTGATGAAATGAGCATTAGGATTGAACCATGGAGTAAAGCATTTGGGGAATAGAGTGAGGATGATTGATGGACTGATTCCATCCCTTGGAGATGTATGAATTCGTAACCACGACTAGAAAGAATAAAAAGATAGAAGATGAAAACAATTAAATATTTGGTTGGTTGAACCTGATGTGGAAGTCGAACTTGATCCTTATCAGATCAAGGGAACCGAACACAAATTGGGGTGGGAAGATAGTTCAACACTGATGCTGATCACATCAGGGTCGAATGATTCTCGAAGCTCCCTTAAGTGGTCACAAGAATCACCTAGGATAGAAGTAACGAATATAAATTGGAATCGGAGTTGTGTGTCTTAGGAACTTCTAATTAGTAGTATTGAAAAGATAGTCTTAGTATGGAGAATGAGGATCTGCTAGAAGTGTGTACCGAAGGAAATAGTAGTGTAGCATGTGGTATTATTCCAAGGGCAGCGGGACATAGAGGAGTTCCGTGTCGAGATGACCTGAATGCCTGCGGAATCGTATTGTGTATTGCATTGCTTTGGAATAGCTTTGCATTGTATGTAAGTATAAGGGTCGTAATGAGGAACCGGACGGTTGATAGTAATATGGATGGGAGTAAGTATTGTACATGGGTATGACGGGAAAGGAGAACCTTGAGTAAGGATGGATTTAGGAATTAGTAAGGAAGAAGAAGTATGACGCGGTATGGACTTATAAGAAAGAAGCAGTATAAAACCATAGCAGTAGACCCATAACCTCAAACCTCGAACAACTTTGAGGACAAAGTTCTTAAGGGGGGTAGATTGAAATCCCTGACCTTAAATATGGCGATTAAATTATCCTAATATGTAATTAAGAGCCTAATAATGCTTAAATAATATTGGTAAGCAGAAAATAAATCCAAAAGAATAAAGAAACGCTTAAAAAGCGTGAAAAACGCTAAATAAGCATTAAATAACCATAGGAGGTATGAAACCTCGGTTAGCGTATTATAAGGATTCTAAAGGCTTAATTAGTCTAAATAGTATTAGGGAACAAATCCCGAAGAGAAGAAAACGGATCCTTAAAATGAATTAAAATCACTAATGAACATTAAAGCGCGTTTTTCGAGGTAACCGAGAAAACGTGTCTTTAAGCGGGTCAAATAGACTCGTAATAATTTTGGTCAACTACATATTCATTAATAAATATTAGTGAAGCTTTAGAACCAATAAAAATCAAGAAAAACGAGAATTAGTAAAAACTGTCAAAAAACGGGAAGTTGTGGGGTAGAAGTATAAATAGCACAAACTTATGTGTCCAATATTGTAAATAAAATTTTAAAACCCCCTTGGTCTATGTGTGCTGTCCGATTTTTACATATATACACACACACACTCTCTCATTTTCTTTTTGGGTCTAATACATTAGAGGACAAACCATAAGAGAGTAAAAAGCAAATATTTTCCTCTTCTCCTACTCCCTCCTAGTCTCACGTGAACACACCCCTCTCACCCTATCTTTCTTTCTTCCCTACCTCATGCGATTTCCATGGCTGCTTGAGAGAACCCCCACAAGCTCTACCTTCTCTCCTCTTGTTACTCCCTCAAAACTCTTCCAAAAATTATAAAAACTACACCATTGGAATCTCACCAAGGGCTACATTTCTATCTTTCCAAAATTCGAAAACACCCATTTTCGTTTTTATGGGTATGTCCCATTTGGAGTTCCAAGACCACCATTAGAAGGCCCTTGTTCTCCTTGTTCTTTTGAGGTAAAAATCTCTTCAAACCTCCATTGTTTTTCTAGCCTCAAAGGCAAAACGAAGATCTAGCTAAAACCTTGTTTGGTTTCTTTGCACTCTAGCCGATTTTGGCTTGTTGAAGGGGTTGGAAATCTTGTTCTTGAGCTACCCCAAACAGCTCTTGTGCTCTTGAAAGGTAATAAATTTTCTAAACCCTAAAACCTAGATTAAAGCTTGATTAATGGTGAGGGTTAGTTCATAATATTGAAAGGTGTATGTGAATGGTTGTAGTGCTAGTGGATTGAGAATTCAAAATCGGTAGAGAAAGAAGAAGGAAGAAGAGAAAGAAAAGCTAGAGAAAAGCAAGGTAAGATTGCTCTTTTGTGTAGCTTGATATATGTATGTATGTAACAGTTTTAGAGGATTGAAATGAGTATGGGAAGGGTAATGCATTAGTAGTATAATGTGTAAAGAGTGCAAGTATTTTAAACCTTAAGAGACATTTTAAAACTGTCAAAACAGATTGGGAATTGAGTGTTTAAGTGCAGGAATTTTTAAGTGATTGTTTAGTATTGGTATAAGGTATGGGAGCTGGTATATTGATGTCTATTGCAACAGGTGGAATAAGCATTGCAATGTGAATTAGAATGTGTGGTGAGTGTATAAAATTATAAGGGAGACTATGGCAAAATTTACCTAGGAATGGAACACTTAGTGTGTTAGAAACTAGGTGACTAAGGTGTGTATGTGTAACAGATTTTGATTAAGGAAAATAGAGGGTAAGTTGAGAGAGATGGGTAATGTATTCTAAATGCATTAGGAATGTTAGAAATGTCGATAGAAGAGGGAGATATAGAAGAGGAGTGTAAATGACAAAATCTGTAGCGAAAAGTATTTAGTGCATTGTGGAAACTAGGAGGAATGAGTGTACAAGATTTAGTGAAATGGAGAGTTGGACTTGGGTATAGATATTGTAGTTGCTTGGAAATGAATTGGAATGGTAAGATGGCATTAGGAGAGGGAACTATGCATGGAGGAAATAAGAACCCAAAATCTGTAGCAAAAACTACTTGGAGAAACTATTGCAAGTGTTGAAAGGAAGTAAGGAATTGTGTAAGTTGTTTGATGGATTAGTAATGGATTTGGTTGAATGAACTAAGGAGTATTAGGAGGTTTAATTAGTGTTATAACGTGTGGGAATGAGTGTAGGAACAATGGGGAAGTAATGGGTGAAAGAGGGACCGAAAACAGAAATTAAAATGCAAATACTGGGCCGGACCGGACTTGCGACCGGACTTGCAAGTTCGGTCGAGCCCAGATTTACAAAGACGGGAAAGCTTCTGGAATCGACCGGACCTGCGACCGGACTTGCAAGTCCGGTCGAGCAGAAAATTTTCCCGTCAGAAAGCTACTGGAATCGACCGGACTTGCGACCGGACTTGCAAGTTCGGTCGGACCAGAAATTTTCCCCCGTCTGTAACCTACTGGAATCGACCGAACTTGCGACCGGACTTGCAAGTTCGGTCGGCCCAGAAAAATTTCCCGAGGATAGCCACTGGAATCGACCGAACTTGCGACCGGAACTTGCAAGTTTGGTCGGGCCAGAAATTTCCGGTATAGATAGCTACTGGAATGGACCGGACTTGCAAGGTCGGTCGCAAGTCCGGTCCTGAAAAAAAAAAGATATTTTAAATAAGAATGATATATATATGTATATGATGTATATCCACATATACATGTACATGTAAGAAAGTAAACCTAAGTTAAGTAAGAAAGTAAGACTTAAGGTAAAGAAAAGTAAATAAGTAATGTGTAAGTATAAGAAGTGTGAGGACATAGTAAGTACGAATTAAGTAATAATAGTTAGATTAATCATTTGAATGTATGTATATCATAGGATTTGAATTGTGAATACCGGAGGAACGTTGGGATACAAGTACAACGGTGAAAGGTATGATTTCTTCATGCCCTGTATCCTAATCTGGTTACCCCGATTTGTGTGCTTATTTGACCACCTAATAAGATAAATGCACGAACCGGATTATATTGCACTTACCTGTGCTTGTTTATATTGTTCTTGGTATATTTCTCTTGAACAATAGTTTGTATAATTCATGAAATGTATGGAGGATGATATGGTGTAAATGAATCTTGTATTGTACTTCTGTATTGTATTATATTTCGTATGAATGTATTGGGCCTTGTTTGTAAATGTGGCTTGAATGTGACTTGTGCTAATTCCTAACTAGCTAACTCCTAACTTAAGTGAGTAAATTGGAATGAGTACAAGTCCGATATAGCTTCGGCCACGCGTGAGGATGAGGTGACACAAGAGGTTGGATCCGATTCCTGGTTCGTAAGCTGGTCCACGGCCCAAATCCCTTAAGTGGGTAGCATCCTGGATTAGTGAACCAAGTAAATCCCGGTGGTGGGACGGAGTAGTCCCCGGGCCGGAGGTCCCGACGACTTAACATGAGTAAGAGTAAGAGTAAGTAAGTATGTATGAGTATGAGAATGAGTATTATGCGTATGTATGAAGTAATGAGTAAAAGAGTAATCTCCACCCGATTAACCCGGGTGGACCAATGAAGCTAACCCGTATTGTAAATTGTGTATGTATTGGGTATATGTATTCGGAAGAAGGTAAGTATGTATTTGATGGTTATATTGTACTCCATGTATGTAATGAAGTGTATGTGTGTATGCTTGCGTAAGTATTCAGGTATTGTGTATAAGAGCATGTATGCATGTATGTTGTATGAAAATGAACCGCATGTATTCGACCAAGTGGTCGGCGTACCCTCACTAGTACGCGGGGTATGCGGTTATCATGCTCGGCGAAAGCTGACCCCTTCGGGGGACATTTTTTAGTGTGCAGGTACCCGAAGCGAATGTGGTCAAGGCACGAGACCGGCGACTACATTGGATAGTAGTAGCAGAATGTATAGGTGTATTAACTAGCACACCCCTTGTATTTAGAAAGTAATGTAGTAGCGAGGAATGGGTAGTAAGTAGTCTCTTAGTGAGTATGTATGAACTTGAAGAGGTATTATACTTGTATAAGGAACTAGTAAACTCGGTATGTAGATTACATTGTATGGTACTTGGAGTATTGTATTGAATGCAGATTGTAGTAGTAATTGGTAAGTGGAGAATGTATTGTAGATTTGTAGTACTCGGGATTCCGGTCCATCAGACCGATGTTGTATGTAGAATCAGTAGCCTTGTTAGTCACGTGGGTGACTAACGGCATTGTATCACCCATTGTATGTAAGTATATATCCGCTGCGAGTATCTGATGAGCAAGGAGATTGGACGTTAATGACTGTATTAATAGTAGGGGTGTTACACGGGTGATGTTCCCCGTTCTGTTCACGGGTGTTTACACCTGTTCTGTTTACGAGTGAGGTTTCCTCGTTCTGTTCACGAGCTGGTTGCTCGTTCTGTCTGTATGCTGTGATCGCTAGTGTCCCACTCTGTTTTCTGCTTCTGTCTGCTTCTGCTCTGTTTAGTCCCTTATGATTGGACTTCTGTTTCTGATTTCTGATATATTTATGGATTCTTTGACTCCTTCTGATTTGTCAATATTCTGTAAATGTTTTGAGCATGCTGGTTGATGAAGTTGGTCATCTACTGGGCATAGTTGTGTGCTCATTCCCCTACTTCTAACGCTTTTGCAGATTGATTAGCGAGGATCGTCTCCCCTCAGCTTCTGGAGTTTAGCTGTTTTGTCTTTAGCTTCTTTTGAGACCTTGTATTGAATTTGGGCCTTTGGGCATATTTTGTTAAGCTTCCGCTTTTGACATACGTTTGGTGGGTTCTGTAAAACCTTTTGAGGTGTTAAGACTTCATTTGGGTTTATACTTTGTTTAAGTATTCTGTTTTGGGCCTTATTTGAATATGTGTTTAAGATCGTTCTTTTAGAGCCTTGCGTTATTATGTAATAATACGCGGCGTGTAATACCCCTAACTCCTAGGCCAGTGTTTGGGGGTGTTACAAACTCAACCTCACGCACAGGCGGCATGCCTGGCAACTCATCAGGGAACACATCGGGAAAGTCTGCCATGACGGGAATGTCCACATCCATCTCGTCGCACTGTCTCGTGTCCTGTACATAACAGAGGAAGGCTTGTCGGCCCTTCCTAACGTCCTTCATCAGGGACAATGCTGACACGATCTTGACAGTCGGCTCTCTCCTCACACTGCGGTACGACACTGTCTTGCCGCTCGGCCCCTTCAGTAGTAGTCGATGCTCTGCACAATGAACGCGGCCCTTATGCTTCTGCAGCCAATCCATGCCCACTATAATGTCGAAGCCCAAGTTCTTAAACTCAATCAAATCGATGGGAAAAGTCTCATTCATAATGCTGATTTCTGACCCTAAGTACTGCCTGGTGCAACCTACTTTCTCCTTCAATGGAAGGGTGACTGAAAAGTCAGAAAGCTGTTCGGGGGCAGCCCCCAGCTTTATAGCAAATGCCGAGGAAATAAAAGAATGTGAAGCCCCTGAGTCGAACAATACGGAAGCACTAACACCATCAACAGGAAAGGTACCTGAGATCATCTCTCGTATCAGCATCGAGTCTCAATAAATCAGTAACCTACTGTCGATTGTAATTGTCATACCTGTGATGACATTACCGGACTCCTTGGCTTGCGCCATATCTAGGATGCAGATGGTACCCTCCTTTCCATTTTTGTAGCCTGAAGTTATGAATTAACGGTATCAACAAACTGAACACATATACTTGAAAGTACAAGACTCTTATTTCATTCATTCAACTGTTTTACACAAGGTTACACACTTAGCTACTGCTATTACATCAGTACTGTCTGAAAGTCAAATTTAAACGGCCAGGTCGGATGTGGGTATCATTTACTAGAGCTGGTGGGGCGGTATTGAGCTTAATGCTCTTAATACCATGGTATACAAGCCTCGCCTCTCCACCAAATACCAACACATCCCCAGACTTGAGGATGATCTTGCTTGCTAGATCCATCCTCTTCTGGTCTCCATAGATGAACTCAGCATCATCGCCGATGGAGAATGACACAACCGGTATTCCTCTGGTGATGGACTCGGTCGTCTCATCACGGTCCTGGTGCATCCCAAGCTTTCCTCCCTGCTCATAGTAGTTGATGATGCAAACGTCAGGTGTCATGTCGGGTAATGGAAAAGCCTCACAGTCTTGAGCAATATTCATTGCGTTTCTCACCAAGGTTAGGAAACTCTCAGGTATCCTAGGTATGGATATATACGCCACCTACTATTCTCACCTCTCGATAAACCCTAGCTTGTGGATCCCAATCTTTCCCTAAGCACATCATGTGTAGTTTCATCTTAGAACCACTATTAAATACAGGGGTATAAAATCCTCCTATGCCCTTACCCAAAGCTCTACACTCATTTACTATGGCGATTTGCTCATCTAGGGTTAGGAATTCTCTGAGAAGTATCATGCCCGGTCTGACCACATGACACAACTCACTAGGGTACTCCCGTCTTTCTTCCACGGGTCTAGGTGATATCTGTCTTGTAAGTGTGGGATACCAGATATCGAAGTCTCCTAAGAGGTAAAAGGTTTCCTAGATAAGTTGTTTATCTAAAGCGGTAATTAAAACACACATTCATGCTAAGGTAAAGCGTTTAACACTTAGTCATGCTCTCATACAATGGTTAAGGTTTCAAATGCTAACCTTCACCGCGCTGGGTGCTAGTGCCAGCGCCTGAAGCTCCCACTGCATTCAGCACACGGTTGCCCGGCGGGTTCCTCTGGTTCTGGTTCTGCTGCTGCGGCTGCTGATGCTGCTGCCCCCTCTGGGCTTGGAGCGCTGGCCCCCTCTGACCACCTCGAGCTCCACCTCCTCTAGTAGGTGCGCTCTGAGTCCCCTTCGGCGGGCGGTACGCTCGGCTCTCTGGATTAGCAAAGCACTCGAACGACCTGTGGCCTTTCTTCCCACAATGGTGGCAGTCCACCGCTTGCCCGGTGCAGTCAACACCCGGGTGGTCTTTACCACAGCGCTTGCAGTGAAAGTGGCGCTGGGGTGCAGAACCTATTATCGTATCACACTTAGATTAATACAAGGATGGTAATGGATAGTATAGTACACAACTCATTCACAAGGTTAGATCGCTTACCCTTAGGGGGTGCAGATCTAAGAGGCTGGACATCGTAGGTAGGCCCGGTCAGCATCGGGACCTTCACTTTGCCCTTCTGGCTGGCCTGCTCCTTCTTCTTCTCCTTCCAGGAGAACTTTTTCTTCCTGTGATCGTCAAAGTGTCAGGAATAGCAGGTATAAAAGCAGGCAGCAGTAAGTAATTTAAATGGATTAAATAACTTAAAGGTGGTTCTTACTTCCAACTCTTGCTGCTTCCGCTTCCAGCCGCAACCTCCGCCTCCTTCTCGGGGGCCTTACGCTTCTGCCCCTGGCTGTCCTCCCGGCTGTTCACCAACAGCTCGGTCCGAGAAGCAGCCTCGTAGCATTCCTATAATGCATCAATGAGTTCCCCGAACTTGTAATAAATCAAACTGAGTTACAAGGTATACGCTGTCAACTAATTTTACCTGGATCGTAGGGTATAAGGCAGCACCCATGGCGGCCTTGATAGCATATCGCAGCCCGCCTCTGAATTTCTCCACTTTCACAGTATCAGAATAAACAACTCCTGGGACAAAGTCCAAGAGCCCAATAAAAGAGGAGTAGTACTGATCTACTGTCAGACTACCCTGCCTCAGAGCCTCGAACTCTTCCCGCTTCCTCTGCTTTAAATGAGCAGGATAGTACTTCTCTCTCAGTAGTTCCACGAAGCCTGTCCAACCAAAACCCTCTATAGCAGTGTAGTGTGCCTTCACGGACCTCCACCAGGTGCTGGCGGCGTCCCTTAGATGGAAGGCTGCTATACCGACCTGGTGCTCAGCAGGCACATGAATGGCATCGAAGGCCTTCTCATGCTCAACGATGTATCTCTCCAGGACGGTGGGGTCAGCAACTCCGTCATAGGTAGGTACTCGCGTGTCAGCAACGCTCTTTAGCCAATTCGGCTCTCTAGGTGCGGGTACGGGTGGGACTACAGGTGGTGCTCCTATCTGGACAACTCCCATCAGGGCTAGCTGAGCAAAGACGACAGCTACCGTCTCAGCAACGCCCACGGCTGGGGCCTCAGAGGTCCTCCTCCAGGCCGCCGCCTCTCCCACCACCTGGCCTAGGAGTTAGGGGTATTACATGCCGCGTATTATTACGTAATAACGCAAGGCTCTAATAAACGAACTTAAACAAATAATCAAAAGGCCCAAAACATAATACTTAAATAAAGTATAATCAAAATGATGTCGCAACATCCCGAAAGTATTACAGAACCCACCAAAATAACATCAGAAGCGGTTTAATACCCCGGACCTAATAATGGTGATTTAATTACTCTAATAAATTATTAAGGGCCTAATTGTGCCTAGAGAGTATGGGTAAAAAGATTAAAATCAAAAGAAAAGAGAAAACGCTTGAAAAGCGAAAAACGCTAAAATGCGCATTAAATGAAAATAAGAGATATATAATCTCGTGAGGGTCCGAGATGGATTCCTAAGGCTTAGTTAGGCCTAATTATTATACGGGAATGATTCCCGAAGAAAACGGATCCAAATAAAGGATTAAAACGCTAACGGAGTTTTAAGCACGTTTTTCGAGGAAAAACCGGAAACGTGACTTTAAGTGGTCAAACGGACCCGTAAAAATTATAGTTGATTAAATAACTATAATTAAGTATTAATGGAAGCTTAATAACCATTAAAATTAATTAAACGAGAAAATTCCGGAAAACGGACCCGGTAAGTGAATAGTGACGAAACCGGGAGACGAAACGCGTTTAATTCGAAAAGACGAAAAACGACCCGGGCTATTAATTAATGTGGGCCGGTTCTAATTAATAAGTGTACACCCATTAATAGCTTGCTAGCTATTAAGTAATAACAAGACAAATAAATAAATAAGTAAAGTAAATAGTATAAAGCAAAAGTAAAATAAAGTACTCACCTTCTCCTTCTTCATTCACGAATTGCCCCAGCGTTTGAAACCCTTCTTCCTCCTCTGTAAATTGCGAGACCAAGCAGCACAACCCTCACCTTGTCCAACCTCCTTCTTGCTCATTTCTCAACCAAATCACACGAGATTTGTACCGTTGGACTCCTCTCGGTGAGAGCTTCGATCTCCACCCAACAAAGTTTCGATTCCTCCATTTCCATTTCCGTTGACGTTGGAGCTTTTGAAGATTGAAGAGTGATTCCAACCCTTCTTCTCTCCTTAGTGCCTTAAGGTATAAATAAGTAAGTATTTACACCATTTCAAGCTTATTCTACCATTTGTGAGACTTTTTCCCTCACGTTGGAAATTCCCCTCATTTCAGTCAGAACCGTGAGTTTTTGTGGGTGTTGGAAAACTCCTCCAATTGATTGCCAAGCCATCCATTTGGGTTCTCTAAGGTAAAATCTAGATTAAACTTTGAAAACTAGTTCTTAAAAAATATATTAGGTTTTGTGGAGGAAAAGTGAATTGATTGTTGTATGTGTGTTATGGGGGTGGTTGTAGTTGGCAATCCGTAGCCCTTGTGTGGTGTGGAAAACAAGAGGAGAAAGAGGGAACAAGATAAAGAGGAAGAAGAGGAGTGAAAACTGAAAGTGAAACAAGGTAAAGAGCTTACCTTGTATTGGTTTTATTTCCTTGTGAAATTGATGTGGGTGTGGAATAAATAACTTTAAGCTTGTGTAGTCTTGGTACTACAATATTGAGAGTTTAAAGAGAATGTTTTAATGTGTGTGAGTGTGTAATTAAACCTAGAAGTTAAGTTATTTTACATATGTGAGCAAATGGGATTTTGTTGTGTTATATGTGTTTAAACCAAACAGGTGGGAGATGTGTGTTGTGAACTTTTGTAGTGTGGTGAAAATGCTTAGGGAAGTAAATAGGTGCTGTCAAAATTCACCTAGGATGGATAGTTTGAGTGTTCTGTTTTTAGGTAAGAAACTAGGTTGTTTAAGAAGGTTAAGTTGAGTGGTTAATGCTTTGAGAACTTAACAAGAAGAGGAGTGTGCTGGGAGCAAAATAATGTCATTTGAGTGTTAGCTATGGCATTAGAAAGTGAGGTTTGAATGGTGTAATAAAGGAACTGAAATCTGTTACAAGTCTTGTAACATAACAGAGAATAACTATCCTTGTAAGTGTGTAAGAATCTAAGTAAAATTAACTAGATTGGTGGGTGTACTTGGTGCTTGGTTTAAGGTGGTTTAGGTGGGTAATTAGATGCTAAAACATGTGGATTTTAGTTGGTGAAGATAGGTTAATCAATGGGCTAAGAGATAACCTGTAACAGAGTTAGGAAATGTCAATTCTGCAAAATCTGTAGCAGGGTCCGGGACTTAGGTCCAGGACCAAGTCCCGGACCACCCTAAAATTACCCCCGAGAGTGCTCTGCTTGTTTGGTCCGGGACCTAACTCCATGCCCAAGTCCCGGACCATATACGATTTTCAGGCCGAGAGTTTGAACCATGGTTGGTCCGGGACTTAAGTCCCGTATGAAGTCCCGGACCAGACCAGAAATGTAACAATATGTGTTTTAAGTGGGGTTTAAGCTAGGGAATGGTTTGGTAATGATGTTACAATATGTTAAGGCCTTGTTAGGTCACATGTAAAGGCCCTAGGAAGTGTAAGAAAGTGTTAGAAGTGATTGAGAAGTGGGAACTCAAATTGACAAGAGCAAAACTGAGTTAATGGGATAACGGGGTAAATACGGGAATAGCATTTTATTATGTACCGTATGAGTTTAGTATTAACAATAATGTTTGAAACATTATCAGAGAGTCGTACGTGACCCGAGCATGGTGAGATGACACGGTAAAAGTAAAACCCCGGTGAAAGGTATGATTTTCTCATACTCCGCGTGCTAACCGAGTTACGTTGATTTGTGTGTTGTGTGCCAGCTTAATCAAGATTAAAGAATGAAAATAATCCCTTGGTTGATTATGTATGCCTTGTTGTATGTTGAATGAGCTAACATACTTGTATGCCAGTGTGGTCTAACATAGTGAATGGACCGACTCGTAGTGAGTAACGTTTGGCTAGAGACCCATAGATCGGGTCGACGCTTATGATATCGAAAACGTGCAAACACACAAACTATCCGTTAAAGTATAACGTTAACGCGAACATATGAACTCCCTAGAATGTGAGGAGTAGTACGGGTTGAGTAAATACCCGATAATGGTTAGAAAACCACATTGAAACGATCCACGAAACAAATGAGAGTGGAAAGTTAAGTGAGCCTCCTTCAAGAGGATTTAAGATAGTTCGAAGATGTGAACTAGTGAAAAAGGTAAAAGAGACCTGAGGGATTAGTAACTCCCTTGAGACATGGTCGACCTCCTATATGAGGATTTTACCTGATATATGTAAATAACCGAAAGTATGAGTAAAGTAAATGTATGGGTAACTCTTAAAACCTAAGATTAACCGAACTAAAGTAATGTTCCCAAGTCATTAGAAACATCGAGAGTGATGCTTCTAGACTAATATACATGATATTATTATAACTCCGAGAGAGGAGTGTATGGGAACGAGAGTAGTCCGAGAGTAGTCGGACCTAAGTAAAAGAGATAGGAACTAAGAGAGAGTTCCGTGAGCTAGTTGAACCTTCCCACCATGCTAGACCCAGAGTAGGGTCGAAACCAGGGAAGTAAGACTATGCTAGAGAGCCATGAGTTTTGGCCTAAGTATGTATTAAGAGTAACAAGCGTGACGTAGGAGACCTGTAGCGTCTCGAGAATCTACAAGAGCTTGAGTATAAATAACCCAAGAGTATGGGTGAGATAATGAGAATAAGTAACCCGAGAGTGTGGGTGAGTATAGTACGAGTAGCCCAAGAGAATGGGTGTGTATTGAATAAGTAAACAAGGCATAGTGAGGTATAACCCTCGAGGCCTAAGAGTAACCAGATACAACTAACAACCTTGTTATGTTAGTTAGGAATTATGTTCCATGATTGGATGTAGATTCCTTGAGCATTACATGTACTTATTGTATTGCTATGATGCATGTTGTTTGACTAAAATGAACTCCATATATATCCGACAAAAGTAGTCGGCGTACCCCGGTTAGCGCTCGGGGTATGCGAATTTCATATGCAGCGTTAAGCTGAGCCCCTAGGGGCGATGTTTTTATTTTACAGGTACACCGAAGATGTTACCGTTCGAGAGTAGGACGGGGTCGGTGGGTTGCATGGGTAGTTAGTTTTAATTACTTATGTATTGAAGGAAGTGTAAGACCGAATATGTTGTCGGCATCCATTTATTGTAGACTCGGTATAGTAAAGAAATGAGTTGAGTATTGTATTTGTATTGTGTATTCGGTTGTTCCAGTCCATCAGACCGTTACTGTATGTGAGATAGGCCTGGTTAGCCATATGGGTGGCTAACGGCGTTGTATCACCCTCTGTTGTGTTTAGAGTTCCGCTGCGAGATTATTGGTAATTGTGACAGTTTAAGAGGTAATGACGAGATTAGCAGTTGGGGTGTTACAAAAATGGTATCAGAGCGAAGTATCGCTCTGATGACTGGAAATACCGAGCTTAGGAAATACCGAGTTAGGAATTAGTGAATTAGGGCTAAGGGTTGAGTGGTAGCGTGAGAGATGCGCTAGTTAGGAACTTCCAGTATGATCTGATACCTACAATACCAGACCCGCCCTCCACAACCCCCATATTAAAAGCTCGGGAAAGAACGTCAGAGAGACGGGAAACCCGAACTGGCACTTATTTGTTATTTCGATATGAACTAGAACCTGTCATGCGGTAGATCCCGAGAACCGGAAATCCTGGAGACGGATCCCGCTGGAACGACAATAACCGCACACAATAGCGGGAGATCGAGACATCCTAATCCAAGGAGACCAGAATTTGTGGCAGCCTGGGGCGACATGCTTAGCAGTCGCGAGAACCCAGCTGGCCGAGCAGCAGCAATAAGGAAGCACCAACCGTGCAAGAAGGCGGATTAATGAGAAGCTACAAAACCGAGACACATGTCTACGGACCGCCATAGCTAAGTAATACCAACATCGGTACACTAACCGACTAAGAATCTAGTCAAGAGTAGGTACACCCACCCTGCCACACCCGAAGAGGTTGCAATACCTAACGGGCATAGCTTAGACAGCTACAAGCATAACTACGGGATACACCCGAATAGGACTACAGCAGTAGTGCCTGAATGACTTAACCCTCGGTAACCACAGTAAAGACGTGGGACGAGCAACGAGGTAGAACATAAAACCAAGTAAATAAGGAACTCCAAGAGTGGAGAAGCACCTAAATGAATGACAGTCATGTCAAGAGGAATGAGAAGCAGCTCTAAGGAGCAGTTATCCAATTAAAGGATCAAGGAAGAGCCGACAAGGCTACCAAATACAATTGAACAATACCGTGACCGGTATGAGTTAACCCAAAAACCGCCAGTACCGCGCACTTGCCACAGCAAGTGCAGTAATAGCGGACTAATAAGAAGAGCTTTGACAAGCGACCAGTACTTAGCAAGTACCAAAACGGCAAGAGAAGCCAATATAGCACCACAAACCCTAAGAATTCTGAAACGAAACCTTGGAAAGGCCTAAAGGCCTGACCGCTGTATAAAGAACATACCAGTCTGCAAGAAGTCAGACTTAGTAAGAAGCAACCGGCATTGAAATGCCGTAGAGATTTTATTTTCAACTCAAATTTTTCTTTCAAACAGAGAATTTTCCAAAAACTCCTAAATTTTAAAAAAACCAAACCAGAGAATCACAGTAAGTTATCATAGGACGATATAAGAGGAGTTGGCAACAGAATACTTCACTTAGGCATGTGACCGACACTACGGTGTACTAAACGAGACATGGAACGACCGCACTCCGAAGGAGCTTGCGGGCCTGACAGACCAATTATGAGTTAGTCGGGTAAGTGGCAACGTATCAATAAGATACTCCATGTATGTATACAAGTAGAGTACGGAACACGGGAAGTAGCCCACTCCATACTACGGACGAAAGAGCCAATTCAAACCAAGACAGTTGGACACCTCGAATGATCGAAGAACACAAGGAAGCTTACCAAGATAAGGGAGTCTAGAAACCAGTAAGGTGACGGACCTAAGGACATAGCGTGGATAAGTGTGAGAAGCACAGAGTATTAAGTATAGACATGGGATATGTCTCAGGAATCAAGGAGGAAATACATAATGACTGGAATGAATACCAGTGTAAGCTATATGGCGAAAGCCTAAAAAGAACATATTAATGTTCAATTAACGGGATATAGTTCCTACAGTATACTTCACTGAAGAAAATGAAGACCTGACCAAGAAGGTAAAGGTAGTACCAATGGTCTACCCAATAACGGGAGACATTACAACCCAAAATGGGATAGTTCAAAATATACATAACCGCAAGGCGGAGTAAGTAACTAAACATACCCATGAGTTCAAGCCAGATGTAATGGCGCAACCCGGTAACACCCAGGAGCAATCCGTGAAGGGTGCCGGAGTCAACAGTAGTTGAACGAAACATCGTGTTGAAAACACAAGTGTTAAATCAAACACTCGGGTAAAACCCGAAGGGATCCCACGTAACACGGGATACCCTAAATTGCCAAAGGGCATGAATTAATATCAAAGTACAAAGAGCCTTCCAGGTACAGAATGTGGGTAAGACAACCAAAACGAGAGCCCAGTAATACCTCCAAACCATTGAATGGTGTACGGAGAAGAAGAAACTTGTATAAACAGCCCGCATGGAGCATCACTCGAGGCAAGGTGGCTTGTAAGCCGATAGAACCAACTACAACTCGTAGATCCAAACGTTGTAAAACATATGCATAAAGGCATAAGAGTTATTGTGGAGCGTGAACCACCACCTTAGAGTGGGGACACCACTTGTTATTGTGGAGCCTATGGAGCGGCAATTGCGTGAATCCTCCAGAGAAAGGCTACCATCTAAGTATGTAATATGAAACCGCTAAAGCGGTGTAGTGAAACCTGAGCATGTGTATATTGCCAAGGAATTTATGAACACAAATAGCATGTAGAAAGGCTTTGATAGCAATGGAAGGAAACCGAGAGAGCAATCGGTTGAGAAGTAAACACTGTATGTGTGCAATATGAATTGCAGAATAAACGATACGCCATAAACGTGGAGAGTTAGAGTTGTATATGCAATTGAGCCATAGTATGAATGGCAGGATTATATGAGCGGAAGCTAAAGTAGTAGCGGATGCCTTATAAGCGAATGTTGTAATGAGTAGAGCATGATACGCAGTAACAGATAAGGATATGAAGCTGATGAGAAAATGTGGTAAGGAGACATAATCATTCCTATCCCATGAGAGATTTACTGTCAAGGGTTTACGCTTCTGCACTCTGTATGACTGAGTGTTTTGGTATTGCACTTGTGCGGTAATGATCGAGTGGGAGAGCCAGAAATTGAGAAATGTCAACGAAGCCTGTTGAGTGAGAATCTAGAGAGATAACCGTGCGGCCATTGGCTAAAGATGCACAAAGAACGTGGGCAGTAACCCACAGGGCCCAGGATCGATGTGTGGAAAAAGGCAGAGTAGTATGAATGAGGAATTCTTGTACAGAAATAAATAAACAAACATGATTCAGAAGTCATTATCAAATGAGGAAGCACTACATGCTAAGTAGCAGCTTGACCTCAACCGACAATAAGTCGGGAAAAATATGTGAATAATCACAAAGGTATACAGTGTTATACGAAATAGATTTCCAGAGAATTGGAGAGAAAATCTATAATCCATCGAATTCGCATACGGTAAGAGATACCTAGCGACAATTGAAAACCTTTATTTCCAAGACAAAAAGGGATAAAAGGGAGTGGATTAATACGTTGAGAATACCAAAGGGCGAATTAAGCTCTAGTTATCAGGTCACGCGGCAGATGCTAGTGGGCCGTAATTCAAGGTTAAGTATACCTGGGAAACCTGATTGAAGCCTTATAGGCTAGAACTGAACCCGGTTATGAGTTAATTAACCGTACTGAAGTTAAAACACTTCATAATACCCGAATTAATGAACCAATGTTCAGTGATAACATATGGTCTGTTACGCGGGCGTAACCCCTTTTAAGGGGGGTAGGGCGAGAAACCACTTAGAGTATGTTTTACGTATAGATGCGTAAACTACTATATGCATAGCACAAAGGGAATTGTTTTGATGTTTGGAACTCATGTTACATAAACATGTGTACCCATTCATCATGTAATTATTATTATCGTGCATGAGAGATGCAAGTAATGAGTATATGATAACTATGAAAGGAGGAGTAGAGAAACTCCTGGGGAATGAGAATCCCCATAGTATACGTCTATTGTGATTAGACATGAGATATGACGAGTATGAATCGGTATGAAACCGATATGTAACCTAGTAGGGAGTGAGTTCCCTATGTGATTTTAATTTGAGAATGATTGATGGAGTGAGTTCCATCCTTTGGAGTTGCATGTTGTGTGTTTTAATTGAGTAATAATTTGACGAATGACGCCATGAGTACTGAGTACCTAGGTAAAGGAAGTGAAACAAATTGAGAATCATGGATGACTCTAGTTCTATAACCGAGAGATGAATTAAAATAAGTTAAAACGGATTGTTTTATGAAGATGACTAGAAAGAGTAAGAGATAGAAAATGAAAATGTTTGACTATCTGATTGTTTGAAACTGACGTGGGAGGTGGAACTTGGTCTGCTAGCGATCAAGGGAAACCAAACACATATTGGGGTGGAAGGATAGTTCAACACTGATGCTGATCACATCAGGGTTGGATGATTCTTGAAGCTCCCTATAAGTGGTCACAAGTAATCACGCTAAGAAAGATACAGCTACCATAAATTTGATTTGGAGTTGTGTGATGTTTTAAAAAGAATTTCAAACAGATTTTGAAAAAGAATTTTCTTCAAGTATGAAGATGGAAACGAAAACTGGTTTTGAAACCGCCATCACCCGCCGATGGCTGTGGCCTTAAGTCTTGATGACCGGTAGAACGGTGGGCGTGTATTAGTTTTGAAACCATTGCACCGTACGTGCGGCGGTCCTAAATGACCGGTTGGGGCGGTGTCAGTGTGTGATTTTTCCAAAGGCAGCGGGACGGGGAGAGTACCCTGAGATGTTCCTGTGTTGAGTGAGTCAACCAGAGTGCCTGAGGATATGTATATGTGTAATGTTTTGATCAGAACCGAAGGGACCGTGGGCCAGAGAGAGTAAGTGCCCATTTGTCATGAAACGGCCGTGAACCAGAAAGAGTAAGTGTTCAACGTGACCGGTACCTGAGGGATCAGTAGTATATTACTCAACATGGATTCGAGGACTGTAGTGCCTTCTTGTCTTCGGACCGATTCCATGGAGAGAGAATAAAAAGTATTTTTGATTGCTATACATGCTGTGATATGTGTGTGGTATGTGTAGTGTGAAATGAGACGGACTTGTGCTGTAAGGTTATACATGTATTATAACCTTGGCATAGTACGCCCAAGAGAGTAACCATCTAGATTCACCAACTTTGAGGACAAAGTTCCTTAAGGGGGGTAGATTTTAATACCCCGGACCTAATAATGGTGATTTAATTACTCTAATAAATTATTAAGGGCCTAATTGTGCCTAGAGAGTATGGGTAAAAAGATTAAAATCAAAAGAAAAGAGAAAACGCTTGAAAAGCGAAAAACGCTAAAATGCGCATTAAATGAAAATAAGAGATATATAATCTCGTGAGGGTCCGAGATGGATACCTAAGGCTTAGTTAGGCCTAATTATTATACGGGAATGATTCCCGAAGAAAACGGATCCAAATAAAGGATTAACACGCTAACGGAGTTTTAAGCACGTTTTTCGAGGAAAAACCGGAAACGTGACTTTAAGTGGTCAAACGGACCCGTAAAAATTATAGTTGATTAAATAACTATAATTAAGTATTAATGGAAGCTTAATAACCATTAAAATTAATTAAACGAGAAAATTCCGGAAAACGGACCCGGTAAGTGAATAGTGACGAAACCGGGAGACGAACACGTTTAATTCGAAAAGACGAAAAACGACCCGGGCTATTAATTAATGTGGGCCAGTTCTAATTAATAAGTGTACACCCATTAATAGCTTGCTAGCTATTAAGTAATAACAAGACAAATAAATAAATAAGTAAAGTAAATAGTATAAAGCAAAAGTAAAATAAAGTACTCACCTTCTCCTTCTTCATTCACGAATTGCCCCAGCGTTTGAAACCCTTCTTCCTCCTCTGTAAATCGCGAGACCAAGCAGCACAACCCTCACCTTGTCCAACCTCCTTCTTGCTCATTTCTCAACCAAATCACACGAGATTTGTACCGTTGGACTCCTCTCGGTGAGAGCTTCGATCTCCACCCAACAAAGTTTCGATTCCTCCATTTCCATTTCCGTTGACGTTGGAGCTTTTGAAGATTGAAGAGTGATTCCAACCCTTCTTCTCCTTCCTTAGTGCCTTAAGGTATAAATAAGTAAGTATTTACACCATTTCAAGCTTATTCTACCATTTGTGAGACTTTTTCCCTCACGTTGGAAATTCCCCTCATTTCAGTCGGAACCGTGAGTTTTTGTGGGTGTTGGAAAACTCCTCCAATTGATTGCCAAGCCATCCATTTGGGTTCTCTAAGGTAAAATCTAGATTAAACTTTGAAAACTAGTTCTTAAAAATGTATATTAGGTTTTGTGGAGGAAAAGTGAATTGATTGTTGTATGTGTGTTATGGGCGGTGGTTGTAGTTGGCAATCCGTAGCCCTTGTGTGGTGTGGAAAACAAGAGGAGAAAGAGGGAACAAGATAAAGAGGAAGAAGAGGAGTGAAAACTGAAAGTGAAACAAGGTAAAGAGCTTACCTTGTATTGGTTTTATTTCCTTGTGAAATTTATGTGGGTGTGGAATAAATAACTTTAAGCTTGTGTAGTCTTGGTACTACAATATTGATAGTTTAAAGAGAATGTTTTAATGTGTGTGAGTGTGTAATTAAACCTAGAAGTTAAGTTGTTTTACATATATGAGCAAATGGGATTTTGTTGTGTTATATGTGTTTAAACCAAACAGGTGGGAGATGTGTGTTGTGAACTTTTGTAGTGTGGTGAAAATGCTTAGGGAAGTAAATAGGTGCTGTCAAAATTCACCTAGGATGGATAGTTTGAGTGTTCTGTTTTTAGGTAAGAAACTAGGTTGTTTAAGAAGGTTAAGTTGAGTGGTTAATGCTTTGAGAACTTAACAAGAAGAGGAGTGTGCTGGGAGCAAAATAATGTCATTTGAGTGTTAGCTATGGCATTAGAAAGTGAGGTTTGAATGGTGTAATAAAGGAACTGAAATCTGTTACAAGTCTTGTAACATAACAGAGAATAACTATCCTTGTAAGTGTGTAAGAATCTAAGTAAAATTAACTAGATTGGTGGGTGTACTTGGTGCTTGGTTTAAGGTGGTTTAGGTGGGTAATTAGATGCTAAAACATGTGGATTTTAGTTTGTGAAGATAGGTTAATCAATGGGCTAAGAGATAACCTGTAACAGAGTTAGGAAATGTCAATTCTGCAAAATCTGTAGCAGGGTCCGGGACTTAGGTCCAGGACCAAGTCCCGGACCACCCCTAAAATTACCCCCGAGAGTGCTCTGCTTGTTTGGTCCGGGACCTAACTCCATGCCCAAGTCCCGGACCATATACGATTTTCAGGCCGAGAGTTTGAACCATGGTTGGTCCGGGACTTAAGTCCCGTATGAAGTCCCGGACCAGACCAGAAATGTAACAATATGTGTTTTAAGTGGGGTTTAAGCTAGGGAATGGTTTGGTAATGATGTTACAATATGTTAAGGCCTTGTTAGGTCACATGTAAAGGCCCTAGGAAGTGTAAGAAAGTGTTAGAAGTGATTGAGAAGTGGGAACTCAAATTGACAAGAGCAAAACTAAGTTAATGGGATAACGGGGTAAATACGGGAATAGCATTTTATTATGTACCGTATGAGTTTAGTATTCACAAAAATGTTTGAAATATTATCAGAGAGTCATGCGTGACCCGAGCATGGTGAGATGACACGGTAAAAGTAAAACCCCGGTGAAAGGTATGATTTTCTCATACTCCACGTGCTAACCGAGTTACGTTGATTTGTGTGTTTGTGTGCCGGCTTAATCAAGATTTAAGCATGAAAATAATCCCTTGGTTGATTATGTATGCCTTGTTGTATGTTGAATGAGCTAACATACTTGTATGCCGGTGTGGTCTAACATAGTGAATGGACCGACTCGTAGTGAGTAACGTTTGGCTAGAGACCCATAGATCGGGTCGACGCTTATGATATCGAAAACGTGCAAACACACAAACTATCCGTTAAAGTATAACGATAACGCAAACATATGAACTCCCTAGAATGTGTGGAGTAGTACGGGTTGAGTAAATACCCGATAATGGTTAGAAAACCATATTGAAACGACCCATGAAACAAATAAGAGTGGAAAGTTAAGTGAGCCTCCTTCAAGAGGATTTAAGATAGTTCGAAGATGTGAACTAGTGAAAAAGGTAAAAGATACCTGAGGGATTAGTAACTCCCTTGAGACATGGTCGACCTCCTATATGAGGATTTTACCTGATATATGTAGATAACCGAAAGTAGGAGTAAAGTAAATACATGGGTAACTCTTAGAACCTAAGATTAACCAAACTTGAGTAATGTTCCCAAGGTCATTAGAAACATCGAGAGTGGTGCTTCTAGACTAATATGCATAATGTTATTATGACTCCGAGAGAGGAGTGTATGGGAATGTAAGTAGTCCGAGAGTAGTCGGGCCTAAGTAAAAGAGATTGGAACTAAGAGAGAGTTCCATGAGCTAGTTGAACCTTCCCACCATGCTAGACCCGGAGTAGGGTCGAAACCGGGGAAGTAAGACTATGCTAGAGAGCCATGAGTTTTGGCCTAAGTATTTATTGAGAGTAGCAAGCGTGACGTAGGAGACCTGTAGCGTCTCGAGAATCTACAAGAGCATGAGTATAAATAACCCAAGAATATGGGTGAGATAATGAGAATAAGTAACCCGAGAGTGTGGGTGAGTATAGTACGAGTAGCTCAAGAGAATGGGTGTGTATATGAACAAGTAACCCGAGAGAGCGGGTGAGGTATTGAATAAGTAAACAAGGCATAGTGAGGTATAACCCTCAAGGCCTAAGAGTAACCAGACACAACTAACAACCTTGTTATGTTAGTTAAGAATTGTGTTCCATGATTGGATGTAGATTCCTTGAGCATTACATGTACTTATTGTATTGCTATGATGCATGTTGTTTGACTAAAATGAACTCCATGTATATCCGACAAATGTAGTCGGCGTACCCCGGTTAGTGCTCGGGGTATGCGAATTTCATATGCAGCGTTAAGCTGAGCCCCTAGGGGCGATGTTTTTATTTTACAGGTACATCGAAGATGTTACCGTTCGAGAGTAGGACGGGGTCGGTGGGTTGCATGGGTAGTTAGTTTTAATTACTTATGTATTGAAGGAAGTGTAAGACCGAATATGTTGTCGGCATCCATTTATTGTAGACTCGGTATAGTAAAGAAATGAGTTGAGTATTGTATTTGTATTGTGTATTCGGTTGTTCCAGTCCATCAGACCGTTATTGTATGTGAGATAGGCCTGGTTAGCCATATGGGTGGCTAACGGCGTTGTATCACCCTCTGTTGTGTTTAGAGTTCCGCTGCGAGATTATTGGTAATTGTGACAGTTTAAGAGGTAATGACGAGATTAGCAGTTGGGGTGTTACAGTTTCGGTCCCGTGTCCAAGCTCCGTCTGACCCACTGTCCGACCCAGACTCTGGGTCGGACGAAGTCGGTAACTTCGACACAGGAAAATTTTTTTTTGCCTGTCCGCCCACGTCCGACTCACGGCCCTGGGTCGGACCGTTCCAGAAAGATTTATTATCGTTTCTTAAGCCCCGTCCGACCCACTGTCCGATCCAGGCTCTGGGTCGGACGGTAGCAGATTGTGCTACAGACCTTATTTTTCCTTCCCAATTTCACCCATTGCTTCCACAATCTTCCTACATACTTCCTAACATGTTTTAGTACTACTTAAACACCCTAAATCATGCTAATTCATTTCTTAATTCATTACACAAATCATATACTAACTTATACACATAATTCTCCTAGTTTCAATTCAACACCTACACAGTTTCTTCCTTAATGCATTTCGCTACAGTTTTTGACCCTTACACTCTCCTTCTATAACTCCCTCTTCTAATGTCACTTCTAACACTTCTAATACATTAACATACATTAACTATATCTCCTAATATACCCTCTATCTATCTCAACCAAAATCTGTTACAACCTACATTATTCACCTAGTTTTCAATTCATTAAGTGTTCTAATCCTAGGTAAATTTTGCCATAGTCTCCCCTATATTTTTATATTCTCCCCACATTGTTTCACTCACATCTCATTACTCAATTCACCTGTTTTCATTAGCATCAATATACATAGCTCTCATACACCAATCCCAAACACAACAACACTATTAAAATTTCCTGCACTTACCCAATGACTCCCAACTATGTTTTAACAAGTTTAAATTATCTTTTAAGGGTTTTAAAACATTTGCATTCTCCTACACATTCCACTACTACACAATACCATTTTACAATTCCAATTTGTACTACTAAAAATCTGTTACATTATTCATTACTAAGCTACACAAGGGAGAGTGAAATTACCTTGTTTCTTTACTAGCTTCTCATTTCTCTTCTTCCTTGCTTCTTCCTTCTTCCTTCTCTCTCTCTCTCTACCGGTTATAGTTTCTCAATAAATCTAACATTACAACCCATCCATAAATACACCATTCAATACAAAAACTAACCATAACCATTATTTAAGGTTTAAGTGTAGGTTTTAGGGTTTAGAATTTCCATTACCTTGCAAGGGTGCAAATAAAGCTTGGAGTGGCTCAAGAACAAGATTCCAACTCCACCAATGAGGCCAAAATCGGCTAGAGTACAAGGGGTAACAAGAGGTTAGTTTCCAAATTCGTTTTGCCCTTAAGGGCTAGAAAAAGATGGAGTTTTGAGAATATTTTTACCTCAATAGAACGAGAAGAAGAAGGTGGTTCTAATGGTGGTCTTGAAGCTCCAAATGGGGTATACCCATAAAAACGAAAATGCTCTTTTCCGGATTTTGAAAAGAGGGAAGTGTTCCCCTTGATGAGAGGAAGACAATGGTGTAGTTTTTATAATTTTTGGAGAAGGTTCAAGAGGGTTACAAGAGGAGAGAAGGTAGGTTTTGTGTGGGTTCTCTCAAGCTTCCATGGCCATCGGTTTGGAGAAGAGGAAAGGAAGAAATGAGAGAGTGATGGAGGCTGTGTACGTGAGAAGAGAATGAGGGGATAGGAGAGAGAGTGTGAGAGTGTGAGGTAGAATAAAGTAGTGAGTGTTTTACTTTATTATTTTTGTTGTTTTGTAAATGAGTGAGTGAGTGTGAGAGAGAGTGTGAGAGGGGGGGGGGGTCCAAATGGACACACCAGCACACACATACAACTTTCAATTTTTATTTAAAAGTGGAACACATAAGTTTGCGTATATATGTTTTACCCCACAATTCCCGTTTTTGACAGTTTTTTACTGATTTCTCGTTTATTGATTTTATTGGTTCTAAAGCTTCACAGTATTTTAATGATTATTTAGTTGACCAAAATTGTTACGAGTCTATTTGACCCGCTTAAAGTCACGTTTTCCTGGTTACCGCAAAAAACGCGCTTTAAGGTTCGTTAGTGATTTTAATCCGTTTTAAGGATCCGTTTTCTTCGGGATTTGTTCCCTTGTGATTATTTATACTTAATTAAGCTTCTAAATTCCTTATTAGCCTAATAAATCACTATTTTTAATTACGGGGTTTTTCAACTAAGTTAGTTCCGGTATTTTCATAACTAACTCCCTCGACCTACTGGTTGTATTGCTAGTATAAATAGGTTGTGTAATAGCTGGTTTCAGGTGTGCTTTTATTGAGATATATTCAGAGTTTAGAGAAGAGAAAGAACTGCCTAGGAAGATCCTAGTTTCGCTACGCTTACCATTGATCTGATCTGAAAGTGTATTGGGTGAGTGAGTGAAAAACCGCTAAGTAGATCCCTTCTACTTAATGGGCATTTGTAAGTTGTTTTATTTTACCAGGAAATGAAATAGCTTATTTGTGTATCTTGCTGAGTTCCACAGAGTCCTTCTATCTTTCTAGCATCATTTCATTTCAATTACTTCAAAGTCTTCCGCACCCTTAGTTTAAACAATTCGATTGAGTGCCTCTACATCACAGAGTGATTCTCACCCACAAAGACTGATTGAGTCAAACCAACTCTTAGACTCACACCTTTGGTTGGTTTGAGTTAGCCACCCGATCCTACACGTGGTATCAGAGCCTTGCTTAGGCTGACAGTCAATCAACGAAGCAATGGCAGACCTCTTCGCCAATCAAAACAACAAAATGCACTTCGAGCACCCCAGACTCACCTCCACCAACTACGACCATTGGAAAAATGAGATCGAGCAACACATTGAGTCAGTCAACTCTGAGCTTTGGGAGATAGTCACTGGAGGAGATCTTGCAGTCAATCCAGATCGATCCACATGGACTGCTGCAGATCGCAAAAGGTACGAGCTGAATCGACAAGCATCACGCGCAATATACACTTGCCTGTCCATCCCAGAACAAAGGAGAGTCAATCACTGTAAGTCCGCAAATGAGATATGGACACTCCTTCAAGCTACCCACGAAGGAGTTACTGAACTCAAGAAATGCAAAGCTCAAGAACTTCGAATGGACTATGAAAATTTTCTGAAAAACCCGGTGAGTCTCTGGAAGAAGTGCTTGATCGTTTCTATTTACTAACTACTACTATGCAGGAAGTTAACATCTTACCGGATAGAGAGAGTGTCTTGCACAAGCTGCTGGACAGTCTCAGAGAAGAATGGGCAGAAACGGTAATCTCCACCAAAGCATGCAAGGATTTATCCAAATGGAGCTGTCAAGACCTAGGTTCCTATCTACAATCCGTAGATAAATATAAGAAGAATGTTCGAAAGAAGTGTGGTAATACATCTTCTCCTTCTTCTAGTAAGATTACTACTTTGAATGACCAAGCCTTGCAGGTTAATTCGACTCAGTACACTCAAGAAGGAGCCTATGTCGTTGATACTCAAATCAGACAAGCTAAGGCTGAGCTGGTGGATATTATTGTTGAAGAAAGTGAGGCTGAGACTATGGAAGACTTTGTCTTCATAGTAAAGAATTTTCAGAAATTCATGCATAACCAACCAAATCGATAGAGCCGGTCGTTCTCAAACACCTCCAAACAAGTCTTCAACTCTGTCACCTGTTTCAACTGCAATAAACCCGGTCACTTCAAGAAGGACTGCCCCTTACTCAAGAACCAGTATGGAAAATCCCAAGGGAGGTCGCTGATGGCAGCTGTTGGTTGGGGTGATTCAGACTCCGACGATCAGGACACAGAGTCTAGCGGCCTGGTGTGTCTCATGGCACATGATACGACGGAATCCATGATTCCCGACAATGAGGTAACTCGTTCTCACCTTGAAACAGACCTTTACCGTATTTCTCCTATGGGATTTATGACCTTAATTGCTAAAATCGTCTCCGAGACTAACTCCCTCAAAGCAAGTCTCACCAGCAAAATAACCGAGTTATCTGAGGAACTCGAAATCTCAAGAGGTCTTATGTATGCCCTAAGAGATGAAGCTGAGGAACACAAGACCATCTCTTGCTCTCTTAGACTAGATCTTCAAGAATCAAGGCGTCATGTTGATTCCCTTCAAAAGGAACTCCATGATACCATAGAACGAAATCAATCTAGCCAGGGCGACCAGAAAGAGTCTCTCACCCTGATCGACTCTCTCAAACAAGACCTCACCATCTTTACTGATAAGTGCTGCTCTCTTCAAAATGATCTAAATGCTTCTGAATCCAAAAACATGTCCCTGAACACCACTATCAAAAACCTCAAAAAACTGAAAGAAAAGGAGCACGCTCTCTCTCAAGCCAGTCACATTTATCAAACAAGTCACCGCCTCCGAACTACCTGAGTGGGCCAACTCCAAGATCAAGGAAGTCAGCCAAGATCGAGATGATCTTCGCTCTAAAGTAGAACAACTCTCTCAAGAGATTGTGAATTTACAATCCGGAGTTCGATCCACTCAATCAAAGCCCAAGTGGCACAAAGGTAAGTTCGATATCCCAAAAAATATGTCCAAGTCCGACAACAGAGCCAAACGGTATCAAGAAAAGGAGAAGTTTGACTCCTGGTGGAAAGGACAACAGAAATACGTCAATCTTCCTCCAACTAAAATTTGTGGCTACTGCGGGAGTCTTGGACATAGGGACAGTGCATGTGATAAATTGAATAAAGATCTTTCATTTAATGTCAAACGTGTTAAATTGATACTTGAGCACGAGAAGAATTGAAAAGATCTGGCTCGAAAAGGGAACCCAAGTACATCTGGGTTCCCAAATCTAACAAATGATCTTTATTTTGTAGGTGAAGGCGAATGGAGACAGCTGGTACTTGGACAGTGGATGCTCCCGTCACATGACTGGAGATCCAAATCAATTCAATTCGCTTTCATCCTACCAAGGAGGTAAGGTTACTTTTGGAAACAACAACCAGGGTGAAATCGTGGGAGTTGGCTCGTAGGTAACCCCTCAAAATTTAAAATTGATGGAGTCCATCTGGTCACTGGACTTCAACATAGTTTATTAAGCATTTCTCAAATTTGTGATAGATTCAATTTGGTACTTTTCTCCTCTTCGGATTGTAAGGTTTATGATGAGCGTACAGGTTCCTTAAAAGCTGTGGGACGCAGAGAAGGAAATCTCTACAAAATGTGCTTAAACTCCATTAATCCAGATGATCAAGTCTGTCTCAACGTGCATTCCAAAACTCATTGCTGTGGCACTCCAGACTTGGTCACGCAAATCACAGACTGTTGAATAAACTGAAAAGCAAAGACTTGGTGATTGGTTTACCTGACACAGACTCCGTCCGTGAAGCGTGTATAAAAGGTAAACACACCCGGTCCTCCTTCAAAAGTAAGTCGACTCTCTTACTAGCTCTCCGTTAGAATTGCTCCACATGGATCTTGTTGGCCCCATGCGTACACAAAGCAGAAGTGGTAAGAGGTATATTCTGGTTATAGTCGATGACTATTCTAGGTGGACTTGGGTCATTTTTCTATCTACTAAGGATGAAACTTTTACGGAGTTCGTCAAACTCCATAAAATGCTTATCAACAAATTTTCGTTTACATTGAAAACCCTGAGAACCGACCAGGGTACTAAATTTTGCAACAAGTCATTTGATGAGTTTTGCAGGGACAACGGAGTCGATCACCAAATCTCATCCGCACGCACTCCGGAACAGAACAGAGTGGTTGAACGAAAGAATAGAACCTTGGTTGAAATGGCACGCACCATGCTCATTGACAGTTCACTAACCTCATCATATTGGGCAGAAGCTGTTAACACAACATGCTATGTGTTAAATCGTGCGTTGATTCATCCATTCCTTCACAAGACACCCTATGAACTACTCCGTCAACGTAAACCAAGTCTCATTCATCTCAGGCGTTTTGGATGTAAGTGCTTTATCCACAATAATGGTAAGGAAAACTTGGGCAAGTTCTCTCCTAAAAGTGATGAAGGTATTTTCTTGGCTACTCTTCTAAAAGCAAAGCTTATCGTGTTATAATCTGAGAACTCAATGTTTAGAAGAGAGTCCCCACGTCAAGTTCGATGAGTCCCACAATGTTGGCTCATCTTCTGATCAACTTGACTTTGCTCCAGACGATTTCCTCACTGATCCACACTTCATCACTGTACCCATAGGAAGACTCCACGATTCCCAATCCATCACACCTAATGACTCCCCGGAAAACAAAAACAATGCATCAGACTCTACTGACTCTGACAATAACCCTGAGACACCCTTACCACAAAACTTGAACTTTGACTCCTCTGACAAAGACACACCCCCTCCTGCTTCACGTCGACAGTTCCAACAAAAATCAGCCCACCCTCCTGACAACATTATATCTGACCCAAACTCAGGTGTTCAAACACGCTTCCAAGCTATGCAAAACCTCTGTGCCTTTGGTGCTTTTCTCTCCAGCACTGAACCAAGAAATGTCAAAGAAGCACTCCTTGATAGTGATTGGGTCACTGCAATGCAGGAGGAACTAAATTCTCTCCAAAGACATGCTGTCTGGGAGTTAGTTCCTCGACCCACACATCAACAAACCATTGGTACTCGTTGGGTCTTTCGTAATAAACTTGATGATGCAGGACAAGTTTTCAGGAATAAAGCTAGATTGGTCGTTCAGGGCTACAATCAAGAAGAAGGGATTGACTATGATGAAACCTTCGCACCTGTAGCTCGTCTTGAAGCAATTCGCATGTTAATTGTGTTTGCTGCATTCAAAGGTTTCACATTATATCAAATGGATGTCAAGACAGCCTTCCTCCATGGCTATATTGATAGAGAAGTCTACGTCGAGCAACCCCAGGGTTCACAGACTCCGTCCATCCCGACTACGTCTACAAACTGTGTAAGGCCCTTTACGGACTGAAACAGGCTCCGCGCCTGGTATGAAAGACTGTCTACATATCTGTTGCAAAATGGTTTCTCTCGAGGTAACGTAGATAAAACACTATTCATTCTTCACTCATCGCATGACTTACTTCTAGTACAGATTTATGTTGATGATATCATTTATGGCTCTACAAGTAACACCCTCTTTGACCATTTTGCTAACCTCATGAAGCAAGAGTTTTCCATGAATGAGTTAGGTGAGCTCAAGTTCTTCCTAGGATTACAAATTCAACAGGAAAAGGAAGGGATTAAGATCCATCAACAAAAGTACATTAAGGAACTCCTCGACAAGTACAATCTCAAAAATGCCAAGAGTATGTCCACACCAAGTTGTACATCTGCCAAACTTCATTGATGATGACGGAGTCGGTGTCAATGCACAGAATATAGAGGAATGATAGGGTCCCTCTTGTACCTGACTGCCAGTCGCCCCGACATTCTTCATGCAGTCTGTCTCTGTGCTTGCTTCCAAGCAACACCAAAACAGTCTCACCTCAAAGCAGTCAAACGTATCTTCCGATATCTTAAAGGTACAAGTACACTCTATCTATGGTATCCACGATCTCCTACTTTCACTTTATCTGAATATAGTGACTCTGATTGGGCTGGTTCCCTCCAAGATCGAAAGAGTACTTCAGGTAATGCACAGTTCTTGGGTCTTTGCCTTGTTTTCTGGTCCTCCAAAAAACAAAACTCCGTAGCACTCTCTACAGCGGAGGCAGAGTATATCTCTACTGCAGCCTGTTGCTCCCAACTTCTCTGGATGAAACAACAACTTCAAGACTATCATGTCACCCAAGAACAAATCCCAATCTTTTGTGACAACAAAAGCACAATCAAAATATCAGAAAACCCAGTCCACACAAGAACCAAACACATTGAAATTAGTTTTCACTTCTTGAAAGACTGTGTCGAGAAAAAGCTCATCCAACTTGACTTTGTGCCCACAGAAGATCAACTTGCAGATATCTTTACTAAACCCTTGTCCACAACACGATTTGAAGCACTACGATCAGCAATCGGGTTGACTCCGTCTACCTAGACGGTCGCATCTCCTTGCCCCTACCGCAATCTTCAGCAGGTACTCCCTCACGTCTCATCGAGTCTGTCTCGGTTTGCACTTGAATCTATGAATTGTGTTTTATTGCTTAAACCGTCGTTATAATTCTGGCGCTATACACCCACGTCATCTATCCAAACCAACCCCGCCTTAATCCACGCCGTTAATCTCGCTAGCCCCTGACGTTCCCTTTTTTCCTCGCCTGACACACGCAATCCCTGCAACTTCCGCAGACATTTCAGCCTTTATATCCATCATCCGTTTGCTCCATCTCTCTCACTTACATCCCCTTTACAGCCAAGCTACTACAATCTCTAATGGCAGGCATTAATCTCAATGGTATCAATATCCCGACCGATATTTTCCAAGATCCCATCCGCCTTCAGGCGTACCTTCAATCAATGGCCAACCCGAACCCATCTCCACTCACCACCACCACCACCACCACTCACTCTCCCACTAAAACCAATGCTACCTCATCCCCCACACACTCTGCCACACCACCACCAACCACCCGCGATACATCCCCCCATCAAACACCACCCTCTATAGCCAAGACTGACATTCTTGAGACGGATGTCGAAGAAGTCACCCCGCTACAAACCCTGCCACCATCTCCACCACCACAAGACCAAAAGCCTACTACCGAAACCCAAGCTACTGATCAACCGCAAGCCCCACCCAAAAAATCTACCACACCAACCTCACCCGCATCTCCCGAAAAATCCGCAACACCTCCAAAATCTCCTAAACCCAAACCCCGAAAAAGAAAAGCTCAAACCTCCACTCGACCCACAGCCAAAAGAGTTCTTCGTTCTTCTGTCAAGGCCCAACCAGTCTCCTCTGGTTCTGGCGAATCTTCCCCAGTACAAGAATTGCCCACCGTCAGTCACGATACATCTACTGGCGCCACCTCCACCAGGGTCCAGAAACCTCCCAAGCCGCAACGATGATGTGTGAAGATAGACCCCTTCACCCAGCGTTACATGCTCGGTGACCCTACTTCAGAACGCAACATTGTCAGGGGTAAGTTCCTCGATTTCTCATGGGCTCTGTCTTCCAACCTAGGGGAGTTAGTGACAATGCTAGAGGTTCAAGGGTGGAAACACCTTTTTTGTGAGATACCAGAGTGGTATCCCCAAGAGTCTGTCAACTTTTATCAAAATCTCGTTATCCGAAATGGTGCAGCCCAATCTTTTGTCAATTCCACTCCAATTTTCTTTAATCTTGAAAAGCTGTCTCAAGTTCTTGGAGTCCCTCATACCGGTCTGTCTTTTTATGAAAAAGGAATACTTCCAGAAAGCCCCGGGGTCCCGCAAAATAACATCTACCGCTTTTTCTCCTCAAAGAAAAAAGTGGGCGCCCCAATACCCCGAGGCGATCTCTCAATTCTACACCAACTCCTACACATACTTGTCATCAAAAACATTGTCCCATGAAAAGAAGGAAATCTCATGGTCAACTGCTTGGACCTCATAATAATGTACTGCATAATCAACCGTCATTCCATCAATCTGGCCCACATCATTCTCCATCACTTCGCCCAGTCTGTCGACACCCCAAAACACTCTTTGAGTTATGTGTTCTGGCTCCCTCGAATTCTCAAATTCTTTTAGGTACCCCTGGCGACATCCACGCCAGAGTCCATCGAAGAGGCAGACACCATCAACCTCCGCTATTTGAATCGGCTGACGTCTATCGATAAATCCAAGCTGCTGCCCCCTCCATCAACTCCAACAACGGCGGGCCCTTCCACTTCTCACGAGGCAGTCCCTCAAGATACTCACCTACCCCTCCTGGAGAAAGTGGAGCGACTCCTCGCACAGGCAGCAGAGCTGATTCAGGGCCAATCGCGGATGATGGACAGACTCGCTGGGATCGAGACGACTGTGACGGCCTTGCAAGAACAACTCCTTGATATCCAAGCCTCCATGACCCCAACCCCTTAGCCATGATGTGTGTGTGTGTGTAGTGTTAGGACTTAGGATGTTTTTAGGTTCTAAACACTTTTTGCTGGTTTGTATGTGAATTTTTAGACTAACTCTTCCGTGACTTTGGGCTTCCCTCTGATGAAAGCAAAAGGGGGAAGCGGTGAATCCCGTCTGGTGTACGGGCGACTCTGTTATTGCTTTAAACTGCTTTCGGATTGTTGCTGCTGGACCGTGTCTAGTACTATAACTGCTTCATATAACTGTAACACCCCATCCAACATTAACACACTTACAATAAACTGCAGCGGAAAAACAACCTAATCACATTACTTGACTCATTGGTGTTACACGCCGTTAGCCACCCACGTGGCTAACAAGGCTAATACATACACATTGTACCGGTCTGATGGGCTAAATTCCCGAGCGACTACACATTACTATCCCTTTCTATTAACACAACAACAACATACACCTTCCAACTATACCGAGTATTTATAACTAATGCCGATAACAATTTCGGTCTTACTACACCTACTGTATATATACAACATAAACGATTTCCCATGTACAACGACTACCCCGTCCTACTCTCGAACGGCTTCCAGCTCCTTGTACCTGAAATAGGAAAAGAAGAGAAAGGGTGGCCCCCAAGGGGCTCAGCACCTTTGCTGGTATGGTAATCCCGCAGCCCACATGCTACCGGGCCACGCACAACTAATTGTCGTCTTAGCATGCGGTTGATTATATTTAAATCATGCATGTAACTATAAACACACAACACATAACATCTCGCCTCAATGGGCTCAGCAAACGGATAATACTTCCTTACTTAATAAGTCACTCATGGTATTCATTATCCCTAGAGTGTTCCTCCTCTAATGGAGCTACTTCCTTAATAGACGACACTTACCCTTAAATCGGGTTATCCTTAAACGCCTCTTATCACACACTGGGATTCATTTCCATGACCCACACACTCCATATCTTACGACATATAACATTCCCCACATAACAAAACATAACAACACTTTGCACGTTTCCACGTGTACATCATAACATCACAATAGATATTGCATCACAACAAAAATACATAACATAACGGGAATGGTTCTCTTAGGAACCGACCCAAACATTGTTAATACACTGGTGAGCCTAGAGAATGTTGCCAGTCTCATGATAAGCTCGTTACATAACTCGTTACCGTCTCGTTAAATGAATGGATAACTTAACACAAGGTGTCTCGGATATAGTGATCCAAGCACACCGAACAAACATAACATAGTATGCCCCTGTGGCCCGACGTGAGTCAGTAATAGCCTTGGTTAAGCTAAAGGGAAGGTTGGGAACCAAATTGGAAAACAACCATAACATAAGGAGAGGATCGAACCTGCTATGACAACGACCCCCATACTCACACGCGTGGCCGGAACAGACCGGACTCCTCACTTCCCCCGTTAGCACTTGTCAGAAGTTCATCATTGAACTTAGTTAAACAATCACAACATTGGGTTAAGTCTTGTTAGACACACACAAAGGAAGGGAGAGTCATACATTCACACACAACCATCACATAACTCACTCACGCATAGCCGTGGTTAGAACGTTCCTTGGGTCGGAAACGTTGTTACCGGATACCGTTCTCCTACGTTTACCTAAAAGTGGTTAACTAGCCCTTCAAGCGCATTCGAGGTTACCGGTATCGGCACGTAAACATACAACAACAATAACGACTGTAAACTCGTTTCATGATTTATCTTATAACGTGGCAAACATACAGAAAACACATTGGCATACAAGCTGGTGTAATCCGGTAGGACACAGGTTGCAAGAAAACCATACCTATCACCGGAGTCCACTTTATCATGTCCACTTATGTTCCTCGAGCAATTCTCGAACAACTGATAACATTACATGTATTTTTATTAACATCGGGGTAACATGATTGTTTAAAGTCTAATGCTTATAACTTTTCCCCGTTAACTTGGTTAAATAACTTTACATTTTTAACATGTTTCACTCTTTCATTTTACTTCAACTTTTCACCCACCAAATTGTGATTAAAACTCACCTAACATGTCCTTAACAACCTCATAACATCATTAACCATCAACCCCCATCATTACACATCATTTCCATACCTTAAACAATGTTTTTGGTCCATACAGCGCCTTGTCCGATGTAACACCCCTAAAACCGGCCTAAGAGTTAAGGGTGCTACACGCCGCGTATTACTACCTAATAACGCAAGGCTCTAAAACACTCAAACGCAATAAAGGCCCAAAACGAAGTTTACATAAATATTGTAAACCAAAGTACTCAAATACAGCGGAACAAATACCAAATCCCAAATACAAAACCGAGACAGAAACAGAAGTCAAAAGCATAAGGCCCGAAGGCTACAACATCTCAAGTATCAAACTGAACGAATATAAAAGCTAACTGCTAAAGCTCCAGAACTTAGGATGATCCTCGCTGATCAATCTGCAAAAATGTTATAAGTAGGGGAATGAGCACACAACTATGCCCAGTAAGCAGCGACCGTCATCAGCAAGGTCGCTCAAAACAATTGAAATCAGAAGAAGAGAAGATAAACATCTTATGCACAATTCCCAAATAGTCAGAAGCTTTCAGAAACAGAAGCAGAGTGGAACACAAGGGGTTCCCATTCCAGAAACAATCAGAGCACTTAAACAGAAAGGGGACAAGACACAATGCACACACTCAGAAGGGTCGAAGACCCATAGACCATACCAGGTCTCTCGGCAACGCAGAAATGACTCGAAAGAGCCAAAGGGTTCGTCAACCCCACAGAACAGAAAGGGAATGACCCACACTCAGAACGACGTCTACATGGTATACCACGGAATAGCTCGACCCAGCCATTCACGGCTCAGAAACAAAGTGCAATGTCCCAAAACAGAAAGGTTGCTTAAACAGAAGCAAAGTTGCATTTAAATATGCCAAAACACTCATAAATCAGTAGCACAGATCATAAGGAAACCAATGCCGCAGACGGCACTCAAATCGGAGTTCAAACGAAGAAGTTATGTTGAAAACAGAGGGGTGTTCGAACTTGTGTCCGGACATTGAAGTTCGGACACAAGTCGAGACTCAGAAACCAGAGAAAGCCAAATGTCCGAACTTGTGTCCGGACATCAATGTTCGGACACAAGTCGAGTTGAAATCAGATAGAGGAGTTCAGCATGTCCGAACATCCAAGTTCGGACGGATGTTCGGACAAGTTTTACGGGAAAACACGCGGAGGGTCCGACCTTGTGTCCGGACTTCAAAGTTCGGACACAGGTCGAACTTTAAATCAGAGGGAAGACTTGAGGGTGTGTCCGAACATCTATGTTCGGACAGATGTTCGGACATACCCCGAACTCGCAAATCAGAAAGGCAGAAACGCACTGTCCGAACTTCAAAGCTCGGACGGAAGTTCGGACAGTGCGAAAAATGCAGTTTCCAGAAGACGAACAGAGCAGAAAAACAACACAAATCAAAGCCTTAAAATGCCAATTAAGCACACACACCAAATCAGACATTAAAACAGGAAACCATGGGGGTTTAGCCATTCTAAAACGCAACCAAATAGACATCACAAACAGAAATCACACACGAAACAGAACCGTTGCAATCCCCATGGCTGAACTTCCAAACTGAATCGAGTAACCACCTACCTCAATTAGCAGCAGAAAACAACAATCTGAATCAACAGCACAGCCCGAACAGCTCTTCAACCAGACCCGAACACAATCACTGAACAACACAAACCGACAGCCCACAATCAGAAAACAGGCAAGAACCCTAGAATACAACATTCCTCAAATCTGTAATCCAAACCTGAACACGAGACCAGACGCAGAACCGCAGCAGAATCTTAATCCGAATGCAGCCGACGACAACTGATTCGAACACAATCAGAATCCACAATCAGAAAGCTGAATAAAACGAAGAAAATAACGGAGTCCCAATTCTGCAATTCAAACCTGAAATCGGAGGGAGGACCACGCGGCACTGGGGACGAACAATTCAGAGCAGTAACACGCTATCAGCAACACACGATCTCAGCAGAGTACAAGGTCTGAGAGAGAAGAAGAGAAACTTGAGTTGTTCAAAGAGAGGCGCTCCACTACGAGAAAACTGACGACTAAACTGATCGGGAAGTAGTGGAAGGAATTATTACTCTTTAATAATTCCACTTACCTTAATTAAACCGAAGGGGAAAAGACCTACTTAGCCTCGCCTTTTAAACTAATGCCTCTGGAGCCCCAACTGACATAAGCAATTAATTAATCCAACTTAGAATAACATAGTAACGGATATAATGTAAAGTAGGAATATACGGGTTATAACATCCGAACTTGTGTCCGGACTTCCCAAGTTCGGACACCGTTCGAGACTCTATGGGTGCAACTGGTGAATGTCCGAACTTGCGTCCCGACTTCCCAAGTTCGGACGCTGTTCGAGGCCAAACCAGAGAAATAAATAGGTGTGTCCGAACTTCCCATGTTCGGACGGTAGTTCGGACGCTGTTCGAAGATCAGAATATTCACGCGCACACAGGCACGTCTGAATGTCCACATTCGGACGGTAGTTCGGACAACCAAGAACTTCACTTTCCAAGTTTTATTTCATCTATTCTCTTCATCCATTGACTACCCAAGATTCATACATGAACTTAGGCATATTCTAATACTAGAATATCACTTTGATTCACCTTAAAACATTGTCCAACTTGTTACTCAATCTTCTTATCAAATCTCTTAACACTTGTAACATTTCCTTTTGGTTTTCCAAGTGGTGTTTCACCTTAAATGACCACTACACTAAAATGCTTCTTCACCTTCATAACATCATCTCCTAAGCATCTCCTCTTACTAACCAAATCCTCTTTTCACAACTTCTTGAATCCCTTTCTCAAAACCTTACCTAAACATCATTTATTCCTTGAATACCAACATTACCTAAACCTTAAACAAACTCTCCAAGACTTAAATACATTCTCAAAACACACCTTGAATTCCTAGAACTTCCAAGATAACACCTAAATCCTTGCATCACTCTAAATCATCTTAATGCATGTTTTCTTCCCAAGTAAAACATTTGTTCACCTTTAACACTTCCTAGTTCACCGAAACTCACTTAAAACACTTAGAACCTCTTATACATTTTCCAAATTTTGCCATAGCTTCTCTTGTATATACTCACATCCAAACACTTAGGGTTTTACCTTATTTCATTCAAGAACACCTAAAATCCATCAAACACATTTTTATACACAAACTTCACACATTTAGCACTACATCACAATATAGTGCATAACTTAAATTGCTTGGCACTTGGCCCTTAAATAACATGCTCTTAGGCCCTTAAATTGCATAACCTTAAACACTGAATTTCCATAATATATAGCCTTTGACCTGCAATTACACACACCAAGACATATGTTCCTTTACTAGTCTCCTTGAGAACATCTTACTAAGTCATTCACCATTTGCTCTTTAGGTAGTTTTTAAACAAGCATTATAAGCTCATTTCTCCTAAGGCATTAAACCACATTAGGTTATAGATTTACCTATTTTTCCTCACAACTTCTTCTTGTTTCCTCTTAAAACCGGTAAGGCATTTCTTTCCTTGTCAACTACTAAACAATATACCAACATTGAAATGAGTATATAAGCTTTATGCTTCATCTCATTGTAAACCCTAGGTTTACATTATTTCAAAACGTTAATGTAGTTGTTTTACCTCGATCTTTGAAGGGAGTTTGAATATCTATGAAGAGAGGACTCCACCTAGTCCATAAGAATTGGAATGAAGCTAGAACAAAGTCACACAAAGAGCTCCATCATGAGTATTTTCGGTCAAACACAAACATGGAGGAAACTTGATTTTTCTTTGAGATTCCTTACCTAGAAGCAAAGGAGATCAATAATGTGGAAAGACAAGCTCAAGCTCCTTCAATGGTGGAACTCCATGGCACCGATATGGGGCTCTTGAAGTTTTGAGAAGATAGAAATGAAGAGCTTGATGAGAGGAAGAGATTGGTGGTGTTTTTTTTCGATTTGGATAAGTGAGCTAGATTTTACAAGAGATTAAAGATGGACTTCCATGGTGGTGGTGCTGTATTACCGTGAGAACAGAAAGAAGAGAGTAGAAGAGAGCTTAGAAGCCGTGTGAAATGAAGGAGGAAAGGAGAAATGAGATTGGTTTTGCTTTTGGAGATATTTATAACTTAAAGCAAATAGTAACCTATGAGTCACCTTTATTTACTTAACAAGTTAACATGTTTGGTGACTCATTACTACAAAACCGGCCCCCTTATATCATTAAGGGTATTATAGTCTTTTGGTCAATTTAATTACTTATAACAACATATGTTACAACTAGCTTATAAAATCACTATTCACTAAAACAGGCACATAGAATGAAAATTTTGATTTCCCATTGATATAGCCACCCAAATGTGATACTATATAGTACACATGTTAATTAAAGAGTAATGATGGACATTTAGCCATTCAAAACTCATTTACAAGACAATTTTTCAAAAACGTGCTTTAAGACTCCTTAAAGCACTTTTTGGTGTTTTAACTTGTTTTCAAGCTTGGTTTTCTTTGGTAATTGATTTAATATGTTCATTAACATATTTTAAGGTTTAGGTATGACCATTAGGTCTTTTACAAATTTATCCCAAGCTTAGAGCACATTTTGCTCTTATTGACTTTAAGGTATTTTCTTGTGTTTTGTTTGGTTTTATTGTCTACCAAGGTTTCCTGAAGACTTGATTAGCCTTATAAACATAATTAATATTATTAAGTCTTGGTAGGCTCTTTGTGTCCTAACCAAGTTCACTCATAGCTTAGAGCATGTTTTTGCTCAAACTGTGTCTTAGTGCTTTATTGCATTTTACTATGGTTTAAATTGTTCACTGATGTTTCTAAGGCACTTTTTAGCCTTTACATACCATAGTTTGATAATTAAACCACATATCGAGGTTTGGGGTATTTCAATAACTATGCCTTATCATGCCTGTTACACTGCCTATTCATTATTCGCTTGCCTGAAGTCCCTCTACGATTAAGGGGGAACCTAAATGGAGTCTTTGAACTCAATTACTACTTCTGCTATTAAGGGGGAACTTTGGCAGGGTCGGTTCCCCTAGTTCTTTGTGTTTCTGTCTTTCATTTCAGGATTGACTCCATCGGGATTCACGGAGGTTTGCTATCATCAGAAACAAGGGGGAAACTGTTGGAACATCAGAGTGTTGCAGAGATAGCCAATCACCTCAACAGAGTCAATCATCCTTAGTCAGACACAAAGAGTGAGCCACTTCAATGGAGTGCATGCAACTAAGGAGACTTCACAGACTCTCCCGTGCTGTTGCGAATAATAAGGAGTCAACTCGGGACTGCTTCAACGCCATAACGGTCATAAAGTCCTCCCTTAACACCCGAAGTTCGCGGCCCAAGTAAGAAGACCACTCAAAAACGTTGGACGTTGCCCACTAAGTTAGTTCCGGTATTTTCGGAACTAACTCCCTCGACCTACCGGTTGTATTGCTAGTATAAATAGGTTGTGTAATAGTTGGTTTCAAGTGTGCTTTTATTGAGATATCTTTCAGAGTTTAGAGAGAGAGAAATAACGGCTTTGTAAGCGAGAAAGAGAGAGAATACGTACCAAGTTAGTTAGTGCATCTAGATAGACTTTGCCTAGGAAGATCCTAGTTTCGCTACGCTTACCATTGATCTGATCAGAAAGTGTATTGGGTGAGTGAGTGAAAAACCGCTAAGTAGATCCCTTCTACTTAGTGGACATTTGTAAGTTGTTTTATTTGACAAAAATAAAATAGCTTATTTGTGTATCTTGCTGAGTTCCACAGAGTCCCTCTATCTTTCTAGCATCGTTTCATTTCAATTACTTCAAAGTCTTCCGCACCCTTAGTTTAACCAATTCGATTGAGTGCCTCTACATCACAGAGTGATTCTCACCCACAAAGACTGATTGAGTCAAACCAACTCTTAGACTCACACCTTTGGTTGGTTTGATTTAGCCACCCGATCCTACACAAACTCTTCCCATTACCAACAACATTATACATTTACATCCCATCTGTACCGAGTATTTACAAACTAATGCCGACAACAATTTCGGCCTTACTACACCTACAATACATACTCAAACAATTAAACTACCCATGTGAAACAACTACCCCGTCCTACTCTCGAACGGCGTCCAGCACCTTGTACCTGGAAACAAAGAGAGAAAGGGTGGCCCCCCGAGGGCTCAACACAATGTTGGTATGGTAATCATGCAGCCCGCATATTACCAGGCCACGCACAACTAATTGTCGTCTAAACATGCGGTTGATTATACTTAAATCATGCATGGGAGAACTATAAACACATAATACATTCACAACATGCAACACACACAAGCATAGCAACAACAACACACATACACATTAGGAACGAGTCCTTCGAGGGAAATGAACCAAGCATTAGTTAGCCAAGTTAGTGGGCCTAGAGAACTATTTCAGTCTCATGTTATGCTCGTTACAAGATAACATAATTAAATGTGTAGGTCTTAACATAGAACCGATCACACCATCTCACCATTAATTTGTTTAGAGGTGCCAGTCTTTATATAGAACCGAACACACCATACACCACAACTTATTTAGAAGTGCCGGATATTGTGACCCAATCACTTCTTATACATATTCCACCTAGCCCGAACAACAATCGGGTAGGAAATCCATTGATCTTAGGCTTGTGGGTGATTGAAATCCAAGAAGGAAAAACAATCAATTATAGAGTGGGAGTCGAAGCGAATATAGACATCAACTCCCAAACAAACTTTACACATGATTCCCCCTAGACCGATCATCAGTCAGAATAGGTAAGCTTTAGATTAAGCTAGTGGGAGATTGAAGACCAAGAAGGAAATCAACCATAACAGAGAGGGAGTCAAAGAAACTGTATACATCAACTCCCAAACAAACGCGCGACCGGAACGACCGGATTCCTCACCCCTCATTAATACATATATATAAATATAGTTAAGAGTTCCATTATGGAACCTATCACATTCACACACCATAAGGTATTACAACCGGGTTAAACACACATGGGAGGTAAACTTACCTACACGCACAATCAACACACAACTAACTCAAGCATAGCCGTGGTTAGAACGTTCCCATGGTTTGGGTCGTTAAATCCGAATACCGCTCTTAAGTGGTCCTAGATTTGGTTAGCTCAGGTTTAGCACTTTCGAGGTTTAACGGTATCGGAGTTAAACACACCACATTAACGAATTACTATAAACTCATTTCATGCTTATTCTTGCAAGGTGGCAAACATTCAGAAAACACATTGGCATACAGGCCGGTGTAATCCGGTAGTACACAGGTTGCAAGAAAACCATACCTGTCACCAAGGTCCACTCTAATGTGTCCTCTTATGTTCCTCGAACAATTCTCGAACAACTGGTAACATTACAATTGTTTCCATTAACATCAGGATAATACGATTGTTTAACGACTAGTGTGCCATAGTTAATCCCGTTAACTAGTTAAATAACTTCACATTTTTAACTTGTTTTACTTTCACATTTTACTACAACTTTTCACCCACTTAATTGTCATTATAACTCACCTAACATGTCTTAAAAAACCTTGTAACATCATTACCTATCAATCCTCATCATTACATGTCATTTTATAACCTTAACATTTAAATCATCTTACTTAACATAATCTCGTAAGTCCTTATACAATTATTTTTCTAATCATCAATACCCCCTTAATGGCATACCACTAATACCACTTAACATTCTTAAAATTTAATTTTTTTTAAGGTCCGACCGACCCACCCTGGGTAGGTCGCCCGGGTGAGTCGGGTGCAGAGAGCATCCAAGTTCACAGTTTCAGCCCGACCGACCCAGGCTAGGGTCGGTCCCCTGGGTAGGTTGGCTGCAGAAACTTCTCATACATTGTCAAACTTTCTCCAAACTTTTCCTCAAGTTCATTCTTATCCTTTCCAATACATTATTTTCCCCTTGTTTACCAAAATTTGCACAAGTCTTAAATACTTCACATAACAGAACTTTGGTGTGTATAAAATACCCATTTGATTTCTAAATCCTCCAAGACCATTCCTAGGTCATCCTAGGACTCATGAACACCTTAATTCACTTTCCTTCACCAATTTAAACCTTAACCATTCCTTGTACAACCTAGGTCACATTACTTCACCAAAACACTTAAAACTCCTTGTATATTAGCCAAATTTTGGCATGGTTTCACTAGCACATTGCTACACCAAAACACATAGATTTTCACCTTTAAATCATCAAGAACACTTAAATCCTCAAGAACACTCTTACACACTAAACTTCACCAAAATTACACTACATCATAATATAGTGCATAACTTAAATTGCTTGGCACTTAGGCCCTTAAATAACATGGCTCTTAGGCCCTTAAATTGCATTAAGCTTAAACACTGAATTTCCCACATATTAATTGCCTTTAACCTGCAAATTGTAACACCCCTATAATAATAATAAAACAACAGCGGAAAATAAACTAAAGGTGCTACAGACCATCAGGCTCCAAACACCCGGTACCAACCTCACCAATTACAACCTTTACAATTAACTAAGTTACGGTCTGAACTTCGAGAAAACTTAACAAAACATAACAATAAAACACATTCGCTCTCCACAAAACCTAGTCCCATCCCAAACGCTCATTCTCTTCGTGGCCACCTGTAAATCAATTCGTACCTGCAAGATGAAACCAAGCAGCCCACCCCAAAAGGGGCGGGTCAGTTCCCTGGAATGGAACTGGTACAATTCTCCAAAAACAAACTTGTAAAACATAACTCTTCAAAATAAATAGTAACATGAAAACAAACTCTTAAAAGTAAAACAGAGATAAAGCACTTCAAAACAATCAAGTTTAAAGAGAAGGGAAAACAAGACAAAGATAAAGAACTTCCAAAACAAGTCATCCACTTAAGTAGTCACACCACATAGTTAGTAAGCATCCATTGTTGATGTTAGAACCAATTCCCGTTAGGAGTAGAAAAACTCAGATAGTCACAAAGGACTAGGAATGATGAAGTAGATCCAAGAATCAAGAACTCAAGAGTGGAATAGTTTAACTGGGAGAGATGGCCCCCACCGCCAATATCAATGTCCATATGGACGAGGGATATACAGCCCCCTGCTGTCATAATTTCAATGTCCTAGTGGACGAGGGATATACAGCCCCCTGCTGTCAAACATCAATGCCCCTATGGGCGAGGGATATACAGCCCCCTGCTGTCATAATTTCAATGTCCTAGTGGACGAGGGATATACAGCCCCCTGCTGTCAAACATCAATGCCCCTATGGGCGAGGGATATACAGCCCCCTGCTGTTACCATTGGAGACGCGCGCACGTCGAAAGAAAGATTTCCAAGATTGACCTTTTCCAAATTCCCACTAGATCACTAACTACCCAGAGCAATACCAAAACACTCAGTCCTACAGAGTGCAGAAGCGTAAACCCTAAGCAGTCAATGTCTAACGGGACACCAAGTAGAAGAAACCAATACCCAAGTGAGTTCCACATCCAAGGCTCAGTTAGTCACACAAGCTGAGTCAGTCACACAACCATTTCCTTTTTAGAAGGTCCTCTTAAAGTCAGTTAGCGTTTTCCAAAACGTTCCACAAGACAATCAGCAAAAATAACGTAGTACGAGAAATCGTACAAAACATTTCAGAAAGTCCAAAACACAACAAGCTGAGTACGAGAAATCGTACCTGGATAACGCTGTAGCAGCTCTAGACAACTTGCGTAAACAATCAACAGTACTCTGAAGAATATTAAAGGTAATCTATCATCAATAACTCATACCCTAAGTCAAACTTAAATAGATTCCTCACTCGTATTCCTAAACCTCGATCATCTTGTAAACCCTTCGCTTAATTGTTAAGTATAGCCTTCGACTTGTTTTAGAATGTTGTATAGCCCAAGGTTGTAAGACCAAGGAATGTATTTTATCAACACTAGTTAATTGTTCCACCCTTATCCACTTTACCCATACTTAACCTTAATTCCCACATTAAAGACCCTAATAACATAAGGGCATTATACGTTATTCAATCAAGTCTTAGAATTTCAATAACAATTCTTAAGCACAATACTTTTACTCTTACTTTAGGACATACATCGTGTTATGACCAATGATGGGTTTATCTTAGAATACTATACTATTATTTCACAATTTATTGACTGTGTATCTTTATCAATATCTACTAGATAATCCATTATAACTAAGTCTTCCCCCTTAACTTAATTCAGATCTACATCCCGTATACTGAAATCGTAGTGTTGTAGATGCATTTTAGTACAACTTATTTGAGCTACTAAACTCAATTATCTTATCTTTAGTTCAGAATGGCCTTTAATTACAACCATCTATTAATCTTGTCATAAGTTGTTAAATTACTTTTCATCTTGAAATAACCATATTATAGTTAACTCAAACTTATCGAACTCTCACATTTAGTATCCACAAGGTATATTATTTACTTAACCATAACTTTATAATAAGGTGTTTTAAGATAACCTTTTATGTATCCTTACTTACATTCAATTCCCTAACTGTTTTACTTTTACACACATTCTCTCTATAGACCATGTATAATCCTTTTATATTAAACTTCGTTAAACTCAAGTCTTAAATACATTTTATATTGTTTACAAAACCTAAAGTTTCAAAAGAATAACTTAATAAATTAATTTCCTTTATTGTATTCAGGACGGACATTATATCTTAGCATGAGGTAGAATTTATCAAAAAAAAATTAAATTCTGGTTCGTAAGTGAAATTGTCAATTACTTAATAAGATAATATATTCTGAACAATCTCCATACCTTATATTCAAATGACACATTAATATATCCAGTGTCAAAAAGGTAAATCAATATAATCTCTTACGTAACCTAGTTTCATCTAATTAAAGGTTTAAAGATTTTAAGTATCTAATTTCTATTTATAAACCTCCTTATAAATTCTAACTACTAAATACATTACTTAACTATAAACTCACATCCTGAATATTGGTGTTAAATGTATTTATATGGCTTAACTAGTTGTAAGAAACTTAAGGATTTTTTATTTAGATTAAATTCCTAATCATAGTTTAATGTAGTTTTATATCATAATCCCTTTTAATGATTTTATCTTAAAATATTAAGTTACTACTCAATACTATAAATATTAAGAAATAATTAAATCTAGACTTATTTATCCTCTTCACATTTAGATGTAAAAGTAACTCATTTATTTTATTATTGTTTTTATAATAAGAACATTTAAATGTAAAAGTATTTCATTCATTTTATTGTTAATTATATAATAAGATCTATTTGTGTAACGCTTTATGTAAACTAATTCCAAATATTCATAAATTCCAACTTATTAATTTCTTAACCCAAATTATAGATTTACATTGTGGTCATTGACTAAATATATACGTATATTCAAATACTGTTTATATAAATCTTAGAAATTCAAAGATAACTAAAAACTCAACCTATAACCATAAATTAATACCACCTCATATAATACTCTTTTATTAGTATCATGTAGAGGTTTAGTTTAACTCATTAATTCCTTCATATCCTATTTTCTATAAGGTATTTTATTCCTTTTATTTATTTATTTATCGTATATATATATATCCTTCCTATTATATTTCTCACAAGGAATGTTATTTCCTTTATCTATTTTTATTGTATTTATATACATATATATATATATCCACTTATATCAAGATTTATCCAGAACATTCTTTAAGAAATTCTATTGTATTTAATTATATATCTTTTAGACATATCCACAACTGATTTATGGTTTATAAAATAAAATATTTCCCTTAGTTTTAGTTAAACATATTAGCTTCCATATTATATATAATAAAAATGTAGTTTAGTTAAATTCCTTGATTTAATATAAGTTTCTATTTATTTCTCTCATATAAATATATATATATAAATATATGTAACAATTTTTACCTCACTTAAAGTTAATACCCAAAATATTTATAAACATACTGTATTAAATGTTAATTGGTCCTATTATATTTTCCCCAATCTATAAAATTCATTAATCAACTATACTTTAATTTTTGATTACATTAAAAACCATATATTATAGGTTATTCTTATGGAAAACTCACAAACACAATTTTTAAAACCTTTTCCCGTTGCCCAAAAATTCCCAAACTTAATATACAGTAACTATAACATTTTAGACATATTATAAAATTTTTATTTCATAAAATTATCTTTTTAATTTAGCCAAATAATTCCAGAAAACCCGTAACTTGCAAAAATCATAACTTACGTTTAAAAACTCCAAAACTATATTAATTTACATCAAAATACACTAGATTAAATAAGGAATCTATGGTTAAAATTTCAAGTCAAAATACCTTCGGGAAGGTATTTAAATTAATTCAACAAGTTAGGGTTATTTACTGAAATCTATAGAAACTTAAATAAACTAAATCTGAAACGTTTTAATCTCGGCCGTCCGTTTCTCCTAACTACAATCGGACGGCCCTGGTTTACCAAGTTCTTCAGCGAATTCCTTAAACAGATCGAGTACTAAATCGACGATTCCTCACAATCTACAGAACCAAATTGAGTGATTCTTGTTTCTATGGTTTCGAAATTAAATTACGGTTCTAATGATACCAATTTCCCTAATTATAATGCAGTATTCAATGGTTTTCTAATTCAGTTTCGAAGTTAGGGTTCGTAAGGGGTTCCGAATTCGTTTCTCTCAAATTCACTCAATCTAAAGCGTAATTGATGCAATTGAATGATGTTTTTGACCGATAATGTAACATAGTTTAGCAAGGTTGAAGGAATTTGGATAAAACTTACCGGAGTTGTGCGAATTGAGTGAATTCAATTCGAAAATCTGGAAAAGACTCGAACTTTAAACAGTTCGTGGTGCCAACTTTGAGGATCTATAACTAGCAGTATAAAACGAGTTAGATAATGAGTAAGGGCTCATTGGAAAGAAGAATTTCAGATCTACACAATGATAGCAAGCACTAATCCTAACTCGCACCATACAGAAAGATATTGAAGCTAGAAGTTGCGAGTTTACCTTACGTTTTCTGGAAAGAAAACTGTGATTTTATGCTGTGATGAATTCGAAACTTTAGACACCTCTCTCTTACAAACGGTTTGGAATTGGCTTTGGTCATCAACATGAAAGGTATAGAGGGATTAGAGCTCTTCAAAACGAGCTAAAGAACATGGAATTTGGCTGAGAAACGAAGAAGTTATGGCTAGTCGAAGTTACCTGAATTCGAAGAGAAACTGGAAAACTGCAGTTTCGGTTTTGCAAGGTGGCTACTTTGGATCGAATTTCCGGCTGATGTATAATGAATTAGGGTATGTGTGAGTAATGGTTGGAAAGAGGAGATGAAGGAGAAGAGAATGCAAAAGACGGCACTCAAAAATTCCCAAAGACGAGTGAGATATCGGTGTTTAAAGTTAGGGCAAAAACACTGATGGCAGTTAGGATTCTGGCCGATTTTCGTGCTAAGTACAGGCGACCCGTGTGAGCTTGACACGTGGCAGTTTTCAAAATTTTGACTCTAAACTTCAACCTAGCATAACTTTGGCTAGGATGATCCGTTTTTGACGTTCTTTTTATCGATCTTCATGGTTTTTCATAACCTATTTATTAGTATAGGTTTCATGGCCTGGTTTGACCATTCTCAAAAAGTCAACTCTAGCAAGGCTTAATAAGCTTTAAGGTTTCTAGAATTTTATATTGACTTTTATATTTCAAAACAATGTTCCAACACTTCCTAAAATCTTTATAATATATTTGGAGTGTTTAATAATTTTCCCAAGATTTATTGACTTATAAATCTTATTATTAAATTCATAATACTATATAATAATATAATAATTAGGAGAAAACCCCTAAATAAATCTCACAACCCCATATAATAATTTAATATTCATAATTCCATATAATAATTTAATATTCATAATTCCATATAATAATTTAATACTTAATAGTATTATTAAAGGTTTAATAAAAGAAATCCCCTAAATTAATTTAAATTAATTTAGGGGTATTTCACAAATACACACAACATTACATATGCCCTTAATAACCTCCTTGTGGATATTTTACTATCTCATTTCCCATTGGCTCTTTAGGTAGGTTTAATAAGCAATTCTAGCTCATTTTCTTAAGGCATAAAACTACATTAGGTTAGGTTATTTACCTTTTCTCTTTCAAGACTTTCCACTTGTTTTTCTTTGTTCTTTCTTAATAGAAAACCGGCAAGGAAGCTTGATCACTTGTCAACATTCTAACCAACACATAAATAAGGGCAATGAGCATTAAGCATTATACCTAAGCTCATGATTAAACCCTAGATTAACACAAGTGTTTTAAACACTAAAATGGATATTTACCTTGGATTTGAGTGAGAATTTGATTAAGTAGCAAGAGAGGACTCCACCCAGTCCTTTGAAGTTTGGAATGAAGCTAAAAAAAGAAGCAAGAGAAGACACCATTACAAGGTGATTCTCGGCCATGAATAAAAATGAGAGGAAATGCTAGTTTTCTTTGACTTTTATGACCTTAGAACCAAGAAGAACAACAAGGTGCAAGAAATGGAGCTTTTCCTCCATCAACGGAGATTATCCATGGAATCAAAATTGAGCTCTTGAAGTTTTGAAAAGAGAGGATGAAAGGCCTTGACTCAACTAAGACAAATATGTGCTTAGTTTTTGATTTGGAGCAATATTGAACATTTGGTGAGCAAATGAAGTTGAAGAAGAGAGGTGCTGTAGCAAGAACGAGATTGGTTGGGAGAATGGAGGAAGAACACGGTGGGAACAAGAGAGAATGAAGAAAGGAGGTGAGAGGTAAGCTTTTGTTAAGATATTTGACTTATAAAGGTAAATAGTAACTTTACTTTATTTCTTTTTCTTTTCTTTAGTTGGCTGGCTAGGTTTGTGACTCACCACCACTAAAACCTTTCCCCCTTCCATAATAAGGATACTTATGGTCTTTGTTGACCATTTAACTAATTAAAGTTGACTTAAGTCAAAACTAGCACTATTTGAGCACTATTCACTAATTAAGGCACATATTTGTGAAATTTTTGGTTTCCCATTTATTTAGGCTTCCTAATGTGATACTAAGTAGTACACATGTTGATTAAAGAGCAATGATGGACATTTAGCCACTCAAAACTCATTTCCAAGACAATTTTTCCAAAATGTGCTTTAAGGCTCCTTAAAGCCCATTTTGTGTTTTAACTTGTTTTCAAACTTGGGTTTCTTTAGGAATTGATTTAACATGTTCATTAGCATGTTAATAAGGTCTAGGAATGACCTTTAGGTCTTATACAAGGTTACACCAAGTATAGGGCAAGTATTTGCTTAAATTGACTTTATGGTGTTTTCTTGTGTTTTGTTTGGTTTAAATTGTCTACCAACGTTTCTTAAGGACTTGATTAGCCTTAGTAAATCATAATTGAATATTATTAAGTCTTGGTAGGCTCTTTGGGTCCTAATCAAGTTCATTCCAAGCTTAGAGCATGTTTTGGTCAAACTATCTTAGTAGTACTTTACTGTGTTTACTATGGTTTAAATTGTTCACTAATGTTTACAAGGAACTTCTTAGCCTTTACATACCATAGTTTAATAGTTAAATAACATATCAAAGTTTGGGGTATTTCAATCTACCCCCCTTAAAAGAACTTCGTCCTCGAAGTTCACACTTCCCAAGCATCATTTGAATTAGAACACGGGGTTTTCTTGCAAAATAAAACTTCCATAGCCAAACATACTTCACATCATAACCTCGGACTTGACGGTCCGGGTAACATATCCACATCCATACATAACATACTTACATTGTACCTCGGACTCAACGTTCCGGGTTTCTTAACAACATTTGTACTTACATAACAACCCTCAAACTCTCAGGTCTGGGTAACATAACAACATTTAGACTCATAGGTCGGAATAATATTTATTACACATACCACACAACATGTCTTAGCATGTATAGCAACCAAAAATACCTTTTATATATACAGTGTGATCCCGTAGAACCCGGTCGCGATGGATACCTTCTGGTCCCCGTTCCTTTGGGAGATCAAAACAATCACTTAACTTTTAATATACATACTTCTCATGTCACCGGTCCAGAGATAAAGGCTCATACGTCCTCAGCTCGTGAGCAAGCACTACTAAAATATTCTTTACGTGGTTAAGTATAAGAGAATCCTTTATTCAAAATACCAATTAGAAGTTTTAAAAATGCCAATTGAAAATCCTTTTGAAAACTCAATACAACTCCAAGTCCAATTTATGCTCTTTGCATCCTTTCTTAGCGTGGTTATTTGTGACCTCTTATAGGGAGCTTCAAGAGTCATCCAACCCTGATGTGATCAGCATCAGTGTTGAACTATCCTTCCACCCCAATTCGTGTTCGGCTTCCCTTGATCTCATGAAAATCAAGTTTCACCTCCCACTTCAATTTCAAACAACAACTAATTCAATCATATACCATTTTTCTATCTGTTAATCCTTCTAGTCATAATCATTACATCTCCAAGGGTGGAACTCTGTCCATCAATCATCTTCCAGATTCAACTTAATTCAAGTTACATAGGGAATTTAATTCTCACTAGGTTCTATGTCGGTTTACTTCCTCTTCATAAAACACAATACTATATATATATATTTATCAAATACAATACACGATATTACATTTAGTATTATACGAACATATACTGTCGAGGTTTTATTTCCCCGGGAGTTTCTTTACTCCCTTCCACTTGTACTCTCACACACAACAGTTAACAAAACAGATACACACTTATCACAATGGTATTCACATCTTTTGTGCGCCATTACCACAACTAAACCATGAACGAATGCGTATGTTTATGTAACACACGCACCAATCATCAAAACAAATTATTTTATGCTAAGCACACCATAGATCACGTACACTTGTACGGTAAAACACACTAAGCGGTTTTGCGCTCTACCCCCCTTAAAAGGGATTACGCCCACGTAAACAACCAGTGAACATTGGTTTAAAATGTTCTACCGTCTTGAAGTGTTTTATCTTCCATGCGGTCTATTATACAATGTGTTCTAGTTAGAGGATCTTAACCATATTGGTGGTTTAGTCCCTAAACCAAGAATTCTCATTGGAGTTTGTTTAACTCATAACCGGTTTCAGTTCTGGCCTGTGAGGCTTCTAGGCGTTAATAATTAGCCTTTTATTCATATTCACAATGCATATTCTGCTGCGCAACTCTAATAGCTTAAGAGCTTAGTTTGCCCCATTCGTTATTGTTACTGTATTGTACATCTCCCATTTATCACCTTTATCTTGGTAATAATGGTTTCTCAACCGACGCATGGTATCTCTTACCGTGAGCAAATTCGGTGAGTTACAAACTTTCTATCCACATCCATGATAATTTACTGTGTATACAGCTATGTATTTCACAATGATTGATTTTATTCCTTCCGACTTACCGTCGGTTAAGATTGAGCTACTACCTAATGTGTAGTGCTCTCTCGGTTATTTCCCACACTTGAGGTGTATTCCCTACCGCTATTTGGTAACCCGTGTTACTGCAGTCACTTATTGCTAATCACACCTCCACATTTGGTTCTGTACAAGTATCATTTCATTGGTGCGACCTTGCATTTCCTATGCATCGGTCATTACAGCGTTATAAGCCTCTTTCTACTTTTACCTCAATTAACATTTCCAAGATTCCTAGCTATCCCACTAGATCATTACTGCACAAGTGCAATACCAAAACACTCAGTCATACAGAGTGCAGAGGCGTAACTCTTGGCAGTAAATCTCTCATGTGATTGCAATAGGATTTCACAATATGTTTCACTGAGATTCTCATCTCGTAACACTGGCTACTGGCTTACTGCCTAGTTTATTTGCTATCACTTACCGTTGTATCTCCACTGAGTCTAACTCATAACTCTTCTTATTTTGCCATACTATCATTTAACAATACTTATACAATGGTCGCTTACTGCGCACCGTGCTCTTCATAACACTGACTTACATGGCATCTACTGTCATATTAGCTTCCGCTCGTATACTTACATCATTTGTATTACGGTTTGTCATTCATTTGAATGGCCACTGAATACACTATTTTTTGAATCTTTATGCTCCTTAAGCGAACCATCACTTTGTTACCCTCACTCGAGTTATAAGCCGGCGCTACTCAGCCCAATGCTTCACATTTTACACACATGCTACTAAACTAACTACTCTCCCGCAATAACAACATGGTCAATCCTTAATACATTTCTTGAACTTGGTTCACATAACTACCGCTCCCGCGGTTTCACAATATCGAGAGGTATCCCCACTCTTAAAGTAGTGGTTCGTTCTCCACTCTATTCACTCGTATAACATAACTTCCATAATCAATTAAATTTACATATCACATTTGGTTTGGGGCTTATAAGCCTTACTGCCTCGAGCTCTACTTATTGTAGGCTGCCCACATACATTTACTTCTTTGTACAACATTACCTGGTTTGGAGGTAGTATTGACTCCTTGACAAGGTCGTTGCATCACAACTCCTTTCATGGGATGTCCTTTAAGGATGTCAAATTGCCTCTTGGTGACTTATGTTTAAACTGAGTGTTAGTTTCAACCCTTGTGTTTCTGTCACGTTATTTCGTCCAACAATTGTTGATCCAAACACCCTTCAAGGATTGCTCCTGGGTGTTGCTAAGTTATGCCATTACATCTGGCTTGCACTTATTGGTGTGTTTAGTTAACTACGCCGTTTTGCGTTCTTAGCTGGGTTTGCTTTCCTCTTCTGTGAAGATCGATATTCCCTGGTAGTCTAGGTGATCATTCCGGGAGTTTCATCCCGTTCGTTGCACATTAACGTGTCCACATTAGGCATCTGCCTCACCATGTATAGGCTGGGTCATCATCGTTCCAGCTATCATGTTTTATCCCTCGGGATTCTTAAGACATATGTGATGTCTTTACTTACTAACCAGTGCACTTCGCACTTCCTGACTCTTAAACATTTCCTTGAACTGAATTCACTAATTCCTCTAGTCTCGTTAACTAACTGAACTCTTTTACTTCAATCATTCGTGGTAATCCGTTGCTCTTGTTTGACTTTTACAGTTGACCGTAGTATGGAGTCGACTACTTCCCGTGTTCTCGACTCTACTTGTATACATATGTGGGGTACCCTACTGATACATTGCTACTTACCCAACTAACCCATAAGTAGGTCTGTCAGGCCCACAAGCTCCTATTGGAGTGCGGTCGTCCCACATTTCAGTTGGCACACTCGTAGTGTCCGTCACACGCCTAAGTGAAGTATTCTTTGTCAACTCCCTTATATTGTCCTGTGGCAATATGCATCCCGTGCTTCCCGAACTTAATCAAGGGAAAGTCTACCCACTGTTGTATTGTTATGAACTCAATCCATTCCCTCGGGTTTACCGGTTTCTGTCCGGTTATTCAAAAGTACCTGGGTGTAACTCACCTACTCTACGGCGCTGAAGCCGATGTAGGTCCTCTGGTTTGGTCTAAAAGAAGGTTTGAAATAAAAATGGGTTTAAAAGAAAATTTGGTTTTGAAAGGAAAAGAGTTTGGAATAAATCTGGGTTTGAAAGAAAAATCCTTGTGGTTTCACAACGTCTTCTTGCCTTAACCAAGTCTAGCTTCTTGCTGACTGGTGTATTTCAATTTACAAAGGTTAGGCTGTTAAGCCCTTCCACAGTTATGATGATCTCACTTAACTTCGTGGTACTTTACTAAGTACGTTGTAGTTGTTAAAAATTTTCCGAATATCCCTGTTATAGCAGCACTTGCCATGGCAAGTGCGCCATGTTAACTGGCTATTGGTTCAACACACACACCGGTTGCGGTATTGTTTCTACCCGCACTGTCATCAGTGGCCTTGTTGGCCCTTACTTGATCTTACAGCCTTGACAATAAATCCTCTGGGCGACTTCTCACTGTTTCTCATGCTAATCATTAACTAGGGTGTTCCCATTCTGGGAGACCCCTTTTTACTTAGTATTGCATCTTCTTCGTAGCCCGTTCCACGCATTTTTCGTTGTTACTGAGACTTGTCTCTTGTTCGGGTATTACGTTGTAGTTCCTTAATAGGTTGGTATACCGTTGGTGACATTATTTAATAATCGTGGTCCCGTAGACACACATCTCGGGTTCCATTACTTCACTTCTTGCTTGTTGCACGGTTGGTGCGTTGCAAGCTGGTTGTTCTTGACTGCTCGGCATGTCGACCCAGGTTGCCGGAAATTCTATTCTTCTATGCAAAGGATTCTTCATTCTTTGCTATTAAATGCGGTTAACATTGTTTAGATGGAAACCGTCTCCGGGATTCCCACTTTTCGGGATCTACCGTATGACAGGTTCTCCGTACTTATAGAGATACTTAATAACAGCCAGATCAGGTATTCCCGAGTAAGAGAGTACTTTCATCTCTCTGGCGTTCTTCCCCGAGTTATAAAACAGGGATCGTGGAGGGCGGGAAGGATATTGTAGGTTTCCAGTACACACTGATAATTCCCAACTAGCGTATCTCTCCCGCTATCACTCAACCCTTAACCCAAAGTACTAAAATTCTAACTCGGTACTTCCTAAGCTCAGTATTTCCAGTCATCAGAGTGATACTTTGTTCTGATACCACTTTTTGTTACACCCCAACTAACAACATCACGCTTAACAACAAACTGCAGTGGAAAACTTAACTCATCACCTTACTTAATTCATTGGTGTTACACACCGTTAACCACCCACGTGGCTAACAAGGCTAATACATATACATTGTATCGGTCTGATGGACCAGATTCCCGAGCAACTACACATTACAAACTCTTCCCATTACCAACAACATTATACATTGACATCCCATCTGTACCGAGTATTTACAAACTAATGCCGACAACAATTTCAGCCTTACTACACCTATAATACATACTCAAACAATTAAACTACCCATGTGAAACAACTACCCCGTCCTACTCTCAAACGGCGTCCAGCACCTTGTACCTGGAAACAAAGAGAGAAAGGGTGGCCCCCCTGGGGGCTCAGCATAATGCAGGTATGGTAATCGTGCAGCCCGCATACTACCGGGCCACGCACAACTAATTATCGTCAAAACATGCGGTTGATTATACTTAAATCATGCATGGGAGCACTATAAACACATAATACATTCACAACATGCAACACACACAAGCATAGCAACAACAACACACATACACATTAGGAACGAGTCCTTTGAGGGAAACGAACCAAGCATTAGTTAGCCAACTTAGTGGGCCTAGAGAACTATTTCAGTCTCATGATACGCTTGTTACAAGATAACATAATTAAATGCGTCGGTCTTAACATAGAACCGATCACACCATCTCACCATTATTTTGTTTAGAGGTGTCGGTCTTTATATAGAACCGAACACGCCATACACCACAACTTATTTAGAAGTGCCGGATATTGTGACCCAATCACTTCTTATACATATTCCCCCTAGCCCGAACAACAATCGGGTAGGAAAGCCATTGATCTTAGGCTTGTGGGTGATTGAAATCCAAGAAGGAAAAACAATCAATAACAGAGTGGAAGTCGAAGCAAATATAGACATCAACTCCCAAACAAACTTTACACATGATTCCCCCTAGACCGATCATCAGTCAGAATAGGTAAGCTTTAGATTAAGCTAGTGGGAGATTGAAGACCAAGAAGGAAATCAACCATAACAGAGAGGGAGTCAAAGAAATTGTATACATCAACTCCCAAACAAACGCGCGACCGGAACGACCAGATTCCTCACCCCCCATTAATACATATATATAAATATAGTTAAGAGTTCCATTATGGAACCTATCACATTCACACACCATAAGGTATTACAACCGGGTTAAACACACAAGGGAGGTAAACATACCTACTCGCACAATCAACACACAACTAACTCACACATAGCCGTGGTTAGAACGTTCCCATGGTTTGGGTCGTTAAATCCGAATACCACTCTTAAGTGGTCCTAGATTTGGTTAGCTCAAGTTTAGCACTTTTGAGGTTTAACGGTATCGGAGTTAAACATGCCACATTAACGAATTATGATAAACTAATTTCATGCTTATTCTTGCTGTAACGCCCTACTTATCATAAATGCAGCGGAAATAAAATACTAAGGCGATTACAGATCATCGGGTTCCAAACACCCGACACCAAACCTCACCAATTACAACTTATGATATTACAAATGCTACGGTCTGAACTCGAGAAAACATAGTATAAAAGTAATGATAACAAAATACAGTAGCTCTCCAAATTCCTAATTCCCATCCCATACACTCATACTCTTCGTGGCCACCTGTATAACAATTCGTACCTGCAAGATGAAACCAAGCAGCCCACCCCAAGAGGGGTGAGTCAGTTCCCTGGAATGGAACTGGTACAACTCTCCAAAACAACAGTATTAAAAGAAAAACATAACTCTTAAAATAACAATAACTTGAAGTCAAATGCTCAAAACAAATCAGAAGAACAAGGCACACCAAAACACCAAGTCAAAGATAACAAGTCAAGGATAGAGATAAATAACGTGAAGGTAGAGTGAGCCAACATAAAAGAAACCACGCCAGAAGTTAGTGAACATCCATTGCTTAAGTTAGATTCAGTTCCAATTAGGATTAGAAAGACCCAAGTAGTCACAAGGACTAGGAATGAAAGAAGATATCCAAGAACCCATAACTCAAGAGTGGAATGAAACCAATTGGAAGAGATGGCTCCGCTGCCAATTACGTCCCTTTTGGGACAGGGGATATACAGCCCCTCGCTGTTAACTACGTCCGATAGGACAGGGGATATACAGCCCCTCGCTGTTTACAACGTCCGATTGGACAGGGGATATACAGCCCCTCGCTGTTTACCGGTGAAGATGTGCGCACATCACAACAAAGACTCAGCTCATGGATGAAACAATATCCATAGTCAAAAGAAGAGTTTACCAAGATTGACATTTCCCATATTCCCAATAGACTAATAACTGCACAAGTGCAATACCAAAACACTCAGTCCTACAGAGTGCAGAGGCGTAAACCCTCAGCAGTTAATATCTAATGAGACAACCAGATAGGAGGAACCAATGATCATGTGAGTTGTACATTCAAGGCTCAGTTAGTCACATCAAGCTGAGTTAGTCACACAAATAGTCTCCTTTGAAATCCATTCAAGCTCACTTAGCGTTTCTCAAAACATTCCATAAAGTTCGTCACCAAAAGTATCTGAGTACGAGAAGTCGTACCTGGTAATCGCTGTAGCAGTTCTAGTCGACTTGTGCAAATAATCAACAATACTCTGAGGAATATTAAAGGTAGTCTAACATCAATAACTTGTAACCTAAGTTAAACTTAAATAAATTCCTCACTCTTATTTCTAAGTCTCAATTGTCTTTTAAGCCCTCACTTAAATGTTATGTATAACCTTTGACTTATATTAGAATGTTGTATAACCCAAGGTTGTAAGACTAGGGAATGTATGTTATTAACACTTGTTAATGTTACACTCTTATCCACTTTATTCATACTTAACCCTAATTCTCAATTCAAGACTCTTGAGACCCTTATATCATAAGTGCATATTATATTATTCATCTAATCTTAGAATCTCAATAATAATTTTTAAGCTTAATACTTTTATTCTAATTTAGAATAAATATCGGGTTATGACCTATGATAGGTTTATCTTAGATATTATATATATTTCACAATGTAATGATTATGTATTTTATCAGTATTACCAAATAATCCATTATGATTAAGTTTTCCCCTCAACTTAATTAAGATCTACATCCTGTATATTGGAAACATGGTGTTATAGATGCATTTTATGATAACCTAATTGAGTTACTAACTCATTTATATGTTTAGTTTAGGATGACTTTTATTACAACCATCTAATAATCTTATCATAAGATGTTAAATTGCTTCTCATCTTGAATAACTATATTATAGTTAACTTAGATTTATCGAACTCTTACATTTAGTATTCCCAAGGTATATTATTTACTTTATCATTAACTATATAATAAGGCACTTTAAGATAACCTTTTATTTATCCTTGCTTACATTTAATTTCCCAAATGTTTTATTTTTACACACATTCCCGCTATAGACTATGTATAATCCTTTTATACTAAATTTTAATAAACTTACGTCTTAAAATACATTTTTCATATTGTTTACAAAACCTAAGGTTTCAAAGGAATAACTTAATAAATTAATCTCCTTTATTATGTTTTAGGATGAACATTATATCTTAACATAAGGTAGAATTTATCTAAGAATTAAACTCTCATTCACAAGTGAAATTGTCAATTACTTAATAAGATAATATGTTCTGAAAAATCCTCATACCTTATACTCAAATGACACATTAATATTTTTAGTGTCGTAAAGTAGATCAATATAATCTCTTATGTAACTTAGTTTTATCTAATAAAAGGTTCAAAGGTTTTAAGTATCAAATTCCTATTTATAACCTTTCTATAAATTCTAACTACTAAATACCTCACTTAATTGTAGACTCACATCCTAAGTATTGGTAATTAATGTTATAAATGTATTTCATATGGCTTATCTAATGCCAAGAAACTTAAGGATTATTATTTAGATAAATTTCCAAATCATAGTTTAATGTAGTTTTATATCATAATCCTTTTAATGATTTTATCTTAAAACATTAAGTTATATTTCAATACCTTAAATGTTAAGAAATGATTAAATCTAGACTTACTAATCCACCTCACATTCATATGTAAAAGTATTTTATTTACTTTATTATTGTTTATATATTAAGAACATTTAGATGTAAAAGTATTACATTTATTTATCATTAATTATAGAATAAGATCTATTTGTGTAACATTTTATGTAATCTAATCACAATTTTTCCTAAGTTTTAACTTATTAATTACTTAACCCAATTATAGACTTACATTATGGTCGTTGACTAATACTATACATGTATTTTAATACGGTTTATATAAATCTTAGAAATTCAAAGATAACTCCTTAAGTTTAATAATAATTTAATACCGCCTCATATAATATTCTTTTATTAGTATTATGTAGAGTTTAGTTTATCTCATTAATTCCTTCATATTATATTTTCTACAAGGCATTTTATTTCTTTTATTTATGTAGTTTTTTATGTGTATATATTAGGATTTATTCAAGACATTCCTTGTGTAGTTTTATTGCACTTAATTATTTATACTAACTTTTACACATAGCTACATCCAATATATGGTTTATAAAATAAAGTATTTTCATTAGTTTCAATTAAGTATATTAACTACCATATTATATAATTAATATAAATGTAGATTAATTTAGTTCCTTGATTTAACCTAAGTTACTATTTTATTTCGTTTATATACGTACATCTATATATATTTACTTCACTTAAAAGTTTATACCCAAAAATATTTATTAACATTATGTATTAAATGTTATTTTAGTCTTATATTTTTCCCCAACCTATAAAGTTCATTAATCAACTATACCTTAATTTTTGGTTACATTAAAAACCTTTATTATAAGATAACTTATGAAAAACCTTAGCATTACAATTTTTAAACCTATTTCCCCTTGTCCAAAATTCCCAAATTAAGTATATAGTAACTATAACATTTTAGACATATTATAAAATTTTTATTTCATAAAAATATCTTTTTAAATTATCCAAATAGTTCCATAATACTCATAACTTGCAAAAATCATAACTTATGTTTAAAAACTCAAAACCCATATTAATTTACATCAAAATAAACTAGATTAAATAAGGAATCTATGGTAAAAATTTCAAGTCAAAATACATTCGGGAAGATATTTAAATTAACCCAACAAGTTAAGACTATTTACTGGAATTTATAAAACTTAATATACTCTTATATTCCCACGATCTAATCTGGGCCGTCCGTTCCTTTAAACTACGATCGGACGGTCCCTGTGTCTCTAGTTCATCATCGAACTCAATCACCCATTCGAGTACTAAATCCCAATTTTCTCCTAATCTACAGAACGAAATCGAGTGATTCTTGTTTCTATCAACTCGTAATCAAATTCCGGTTCTAATGGTACCTATTTCCCCAATTTTCATGCAGAATCGAGCAGTTTCGAATCTGGGTTCGAAGTTAGGGTTCACAGTTTTAGTTCGAATTCAATTTCGACAAATTCTCCCATTGTAATGCATAATAGACTAAATTGGTATGTGGGTTTGATCGATGATGAAATTTCGAATGGAAACCATGGAGAAATTTGATCGGAAACTCACCGGAATTGCATTAACGGGGAGAATCCAAATCGAGAATTCTGGAAAACGTTATTTCATGTGCGGTTCAGGTATGCCACTTCTCGAACCAACTCGCACCAACTGAGAGAGATTTGATTCATGTAACCTATCACAATCCAAACTAGACATGTAACTCTAGATGTTAGTGGAAGAATCATTGATTTTGATGAACTAGGGAGAAAGTTACAGATCTCACAAGATCCGTGTTTACCTAGTTGATTTCGGGATGAACTGGGCAGAATTACCGCCGTGACCGAGTAGGCAACTTTAGACAGATTTATCTCCCAACCCAGTGCGAATCAGCCTTGGCCATCAACATGAAAGTTATAGAGGAATTAGAGTTCTTCAAAACGAGCTAAAGAACACGAAATTTGGCTTAGAAACGAAGAAGTTATGGCGAGACAAAGTTTACCTAATTTCAGGAAAAACTTGAATTCTGGGTTACGCAATCGCGAGGAGCCAACTTTGGATCAATTTTCCGGTCATTGTAGAAGGAGTTAGATGATGTGTGAGTAATGGTTGGAAAGATGAGATTAAGGAGAAGAGAATAAAACAGACGGCATACCAAATGGTGGAGTAGAGCAGGAGATATAGGCGTTTCAAATTCGACCCTCGACATGCCAAAACTGTCGAAAACTGGGACTGTTCAGTGGTAATGCCTGGCTGACTGACACGTCAGCATTTCTCAAAATTTTGGCTCTAAACTTCAATCTATCATAACTTTGGCTAGGATGGTCCGTTTTTAACGTTTTTTTATCGATCTTCATGGTTTTTCATAACCTATTTATTGGTATAGGTTTCATGGCCTGGTTTGACCATTCTCAAAAAGTCAACTCTAGCAAGGCTTAATAAGCTTTAAGGTTTCTAGAATTTTATATTGACTTTTATGTTTCAAAACAATGTTCCAACACTTCCTAAAATCTTTATAATATATTTGGAGTGTTTAGAAATTTTTCCAAGATTTATTGACTTATAAATCTTATTATTAAATTCATAATACTATATAATAATGTATAATAATTAGGGTTAAATAGGAGAAAACCCTAAATAAATTTCACAATTCCATATAATAATTTAATATTCATAATTCCATACCATAATTTAATATTAATAGTATTATTTATGGTTTAATAAAAGAAATCCCCTAAATTAATTTAGGGGTATTTCAGTATATCCCCCTTAACAGAAACTTCGCCTCGAAGTTTAAAAATCAACTAATAGCACTCACACCACTTCGGGTGTGCTAAAACAATAATAATTCCAACGAAATTCCATACCAATCCAATCCTTTATTTCCATCCATTCCCATTCCACATTCCACTCGAGATTACTCAAACTCAAACTGAACCAAGATATACCGAGATATTTCATGATAAAAATAATAAGTCACATGCGGTGTCATAATGTAAAAACCAAGTACACACATACACCTCTTACTCTGCTAATCACGCAACAGGGCATAATCTGGATGAGGTAGCGAAGGAAGATTATGCTCTACCCCCCCTTAAAAGAGAACTTCATCCCGAAGTTTAAGATTTATCTACCAACTACTCACACCCGCTTCCGGTGTGTGGGTAAACTAAATATCAAGTTGTACTACAAGCTTTAAAATGTATACCAAACAATCAACCACTCAAGGGTATTCGTCCAATAACAATTCCCAAACATTTGTTTCCGTTATCAAACACTACATTCAAAGAATTCAGCACCTTATTATCAAGCTTTGTTGTAAATTTTATGGCACTGTTGAATTTATCTATGATCGATATTTATTTGTACCCCCTGATTGTTATGTATTTGTATTTTCTTGATTATTTAAAATTTTATTTTATGATCCTTACCTATTCATTTTATGACCAGTACGAATGATATGTCCATTATATGTTCATTTTATATTGTATGTTTATTTTATGAAGATGTCGTACCCCCCTTAAAATAGGGTACGACCCATATCCGTCTCGTAATAATGAAGTGGAATTTAAACTCACTTTTAAGGAGCACTATATTTTACATCTCCTATGGAGATTCCTCCTTCAAGGATGCAGTTCATTTTTGATGCACAATATCACTCGTTGTTATTCTAGCTTGATTATAATTAAATCTTTTAGTGTTCCCAATATGCTTTCCTAACTCATTTCGCCTCTCTTACGGTCATTGGCAAGAACAAAGTTTAGAATTCGATCTTGAGCAAGATAGCAGGTTGGCGTTTGCTTTTAAGCCATGATATTGCCTCATTGGCGATGAGTGGGCCTTCTGCAATGTGTCTTCCTTTTATGAAAGCTGTTTGGGTACCTTGGATTAGTTTATTCATCACTTGGCTCATTCGGGAAGACAGCAGTTTGGCGATTACTTTGTAAACCGACCCAATCATGCTAATGGGTCTAAAATCTTCCACCTTCGAGGCGTCCAGTTTTTTAGGGATCAAGGTAAGCCAAGTCATGTTGCTGCCCTTTGGAAGCTTGCCTGTATCAAAAAAACTGAGGATAGCATTGGAGAATTCCTGTCCGATGATATTCCATACTCCTCTTATTATATTGAAATTTAGTCAGTCGTAACCCGGAGCCTTATTTCCATCTATCTCCCATACGATCTGTTTGATTTCAGCCAGAGATGGTCTTCTAGAGAGATTGTTGGCCTCGACTTCGGTAAGTCTCGGCCTGCCTGAAAGTGGGGGTGTGGATCCCGAGCTGTTATCTGTTGAGAAGAGACTAACGTAGAAATTTTTGATTGCCTTTTGGATTGTATGTGGGTCATTGGTCATTCGTCCACTAACTTGTAGCCCTGTTATCATATTTCTTTTCCGGTTGACAGTGGCTTTCCTATGGAAATAGGCCGTATTTTGGTCTCCTTCTTTAATATATTTTTCCCTGGCCAGTTGTTTCCAGAACCGTTCTTTTTCTCTCAGGATGCCCCATATCTTCTCTACTATGTCAGATCTGGCCCGATTGTGATCTTCCGCCGGTGCTCCTTCTTCCACTAGCTTGTCAATTTTTCCAAGCTCTAATAAGGCTATCTCTAACCGTGTATCAAGATGCCCATATATCTCTCTGTTCCATCGACGCAGAGGTTGTTTTATATCTTTCAGTTTCTCTGTGATCGGTCTTGTACCCAGTTTCCTCCATTCTTCTTTGAAAAAGTTCCAAAAATCTTTGAAGAATGCATTTCAACCTCTCGTATCTCAATCCTCATTAATGGGACCCCTTCCCCTCCAATCAAACCAAAACGAGGTGTCCGTCAAGGCGACCCACTTTCACCTCTCCTCTTCATATTATGTGTCGAAGGTCTAGGTTGGATTCTGGAAGAAGCGCTTCATATGGGACTCCGGCAAGGACTTCTTATTGGGGTGAACAGAATCAATGTCTCACATCTTCAATATGCCGACGACACTATGATTTTTTGTAAAGCTAGTAGAGAAGAGTTGGAGGTTGTCAAACAATGCATGAATATATTCTCAGAGATGTCTGGGCTGGAAGTAAACTGGAGTAAATCAGCGGCAATACCCATCAATCTCTCCACAAACTCGTATAGTGAAATTACAGCCATTGTCGGTTGTCAAATTTGTCCACTACCGGTAATTTATCTCGGCTTCACTATAGGAGCAAGTCCCACCAGACTGAATACGTGGAAGCCGGTGCTAGAAAAAATCGCATGCAAGCTTACAGGGTGGAAGGCCGCATCACTTTCCAGGGCGGGGCGGTTGGTTCTTATCCGCTCAGTACTTGATAGTCTTCCTCTGTATTATCTGAGCTTATTCAGAATGCCGAAATCAGTCCTCAAAGAGATTAATAGGATGCAACGCAATTTCCTATGGAAGAAGGGCGAACGAAGAGGCATGCCACTAGTGGCATGGAGCACTTTATCCAAACCAAAATCAAAGGGCGGACTAGGCATTGCAGACCTGGAGACAAAAAACGCAGCTTTATTATTCAAATGGTGGTGGCGTTTCCAGGTAGAGGATGGGAAATTATGGAAGAACATTATCTGCTCTATATATAACGTCCAGGTGAACCTACCGATAACAGATGCTAAATGGGGAAACACTAAAAGAAAGGGCACGTGGAAAGGCATTTTGTCTATAGCTTCCTGGAAACCATCGCATGCTCATATCATGGAAACAAATATGAGATGGACCATTCATAACGGAAAGAAAGTTCGGTTCTGGTTTGATTCATGGATTGGGAATCAGCCGCTGAAAACTATTTTCCCCCGTCTGTTCTTGATTAATGATCAAAAACATATGACAGTATATGAGATGGGGGTATGGACGGGCCTGCAATGGTCCTGGAATTTCCTATGGAGACGGGAACTCTTCCTATATGAACGTACACAGGTGGACCAGCTCCTTCAATTAATAGACACCGCAACACCACGCCTAACCGACCACTCAGACAAGCTAACCTGGAAAGGCAACCCGGATGGAGTCTTCACGGCATCCTCCTTTTATGAAGCGGTAATGGAGCATACAGTCCCAGCCCCGATAGCATGGTGCAAGGCGTTCTGGCACAATTTCGCCCCGCCAAGAACAGAGCTACTGGTTTGGTTCTTTGTTCAGGGAAGGCTGCAGACAAAAGATATTCTCTTCGCGAAAGACGTAATCCCATTGGGGCAAATAATGTGTGTCTTCTGTGAGGTCGCTGTTGAAACAACAGAGCATTTGTTCATTCACTGTCCAGAAACTCGCCAACTCTGGAGCCTGATGCTAGACTGGTGGGGAGTCTTTTTCATTTTCCCACAATCTCCGCTAGAGCTGTTCCTTGCCTGGCAAGGTGTAATCTCTCGCTCCAGCGACTCACTACTTTGGTCGTCTACGTTCTTTCACGCCATCGCCACCATCTGGTCCCGACACAACAAGCTCATATTCGAACAGACAGCAGCTGCATGGTCAGAACTAGCAGATGCAACAAAAAGGAACACCATCGAATGGTGCAAGCATGCACTAAACATCCCTTCTCATTCTGTTTTCTCCTCCAGGAATCTGTTCCAACTCTTGTATGACCAATAACTGGTTTGTTCTTAGTTTTATGTTCTGGATGTACCTTTGGCAAGAAAGGCATTTATGTCATAGTATTGCCTTATAACTGGGACCTCCCAGCAACTTATCAAAAAAAAAAAGTTTAGAATTCATCATTCATATAGTAGGTTAAGTTTTGAAAACGGAACATATAAGTTATACTTAGATATTACTATAATAACATTTTAGTTCACTCTTTCTTTATTTAAGTATTGGATGTAGTAGGTATCAAAATCTTAATCATGTGATTTGGAAACTATTAATTCATAAAAGAAAAATTCCATTATAATGTAATGTAATTATTTAAATGCCATCCTTACTACAACATTTCTCTAGAAGCATTTTATAGCCTAAAGTTTCTTAATTGTCATGGCTTAAAAATTCATGAACTTATTTAAAATAGTATCATACTATATATTAAAACTTCTTTTTTTTTTTCAATGCAATTAAATCTTTCATGAAACCTTGTACCGAATTTATAACCTAAAATACGTAAATATGCCATTTATGTTATTTTCACATATCAATATATTAACAAGCTATAAATCAGGTGTAACATGTTTGAGTAGTTTAAATAATATTTTAGATCATATAATAAGTCTAGATAGTCTTTCAAAATTATATTCAAAGCTTTATTAGCCAACCATACATTAAAATTTGTATTATATTCCTTTATAAAAATACACCTTCTGTGACTTCTAAAATTTTGCATATGTATAATGTTAAACTTCCAAATAAACATGAGAATTTCCAATCCTTAAGTAACTCTCATTTTTTTTTACTAGATGCTCATTACTCCAAGTATTTAAGAATCAATGATATTTAGTTTTATTACTCTTCCCTTCACTCAATCTTTAAGTTACTTCCTTTAATATATTTTTTATATTTAATAAGGGGTAATGTTGTACCTTGGAGTACCCAAATTTAAATCCCCTTCCTCCATGTATAGGTATTTTTCACCAAATATTTAACTCAATAAACCCTTTACATGTATGAATTTTAATACTGAATCTTAAGATACAAATTTTGAATTGTTCATTGTGGCTAGTAATGAAATATGCCTAGCTCAAGATTTCATGATGGTAACGTCTTACCACCAATCCTCCTCAAGTTCAACACAATCCATCACTTGCGTAGAAGATTATTTACGGTTAGATGACAAGGCTTGTCTAGCCCCTAGACTTCCAGAAGTGAGTGTGCACCCCCACTACTTTCAGCCTAGGAGTTCGTCGCACCAGGCACTTCCCGTAGGGTGTTAGGTTTATGTATTTTCTTTCTGAAGTTAACATAGAGTTTTAGTGTGGATTACAGGTTTGGATGTTGATCTTTTCTGATGAGTTACTAGTTCTTGTTAGTTTAATAATTTTCTAGACTTAAGATTTATCTTAAACATGATCTTTAGGTAATAATTTGTACCAAGTAGTTCTTGAGATTTATTTCAAGCTTTAAAGGAGTTGAAGTATATATCACTTAATTATTCAAAGCTCCACTTGTATACTATTCCCAACCAAAAGTATTCTTTAAAATTCTGGGAACATGTGTACAAGCTTTTAAAGCATTGCTCTTAGCCATGTATTTTCCATACGTATGCTTTGAAAGTAGTTCAATGTATGATTTATTCCAACCAAGATCTTATCATACCCAATTGATAATGTTCCAGACTTATTATTATTATATTTTTTTTTCTATAGTTTAATGATCAAACGGTATGACCACACACTATTCCTAACAGACATTCATACAAAAAGTGTATAAAGAAATCATTCACTAATCCAAGAAGGGTTAGGAGTCGTGCCTTACTGGAATCCTCACTTCCCAATTCTACCCCAATTCCCCAGTTTAAGGGCACCTATATTCTAACTATTTCACTCGGCTTGTTTTCTCGGGTTCAGAGCGTAACTACGCTCTGATACCACTTTCTGTAACGCCCTACTTATCATAAATGCAGCGGAAATAAAATACTAAGGCGATTACAATCATCGGGTTCCAACACCCGACACCAAAACTCACCAATTACAACTTATGATATTACAAATGCTACGGTCTGAACTCGAGAAAACATAGTATAAAAGTAATGATAACAAAATAGTAGCTCTCCAAATTCCTAATTCCCATCCCATACACTCATACTCTTCGTGGCCACCTGTATAACAATTCGTACCTGCAAGATGAAACCAAGCAGCCCACCCCAGGAGGGGTGAGTCAGTTCCCTGGAATGGAACTGGTACAACTCTCCAAAACAACAGTATTAAAAGAAAAACATAACTCTTAAAATAACAATAACTTGAAGTCAAATGCTCAAAACAAATCAGAAGAACAAGGCACACCAAAACACCAAGTCAAAGATAACAAGTCAAGGATAGATAAATAACGTGAAGGTAGAGTGAGCCAACATAAAAGAAACCACGCCAGAAGTTAGTGAACATCCATTGCTTAAGTTAGATTCAGTTCCAATTAGGATTAGAAAGACCCAGTAGTCACAAGGACTAGAATGAAAAAAGATATCCAAGAACCCATAACTCAAGAGTGGAATGAAACCAATTGGAAGAGATGGCTCCGCTGCCAATTACGTCCCTTTTGGGACAGGGGATATACAGCCCCCTCGCTGTTAACTACGTCCGATAGGACATGGGATATACAGCCCCTCGCTGTTTACAACGTCCGATTGGACAGGGGATATAGAGCCCCTCGCTGTTTACCGGTGAAGATGTGCGCACATCACAACAAAGACTCAGCTCATGGATGAAACAATATCCATAGTCAAAAGAAGAGTTTACCAAGATTGACATTTCCCATATTCCCAATAGACTAATAACTGCACAAGTGCAATACCAAAACACTCAGTCCTACAGAGTGCAGAGGCGTAAACCCTCAGCAGTTAATATCTAATGAGACAACCAGATAGGAGGAACCAATGATCATGTGAGTTGTACATTCAAGGCTCAGTTAGTCACATCAAGCTGAGTTAGTCACACAAATAGTCTCCTTTGAAATCCATTCAAGCTCACTTAGCGTTTCTCAAAACATTCCATAAAGTTCATCACCAAAAGTATCTGAGTACGAGAAGTCGTACCTGGTAATCGCTGTAGCAGTTCTAGTCGACTTGTGCAAATAATCAACAATACTCTGAGGAATATTAAAGGTAGTCTAACATCAATAACTTGTAACCTAAGTTAAACTTAAATAAATTCCTCACTCTTATTTCTAAGTCTCAATTGTCTTTTAAGCCCTCACTTAAATGTTATGTATAACCTTTGACTTATATTAGAATGTTGTATAACTCAAGGTTGTAAGACTAGGGAATGTATGTTATTAACACTTGTTAATTGTTACACTCTTATCCACTTTATTCATACTTAACCCTAATTCTCAATTCAAGACTCTTGAGACCCTTATATCATAAGTGCATATTATATTATTCATCTAATCTTAGAATCTCAATAATAATTTTTAAGCTTAGTACTTTTATTCTTAATTTAGAATAAATAGCGGGTTATGACCTATGATAAGTTTATCTTAGAATATTATAATATTGTTTCACAATGTAATGATTATGTATTTTATCAGTATTACCAAATAATCCATTATGATTAAGTTTTCCCCTCAACTTAATTAAGATCTACATCCTGTATATTGGAAACATGGTGCTATAGATGCATTTTATGATAACCTAATTGAGTTACTAAACTCATTTATCTTATGTTTAGTTTAGGATGACTTTTATTACAACCATCTAATAATCTTATCATAAGATGTTAAACTGCTTCTCATCTTGAATAACTATATTATAGTTAACTTAGATTTATCGAACTCTTACATTTAGTATTCCCAAGGTATATTATTTACTTTATCATTAACTATATAATAAGGCACTTTAAGATAACCTTTTATTTATCCTTGCTTACATTTAATTTCCCAAATGTTTTATTTTTACAACATTCCCGCTATAGACTATGTATAATCCTTTTATACTAAATTTTAATAAACTTACGTCTTAAAATACATTTTTCATATTGTTTACAAAACCTAAGGTTTCAAAGGAATAACTTAATAAATTAATCTCCTTTATTATGTTTTAGGATGAACATTATATCTTAGCATAAGGTAGAATTTATCTAAGAATTAACTCTCATTCACAAGTGAAATTGTCAATTACTTAATAAGATAATATGTTCTGAAAAATCCTCATACCTTATACTCAAATGACACATTAATATTTTTAGTGTCGTAAATTAGATCAATATAATCTCTTATGTAACTTAGTTTTATCTAATAAAAGGTTCAAAGGTTTTAAGTATCAAATTCCTATTTATTAACCTTTCTATAAATTCTAACTACTAAATACCTCACCTAATTGTAGACTCACATCCTAAGTATTGGTAATTAATGTTATAAATGTATTTCATATGGCTTATCTAATGCCAAGAAACTTAAGGATTATTATTTAGATAAATTTCCAAATCATAGTTTAATGTAGTTTTATATCATAATCCTTTTAATGATTTTATCTTAAAACATTAAGTTATATTTCAATACCTTAAATGTTAAGAAATGATTAAATCTAGACTTACTAATCCACCCTCACATTCATATGTAAAAGTATTTTATTTACTTTATTATTGTTTATATATTAAGAACATTAGATGCAAAAGTATTACATTTATTTATCATTAATTATAGAATAAGATCTATTTGTGTAACATTTTATGTAATCTATCACAATTTTCCTCTTTTTAACTTAATTACTTAACCCAATTATAGACTTACATTATGGTCGTTGACTAATACTATACATGTATTTTAATACGGTTTATATAAATCTTAGAAATTCAAAGATAACTCCTTAAGTTTAATAATCATAATTTAATACCGCCTCATATAATATTCTTTTATTAGTATTATGTAGAGGTTTAGTTTATCTCATTAATTCCTTCATATTATATTTTCTACAAGGCATTTTATTTCTTTTATTTATGTAGTTTTTTTATGTGTATATATATAGATTTATTTAAGGCATTCCTTGTGTATTTTATTGCACTTAATTATTTATACTAACTTTTACACATAGCTACACCAATATATGGTTTTATAAAATAAAGTATTTTCATTAGTTTCAATTAAGTATATTAACTACCATATTATATAATATAATATAAATGTAGATTAATTTAGTTCCTTGATTTAACCTAAGTTACTATTTTATTTCGTATATATACGTACATCTATATATATTTACTTCACTTAAAAGTTTATACCAAAATATTTATTAACATTCTGTATTAAATGTTATTTTAGTCTTATTATATTTTCCCCAACCTATAAAGTTCATTAATCAACTATACCTTAATTTTTGGTTACATAAAAACCTTATTATAAGAAGACTTATGAAAAACCTTAGCATTACAATTTTTAAACCTATTTCCCCTTGTCCAAAATTCCCAAATTAAGTATATAGTAACTATAACATTTTAGACATATTATAAAATTTTTATTTCATAAAAATCTTTTTAAATTATCCAAATAATTCCATAATACTCGTAACTTGCAAAAATCATAACTTATGTTTAAAAACTCAAAACCCATATTAATTTACATCAAATAAACTAGATTAAATAAGGAATCTATGGTAAAAATTTCAAGTCAAAATACATTCGGGAAGATATTTAAATTAACCCAACAAGTTAAGACTATTTACTGGAATTTATAAAACTTAATATACTCTTATATTCCCACGATCTAATCTGGGCCGTCCGTTCTCCTTTAAACTACGATCGGACGGTCCTTGTGTCTCTAGTTCATCATCGAACTCAATCACCCATTTGAGTACTAAATCCCAATTTTCTCCTAATCTACAGAACGAAATCGAGTGATTCTTGTTTCTATCAACTCGTAATCAAATTCCGGTTCTAATGGTACCTATTTCCCCAATTTTCATGCAGAATCGAGCAGTTTCGAATCTGGGTTCGAAGTTAGGGTTCACAGTTTTAGTTCGAATTCAATTTCGACAAAATTCTCCCATTGTAATTGTAACACCCCCGAATAAATATCCAATGGTACAAACCAGCTCCTAGTCATAATACATGATAACTACGCAGCGGATTCTCGATACCATCCGGGTGCTACAGATGCCAACCACCCACGTGGTTGACAGACCACATCACTAATACTAAGTTACGGTCTGCATGACTGGAAACAACTCTCACCAAAACTCATATACAATATAAGATACAATTTCAAATATCGAGTGTCTACAACAAATTGCCAATTATAAACTGATCATTACATCTCGGGTACATTAAACATATAGCCACATCCTCAAACGTTATGCCCTGATGGACTACCCCCATGGTAGCCATCCCGCCTACGCTCCGTTATCGTCCGTCATAATACCTGTAAAAATTGGTTTGGGAAGGACTCAGCAAACTACGCTGAGTATGAATGTGTGTAGCCCGTATGTTGCCGGGCCACACGACTACTTGGTCGAATATTATTGAGTCAATTTACATGCTATAATAAAGCAGTAAAACACACCACAATACATATAGTATCATACACTTAAAGGTAGTAACACATTAGCAACAACAACCAAGCACAACATGCTGACATCATAGCACATCAAACACGCATCCAAGCACAACGAGCTACTAGTATAGCAACAACAATTCATGTAGTAATAAAACGTGTGCATAGGTATGTTATACCCATGATCCTCACTATGGGATCATTCGAGCGTTTGTGTTTTCATTCTTTTCTCTTGTTCCCTTAAGTGTATTTCCTTCCTATTTCCTTGCACCAGGTCTGGGGATATAGTTTAGATCCCGTGACCATCTCATGTAAGTGCTAATCTTTCCTTGATTAGTTAAGGTTCATTTGTGAATTCTCTTACCACCACTATCGAAAAGCGCCTTCTCCATAGCCAGTCCTCCCTTTCCGGCGTCATGCGTCGAGAACGCGGGGTCACTTCAATACCCCAGTATGGGTTCCTTCAACAGGTATTTTACTATTCATTATCGTTATAAGTTCGACACCATAGTGGGTGTCGTTAGAAGTCCTCTATAATTTAAGAGGAGTGTTCCTAATATATAGTTCCTTGTTGGTTTACGCAATTCGTTGTGTTTCATCTCAAATTCCATAAACGCGAAGGGAATAAACTACTGTGTGCGCGCAATGATATACAACAATGATGTAGGAATCATACAACATGAAAAACAAGCAATCCAATTCCATGCTTTGATCTTAAAGTCTTTTCACATAGAGCAACACCACACAAGCCGTGTAACACGGAAACATACGAACCACACATGTCCATACCTTATTCAGAAGTAAGAGTCGTCTCACACACAGAATCCCGGTTGGCGTCCTTTATGGCCCTAACGTTAATTAACAACATATCAGTTTATGATTTCATGTGCAACGTTGTGACATTTTCCTTAGCTTATTTTATGCTAACGTGTGAAACTCCCTAAGTGGGTCTTTAAATGCTTAGTTCATATTAACTCTGGAAACCTCCCCACATGCTAACCTTAGACTTAATCTAACTCCTAGAACACTTATATCGTCATATTACACGTTACTTAGCCCTTTCCTCTAGCTAATGCTTTAGAGTATTATAAGCATTAACATGTAACAAGTTTACCTAAAGTGGATTTTAATTCCCCCCCCCCCCCCCCCCTAAGATGTATCCCTTCCTTAACTAAATAGGTACGGTTTAAGCTCATTAACAACACCATAAAACTCCTCGAAATCTTCCGGAACTCACTTACACCGAGGCTCAAAGGTTTCACCTGAAATAAAGTTCTTGTATATAACCTTAGCTTATCACACTTTTAACGTATCAACCTGATGTCTAATCCTCCCAAAATGTTTCACCAACCTAGCTAAATGTATTAGCATATTTTGGGTTCATTTTTAAACCAACACCGCACTTTTAACACCTCTGAATAATGATCATACAGAGGCACAAACTTCAGAAAACTGAAACATCAAATCTGTACATACTTCCATTCCAACCTCTCTTTTAATGCCTTAGATTGATTTATAATTTTTCCCAAAGTGTTCACACTCTTAGGTTGATGCATTAGCCATGTTATAAGTTCATTTCCAGATCATTTCAACACCCTTATACCAACTGTATCACAGTTATACAGAAACAACAACTTCCAGAGAAACTGAAAGCACAGTTTGTATATCTCTTCTTTAAGCTCTCTTTTAGTTCATTAATCTGCTTCTAATTCCACCCAAAACTTTCACCCAACTAGATAAGTGTATTAGGGAGGTTTCAAACTCAAAACCAACACAAAACAACTCTGTCAACACCTCTGAATGTTCATTATACAGAAATCAGAAAGTGCAGAAAACTGAAAACACCAATTCTGTACAGCTCCTCCTTAAGCTTACTTTTAGGTTATAAATCAGTTTCCAAATCTTCCCAAAGTTTTTACCCAACTAGCTAGGTGTATTATGAATGTCTTAAAATCAAAACTAAGTCAAAAACAATACTGTTATCACTTCTGAAAACCCACTTTACAGAAACTGTAACTGCAGAAAAACTGTAAACTCCAGTTTGGTACAGCTCCTCTTCAAACTTTCTTTCAGTCCATAAATTGGTTTCTAATCTCACCCAAAATTTTACACAACTAGATAATTGTATTAGGAAGGATTTGAACTTAAAAACAACTCAAAACAAGTATATTAACATCTCTGAAAGTTGATTCTACAGAAGACAGAAGCTGCAGAAAAACTGTAACAGCATTCTGTGTGACTCTTCTTCAATCTTTCTTTTAGGTTTTGTTGTCTGTCTTCTAATCCCTCCCAAAGTGTTTATAACTTCACTTAAGTGTATTAGGTATGTTTAGGTTCATTAACCACTCAATAAATCCCTTATAAACCCTCTGTAATTCGTTTATACATAAGCACCTATTACAGCAAGCTGAAACTCGTTTTTTTTTTTGTTCCCCCTTATTTAACTTCGGTTTTAGTTCTCTTGGACAGATTTATGACCTTCCCAGAGTGTATACCCACTAGGTAATAGTATTAGGAAGGCCTTGGACGTAGAACAACTCAAAATAAGGCTGTTAACATCCCCGAAAATTGGTTTTACAGAAGCTGTAAATTGCAGAAAACCGAAATCTGAAACTATTGCATTGTTCTCTTCAGTTGTTCTATTTCTGCTATTCAACCCATCTCCTAACTTCCCAAACTTGTTTAGTTACTCTTTTATGTGTTTTAATACAGTTTTAACTTTAAAACAACCCATGGCACAGGGACTACTCTTCTGAAAGTCATTTACACAGAGTCCTGTGAAATTGAAAGCTACTGCACTAGAGTTGATATTTTATTTCTCTTCTGTTTTGCTTCTCAGTCATTGATCTGGTTTCTTCAACATCCCAGGCTTATTTACACTTAGTCTATTATGTTAGCCAGGTTCTTAAGTTTATCACCTAACCATTCCCACTCTCTTAACCCACCTGTATTACTGTTATACTGAAACACAACTGCAGAAATCTGAAACAACCCTATGTGCATCCATTCCTTCCTACTTCTGTTTTAATGCACCGAACTGATTCCTAATTTTTGTTCCACATGTTTATAAACCTCATTAGGTGTATTAGCTAGCTCTTAAGTTTGTTGGCAAGTCTTCACAATCCCCTATACTTACTTTGTGACAGTTATACAGAGGTGACCATGTTACAGAAACTCTGAAAACACAGTTTGGGGTACCTTCTCCTTCATCTCTATTATTATTCATTAACCTGTCTCCTAGTTACAAACGGGTACACTTGCTTAACTCCCTCCTTAGCATGTCTTGGGTTCCATTCTTAGGCTATTACAACACTCTCAATGCTTCTGGGAATCGCCTATACAGAACCCAAGTTCCAAAAACTGAAACAACCATCTATCTGTTTCTTCTTGTTTTCATGTTTCTGTTTAGTGCCACTGACGTTTAAGCTTCTCAAAATGTTTTACTAACCTAGCTGCAGCTTTTAGCTATGACTTGAGTTCATTTTTAAGCCACTATCACACTCTTAGCACCTTAGGAAGCTAGGCATACTGAACACAAAACAGAAACTGGAATTGAAATTTGATATGGCTATTTCAATTTTCTTTTTTTTTTCCTTCTGTTGCTTATCCTGACTTTCGATTTCCTTACTGACTACTAACTCTCCCACCTATTTCCTCATTGATCGAGTGTGTGATAAGGCTTTTGAATTCAAAAGCAGACCCATGACAGACCGCTGAAGTTACTTGCAATCTCCCTAACCTGAAATGAAAGAAAACTAGGAAACTGAAACTTGAACTTGTGTGTTTCTTTCCCATACCTCCATTTAGTTAGTAGTTTAATTGACTTCTAAACTTCCCAACGAATGTACCAACTTAGTTGGGCATACCAGTGGTGCTACAGATTTATTATCAAGCCTCTACAACTTCCTTAACCCCCCTGAAATTTGTATACACAGAGGACAAATGTCTCAGAAAATCTGAAACACTTGAACACTAATCTGTTTTTTTTTTTCCGGTTCTCTTTCCTTTCTTTGTTCCCGATTCGACTCCCATTCCATCTTACAGACTTACTTAGGTGCATTAGCTAGGTTTTGGGTTTATCAATAAGCCAGAACAACCCTCCTATACTACTCGTACTTTAGTTACACAGAGGAAAGAATTACGTAAAAGAACTGAAATAGGATCAGTTCACTCGTTCTTGAACCTTGCTGGTTGCTGGGTAAATTAACTTCTCATTCTCCCAAATGGTTTAGTTACTGAGTTAGATGAGTTAGCAAGGCTTTAAATCCTTAAATCACTCACGAAATCCCTTATAGCCCTCTGAAATACTGTCATACAGAGAGCATACGTTTCAGGAAACTGAAACATACGCTATGATGTCTTGCCCTCCAGCTCATTTCTTTATTCAGGAATTGGCTTCCGATCTTCCTCACTTTGCTCTAGCCATTTAGTTACACTCTTAATGTGAAAACTTCAGAAGTGGCCCCAAATACAAAAGTAAAACTCTGAGAAGTTGGAAAACAGAAGACACCAGCAGATTTCAGAACTGAACTGAAATCTCACACTTGATAACTTCACTTTGCTGTCTTCTGTTGACACATGGTTCTGGTTTTTTTTTTCTACTTCACCTCTATTGTCCAACTACCTAGTTAAACGTCCGTATAGTTTTAAATTTTTAAAACAGACCCAAAATCACCTTGATGACTCTACTGCAACATCCCGATACTGCAAGTTAATATTACAGAACTGCAGTGGTTATCAGATCACACTGGACAGGTTGTTCTCGTCTACTGCTCATATATCCAGTTAGGGATATCTCACGTAGTTAAGTGTTTTCTTAAGGTTATAATCTCCAAAACAACTTGTGTTACTTACAGTTTCATCCTCACACTGAAACTAGGATATGGAACACGCTGAAACAGAACTGAAGTTTGATCTGGTGTCCTCTCCTCTTCTGTCTTTCTTCTTTTCATTCAGTTAAGTGTTTTAAATTCATTAATGACCACTACCCCGCTCTACCACTCCTGGAGATGGTTGTACAGAAGAATACCACTACCAGACACTAGATTGTTACAACTTAACTTGACCGATTGTGTATTTTTTTTTTTATGCACTGTTAAATGTAGCTACGAGTTTGATAAGCACAAGGGCTTCAGGTCAGTCTTTACCTGGTGGACTCTTGACGCTAGGTGGAGTTTCCAGGCTTGGCACTCATCAGTAATGGTCTGGGGGGAAAAAGATCAGGTGTTAGGCCATTGTCCTAACCAGAGAAACGTGGAAGGGAGTTACAGAAACTAGAAACCTGTTTTTTTTTCTTTCCTCAAGGTCTTACCTTGCTCTGCTGTTGGACTTCTCCTGCTGTCTCTTTTGAGGTGCTAGTTTTTCTTTTTGTGTATTGGTAAGATGCAGCTCAACAAGGATGTCCGCTTGTAAGCTGGGATAGAAGGAAGTCCGGGTGGCTGTTTTTGTTGAGGTTTAATGCAACAGAAAGGAAGGAAACAAGGAAGAATGACAGAGGCTTACCTCTGATGCTGTCACTTGCTCTTCCTATGCTAACTCTCCACCGAAATGCAGTTTGCGCACTGGTGCTGTTGTGGTTTCATGAAGAAGGGAAGACCAGGTAACTAGGCTTCGGGCGTGAGAAAGAAAATGGGGGAAGGAGCATGCAATCTGCTGACTAAAGCTGGAGTTGGAGTTTGCACCGGTTCTTGGCGGGGGGGACAAGCAGGTATGGAGATAAAAGAAGAGGGAGTTAATATATTGTGGTCTGTAGTCCAACGATGCGAGACACAGAAGGGTGGCGTGAAAAGAGAAAAGAAGGAGAGGTGAGGGTGGGATTTGTATTCTGCTCTAGTACTGGTGACTGACTATTTGTTACTACTGCAACCAATGTCGATGGTGGAGCAAGAAGAAAGAAAAAAAAAAAAAACATGGTGGGGGCATTATGTCTGGTATTAACCGGTGGACTTCCTAGCCTACTAGTGTATTATTGTTTTGTGTCCACAAGTGGATTTACTTACCGAGTCGAGCATAGCTCAATCGGTTAAGGCATTCACCGGAGGTTCAAGAGATACGAGTTCAAACTCGCCATGAGCACAATTTGCTCTCTTTTTTTTTTGTATAAGTAATTCATATGCCTTTTTCGTGCAGTTATATATCCATGTATACATACGACTCTTCTATGTTGTCGCGGTTTTAGTTAAAGTTGTATGTTGGTATATGTATTTTCATACACGTATATATATATCGTACGCGACTGTATTTTTTTTTCTTTCTCTTGTTTTTGTATAAGTATACATTATTATTTATATATATATGACTATATATATATCGTGTTATTATATTTTGTAACGGAGTTATGCGACGTTATCATTTTGACGTATCATTTTATTACAAGCGTTATGGTATCGTATCGTTACGTACATATATTTTTTGCACATAATTTAATTTAATCTTCCTAACTTAAAGTGGTAATTACTCGTTGGGTATTTCAGTAATGCATAATAGACTAAATTGGTATGTGGTTTGATCGATGATGAAATTTCGAATGGAAACCATGGAGAAAATTTGATCGGAAAAAACTCACGGAATTGCATAACGGGAGAATCCAATCGAGAATTCTGGAAAACGTTATTTCATGTGCGGTTCAGGTATGCCACTTCTCGAACCAACTCGCACCAACTGAGAGAGATTTGATTCATGTAACTATCACAATCCAAACTAGACATGTAACTCTAGATGTTAGTGGAAGAATCATTGATTTTGATGAAACTAGGGAGAAAGTTTACAGATCTCACAAGATCCGTGTTTACCTAGTTGATTTCGGGATGAACTGGGCAGAATTACCGCCGGACCGAGTGCACCTTTAGACAGATTTTATCTCCCAACCCAGTGCGAATCAGCCTTGGCCATCAACATGAAAGTTATAGAGGAATTAGAGTTCTTCAAAACGAGCTAAAGAACACGAAATTTGGCTTAGAAACGAAGAAGTTATGGCGAGACGAAGTTTACCCGATTTCAGGAAAAAACTGGAATTCTGGGTTACGCAATCGCGAGGAGCTAACTTTGGATCAATTTTCCGGTCATTGTAGAAGGAGTTAGATGATGTGTGAGTAATGGTTGGAAAGATGAGATTAAGGAGAAGAGAATGAAACAGACGGCATACCAAATGGTGGAGTAGAGCAGGAGATATAGGCGTTTCAAATTCGACCCTCGACATGCCAAAACTGTCGAAAACTGGGACTGTTCAGTGGTAATGCCTGGCTGACTGACACGTTAGCATTTCTCAAATTTTGGCTCTAAACTTCAATCTATCATAACTTTGGCTAGGATGGTCCGTTTTTAACGTTCTTTTTATCGATCTTCATGGTTTTTCATAACCTATTTATTGGTATAGGTTTCATGTCCTGGTTTTGACCATTCTCAAAAAGTCAACTCTAGCAAGGCTTAATAAGCTTTAAGGTTTCTAGAATTTATATTGACTTTTATGTTTCAAAACAATGTTCCAACACTTCCTAAAATCTTTATAATATATTTGGAGTGTTTAGAAATTTTTCCAAGATTTATTGACTTATAAATCTTATTATTAAATTCATAATACTATATAAATGTATAATAATTAGGGTTAAATAGGAGAAAACCCCTAAATAATTTCACAATTCCATATAATAATTTAATATCCATACCATAAGTTAATATTAATAGTATTATTTATGGTTTAATAAAAGAAATCCCCTAAATTAATTTAAATTAATTTAGGGGTATTTCACTTGCAAGGTGACAAACATTCAGAAAAACACATTGGCATACAAGCCGGTGTAATCCGGTAGTACACAGGTTGCAAGAAAACCATACCTGTCACCAAGGTCCACTCTAATGTGTCCTCTTATGTTCCTCGAACAATTCTCGACAACTGGTAACATTACAATTGTTTCCATTAACATCGGGATAATACGATTCTTTAACGACTAGTGTGCCATAGTTAATCCCGTTAACTAGTTAAATAACTTCACATTTATAACTTGTTTTACTTTCAAATTTTACTACAACTTTTCACCCACTTAATTGTCATTATAACTCACCTAACATGTCTTAAACAACCTTATAACATCATTACCTATCAATCCTCATCATTACATGTCATTTTATAACCTTAACATTTATATCATCTTACTTAACTTAATCTTGTAAGTCCTTATACAATTATTTTTCTAATCATCAATACCCCCTTAATGGCATACCACAAATACCACTTAACATTCTTAAAATTTAATTTTTTTAAGGTCCGACCGACCCACCCTGGGTAGGTCGCCTGGGTGGGTCGGGTGCAGAGAGCATCTGAGTTCACAGTTTCAGCCCGACCAACCCAGGCTGGGGTCGGTCCCCTGGGTAGGTCAGCTGCAGAAACTTCTCATACATTGTCAAACTTTCTCCAAACTTTTCCTCAAGTTCATTATTATCCTTTACAATACATTATTTTTCCCTTGTTTACCAAATCTTGCACAAGTCTTAAATACTTCACATAACAGAACTTTGGTGTGTATAAAATACCCATTTGATTTCTAAATCCTCCAAGACCATTCCTAGGTCATCCTAGGACTCATGAACACCTTAATTCACTTTCCTTCACCAATTTAAACCTTAACCATTCCTTGTACAACCTATGTCACAATACTTCACCAAAACACTTAAAACTCCTTGTCTATTAGCCAAATTTTGGCATGGTTTCACTAGCACATTGCTACACCAAAACACATAGATTTTCACCTTTAAATCATCAAGAACACTTAAATCCTCAAGAACACTCTTACACACTAAACTTCACCAAAATTACACTACATCATAATATAGTGCATAACTTAAATTGCTTGGCACTTAGGCCCTTAAATAACATGGCTCTTAGGCCCTTAAATTGCATTAAGCTTAAACACTGAATTTCCCACATATTAATTGCCTTTAACCTGCAAATACACACAACATTACATATTCCCTTAACAACCTTCTTGTGGATATTTTACTATCTCATTTCCCATTGGCTCTTTAGGTAGGTTTAATAAGAAATTCAAGCTCATTTTCTTACGGCATAAAACTCCATTAGGTTAGGTTATTTACCTCTTCTCTTTCAAGACTTCCCACTTGTTTTTCTTTGTTATTTCTTAATTGAAAACCGGCAAGGAAGCTTGATCACTTGTCAACATTCTAACCAACACATAAATAAGGGCAATGAGCATTAAGCATTATACCTAAGCTTATGAATAAACCCTAGATTAACACAAGTGTTTTAAACACTAAAATGGATATTTACCTTGGATTTGAATGAGAATTTGATTAAGTAGCAAGAGAGGACTCCACCTAGTCCTTTGAAGTTTGGAATGAAGCTAAACAAAAGCAAGAGAAGACACCATTACAAGGTGATTCTTGGCCATGAATAAAAATGAGAGGAAATGCTAGTTTTCTTTGACTTTTATTACCATAGAACCAAGAAGAACAACAAGGTGCAAGAAATGGAGCTTTTCCTCCATCAATTGAGATTCTCCCGTGGAATCAAACTTGAGCTCTTGAAGTTTTTGAAAAGAGAGGATGAAAGGCCTTGACTCAACTAAGACAAATATGTGCTTAGTTTTTGATTTGGAGCAATATTGAACATTTGGTGAACAAATGAAGTTGGAGAAGAGAGGTGCTGTAGCAAGAACGAGATTGGTTGGGAGAATGGAGGAAGAACAGGTGGGAAAAAGAGAGAATGAAGAAAGGAGGTGAGAGGTAAGCTTTTGTTAAGTATTTTGACTTATAAAGGTAAATAGTAACTTTACTTTATTTCTTTTCTTTTCTTTAGTTGGCTGGCTAGGTTGGTGATTCACCACCACTAAAACCGTGCCCCCTTCCATAATAAGGATATTATGGTCTTTGTTGACCATTTAACTAATTAAAGTTGACTTAAGTCAAAACTAGCACTATTTGAGCACTATTCACTAATTAAGGCACATATTTGTGAAATTTTGGTTTCCCATTGATTTAGGCTTCCTAATGTTATACTAAGTAGTACACATGTTGATTAAAGAGTAATGATGGACAATTAGCCACTCAAAACTCATTTCCAAGACAATTTTTCAAAAATGTGCTTTAAGGCTCCTTAAAGCACATTTTGTGTTTAACTTGTTTTCAAGCTTGGTTTTCTTTAGGAATTGATTTAACATGTTCATTAGCATGTTAATAAGGTCTAGGAATGACCTTTAGGTCTTATGAAAGGTTACACCAAGTCTAGGGCAAGTATTTGCTTAAATTGACTTTATGGTGTTTTCTTGTGTTTTGTTTGGTTTAAATTGTCTACCAACGTTTCTTAAGGACTTTATTAGCCTTATTAAATCATAATTGAATATTATTAAGTATTGGTAGGCTCTTTCGGTCCTAACCAAGTTCATTCCAAGCTTAGAACATGTTTTGCTCAAACTGTCTTAGTAGTATTTTACTGTGTTTACTATGGTTTAAATTGTTCACTAATGTTTCCAAGGCACTTCTTAGCCTTTACATACCATAGTTTAATAGTTAAATAACATATCAAGGTTTGGGGTATTTCACATCCTCACTCGGGTGTCACATGTCATTACTCACCCATGTGAGTAAAGAAGCAGGAACGAAATACAATACTTAAAAGAAAAATTACATCCCCCACCCATGATGTTTGGTGAAATTACACAGCCCACCCACGAGGTTTCAAAAATTACTTTGCCCACCCATGTGGTTTCCTCTATTTTACATCCGGTAACCTTTCTAATATTTGATCAACTTAAAAGATGCTTAAATGTTGTCCAAAATTGATGAACTTTACATGAACGATGCTAAGGTGTTATATTTTTGTCCAATGTCAAATCCAATGTTTTTAAAGCTCATATATGACCTGTGGGACCCAATGAAAACACGTTGACATGTCACATGTTTCATTGGGTCTCACGGATCACATATGAGCTTAAAAAACTATAGATTTCACGTTAGACCAAAATATAGCACCTTAGCATCGTTCATGTAAAGTTTCATCAATTTTGGACAACATTTAAGCATTTTTTAAGTTGATCAAACATTAGATAAGTTGTCGGATGTAAAATAGAGTAAACCACATGGGTGGTGTTATACCCAAAATTTTGACCCCCGCTGGTTAGGGTCTATGAGGTTTTGGTGTTGTGAGGGGCGTTTCAATCAAGTGATGAGAGATTCCGGCTCGATTGGCGCATTCTAGGGCATGGGGAGCAGTTTCGTCACTGTCAGGGGCGTTTCGTAATTTTTAAGGCTCCCGAGACCTCCTATAGGCTTTCTCTCTCCTCCAAAAGATGCCCAAATCAGCTTGAAATGCTTTGAAATTTTAACCCATGATATAGGATGACATTTTAATCATAATTGTGTTGGAATTTTGATTTTTCGAATTTCCAATAATTTTCTAGCAATTTCTGACTGAATCTACGAGAAATTGAATTTAAAAATATTCCAACATTTAAAAAATTCGATTCCACTTCAGAAAAATCATAATTGCCATCCTTGACACGTGGTTAAAATTTCACAGCAAAATTCCTTTGGGAAGTCATTTAATGAAAATGCCAAAAAATCTTACTTTTACTAGATTTTCTTTATCTTTAAGAAAGTCTATATAAAGGGATAGGACTTTTGATGAAATCAGAATCTCATAAGCTCAAGAACCCTAGGAAGTCAGAAAGCATAGCCTCCTCTCTCTCTCACGTTTTTCAACACCCGGGCACCCGAATCATACCGAAAATCCCCCGAAATCACCATCTAAACTCGTTTTCCAATCCCCAAAGAACCAATAATCATCAAAACCCCACATAAACACCACCAAAACATGAAGAACAACAAGAACAACCAACAACCAGAAGCTTGGTTCAAAAATCTTTCGGGTCTGCCATCAACTGGGCACTTGACGAATCCCGGTGTGAAGAATCATTGTAATTCCGGAGGTAAAATAGGTAGAAATTCCACTTTCCTATCTCCTTACAACTTTGTCAGTCTTCAATCAAATTTTGGGCTCAAACTAACCTTTTTACGCTTCTGTATTGCTAATTGCTTTTGCTTCAGCCTTGTTACTTGTTTGCTAAGTTTCGTGTTAATTTTGATTTCAAATTGAGTTCTTTCAATTACTAACGTGTTTATAATCTTTCAGGCTACATACCTATAAAATTTGAGTCGAAAACACCGTCGGGAACCGCCTGAAAACCCCTGTCTGTGGGTGGTCCGGGACCTCGGACCTATGGTCCGAGACCACGGACGGGTTGTCCGTGGCCACGGACACCCACGGACGGCGGCGGGATTTTAAAATTTCAAAACTTAGGTTTTTTTTTAAATAATGTCCGGGCCCACGGACAACTTGTCCGTGGCCCCGGACTTTTCAAATTTTCTTTTTTCTTAATTTCGACTTTTCTGTATAATTAGGTTAACTGGGGTCCGTGGTCTCGGACCTGGGGTCCGTGGCTACGGACATAAACAAAATTTGACCTAATTCTGCCTCCAAAACCCTAGTTTAGATATTTTCAGTTTCCACTGTTATTTTCAGTAAAAAAAAATGCTTAAAAACATAAAAAAAAACAGAAGCCCGCGCACTTAGGTTAAAACGACTTCGTAATAAGCCGTAAATAAACTAAGTAGAGGAAAAACGACTTCTAGGAGTAATGAAAGTAATTGAACCCTAAATAAGTCGAATACCAAGCCCCCAAACCCGAACTCTACCTTTCCTAATTTACTCTAGGTTAAAATTAGGTGGCGACTCATAATAGGTTCCAGTGAGCTAGCTTAGGTTTTAATAATTATTGTTATACAACATAGTTATTAACCTTAGGTTATGAGTGGACCTAAAACCCGGTTAGATCCTAATCAATTTAATCAACATAGGATAGGGTTTAAAATCGAGGCTCACACGTGGGCAAAGTAATTTTTGTAAACTTGTGGGTGGGGTGTGTAATTTCACCAAACATCATGGGTAAGGGATGTAATTTTTCCTACTTAAAGCTATAACCGCAGTAATGTACGAGATATTTACAACCACTAAACATATTAATCCAAAGTCGAATATACAAGACAAATGAGGGACTATTATATCCCAAATACTCACATCCCGCACTTCGGCTTTAACGCGATCACAATCCTGAAAATGGTTGCGGTGTATGCTCAGCAAACGCTGAGTATGCTAGGCATGACTCTAGACCTTTTCGGTCACTAAGGTCATTTAACCGTCTTAACATGAGATTGATTTCATGCTGTACTGGTTTATAGTTTATAATAAATACTATAAATAGCATAAGTAAACACCAAAATATTCACTACAACTCACAAGCAACATTTGCATAAACAATAAGTAATAAATGAGTGCGATAAAATGCGTAGTCGCTTTAACGAACGGTATTTGTATTTATAATCACATTCGGCCTCCCAGGCCCCATTGTACATCATCACTTATATTGTTATCATCAGTTGGTTGTCATGTTAGGACAACCTAAGTTAACTTTTGATGGACAGTCGTCCCACGTAAACACAAAGGTGCTTATTTTGCCAAGGGTCCGGAGGCCCCGGGACTTCCACTGTGCCTAATAAAGGCATCCTTAAAATAGGCGGGAGTCATGTACCAACAGTAGGTACCATCTGACCAACGATCTATGTAGGCTCGTTTGGAATTTATCTAGAGTGGACCCGACGGGTAAACACTTAAGTGATCAATATGCGCAACCAGTTAGTCCGGACTACACTGGATTTTCCATCTCATACACAACTCTCCATCATAAGATTAATTATGTAATCAAATACCTAAAGTAATATCTTAGGTTGGAGAATTCATTTTAGTATAGCTGCCTTCGAGGGCTTACGTAAATACCTAGAAGTAATCTAGGTGTCGTTTCTGTTCGAGACCCATCTAGAGACCGGTATAGTCGTGTCTCGTTCCTAAGTGTTTTACTTAGGTTAATGTGATAAATATATTTGTTCGTACTTAGTAATTAATGACCACTTCACTTCATACTCGTGTATGTATATTTATATAAGTCGATCTATAGTCGACATAGCATTAGTCCAAAGGACGTTCACGCATAACAGATAATGCGAAAGAATACGAGTAAGTAAATCACGTAATATTTCATGCATACATAAAATCACACATATCGCTCTTGGCAATTTAAACACATAATGTCTGACCCAAGGAAACCCTCAAGATGGTCAGACCACACCAATAACATACCGTACAACGTAATAAACGCTAGCGTATATATTGCGCTCGTCCGGCGTTCCTCGTAGCTCTACGATCTGGAATATACACATCACTATAAGTTAATCCCTAAGATTAACCAAATTCGGTATTTCCGGATAAACGTCACACCCGAAAGTTAACCCCCCTTATCTTGATAGTTGAGTTGGTTCGGGTTTTCGTATGATCGGGTTTAGTTAGCTTCTTCGGTCTCGTTACGATACTCGTAACTCGTAGTATTTTTCTACTACTTAGGTTAATTCCTTATAACCCATGACGTTCATGCATAGGTTAGTAGCTTTGATTTATGTATATATTTCTATACTTAACTGTATATCATGTGTATGTATATACTTACTCAAGTGTATAACATATAGTTTATGTTTACACTTTATTAATGACCATGTTACATGTAATGTCTTTATCTCATGAACTCTCATTTTATGTGTGTTGGTAAACTTGGTTAGTTTATTCCAAGCATAGAAGTTATAACATTCATTATAATAAATTGTATTATATAATTCTCTCATAATATAAACCCTTATTTTAACATTAGAATTTTCTCTATGTTTAATAAATTATTTCCACCTTATAACCTTCATCATTTACTACTATATGGTTCCCAACCATACAGTATAATCCATTATTTCATATACTCTTATTTATATATACACATATGAATTATAATTCATTTATCAATGATATTTCTTATCATTTTATGTAAGGTCAATCTCATTTAGTTGTGTTATTTTACACATTCTCATATTAAGATTATGATTATAATGTTATGTAACATTATAGTATGTTATTAAACTTCCAAAGTTTATTTAAATACCCCACCTTATTTTATAATTCCATTTATTCACCATTAGTCACATTATTTCATGTGAACATTCATACTTATACTAGTTTCATTTAATCACACTAATACCATATAATTATTATAACACTTATATCATTATAGACTATAGTCTAAAATTCGATTCCTAACTTGTTAATTCTCGCAACAGTTTAAATACCCCCACCTTATTTTATAATTCCATTTATTCACCATTAGTCATATTATTTAATGTGAACATTCATACTTATACTAGTTTCATTTAATCACACTATACCATATAATTATTATAACACTTATATCATTATAGACTATAGTCTAAAATTCAATTCCTAACTTGTTTAATTCTCCCAACAGCCCATTTATTTCATTAATTATAGTTTGACCACATAACATTATATTAATGTTACAATTATATTATTATATCATATAATATGATATTTCTACTTTATAATATAATTGACCTATAGTTTTCATATAGGTTTATTTAATTGCCGAGAAGGCCCTTATGGTATAATCTATATTCTTTCAACTCCCCCACAGTTTCTTTATTACAATTTCACCATATTACTTATGTCATGTTACATATAACATATATTATAACATTTATTCATCTAACATGTAATCTATGGTTATATTTATTTATAATTGCCGAACAGACCCCATGGTCTGCCAAGGTTTATTTCACAACCCCACAACTTTTCTTAATTACTAAATGACCCCACATTTTATCCAAACTTTATATTATCTCATATGAACTATATATTATACATATGTAATTATATAACTCCAAATAATCCTCTAAAAATCACCAAAATTTTCCAAAAAGTATTCTAGGCTGTTATAATCATATTTTATACCCAAATCTTTTGGTAATTACAAACTTACTGATAAGTGTCCAAATGAGCATGATTTATAGGTGTATTTCATGTATAATATTAGCACTTTTCTTGCTCATTTCTCCACTTCGGTTAGTTTTCCTCTAGTTTATGTTTTATTGTTTATCTCACAAAATTATTGGTTTAACATGAGGAAAACCAAGCCGGGAGTGAAGTAGACAAAGAGACGAACGCGTAGACGCAAACGGCTCAGAAAACGGACTTATAACGAAGAATGTAGAGCCGATTGAAGATTGTTATATATATATAAATATATAGTATACATAATATCGGATGAGAAGGGGCCGAGACGTCCGCACCCATCAATTGCAACCGCGAGGCGGACGAGGCATAGGCAACCGCGAGGCGGACAACACAGAGGGTACCGCCTCTTAACAGGCGGACGACACTAAGGCTACCGCCTCTTAACTCGCGGACAACACAGAGGCTACCGCCTCGCGGACGTTGAAGGAGGTTACCGCCCCATATTGAGCGGTCTTGGTGGCGGACGTGAGAGCAGCAACCGCCACTTATTGGGCGGTACCAACAGGCGGACACCAACAGGACCGTGACTAATTATCAGTCGCGACTATCTTCTTCGCGCCGTCGTCGTCTGCAACTCGCCCGACTCGCCCGCAACTTATCCATCTACTCCGCACGCGTATTCAGTCTGTCCCCTGCGCAATCAATGAAGCAATCAATGCTCTTCTTCATCTGCAATCAAATTCGTACGGATCCAAACCTCTATATAAACCCAGCACCATAACTGCATAAAAACACACCACGCACGACGGGAGTCTGAAGAATATTTTCACCACACTCATCCATATCCATTCGCTTCCATTTAATTCTCTCCGTAACACACATCAGTCCACACTCACGCAGTAACAAAAGAAATAGAAGAGCAGCAGTGAGAGGAGAGCAGACCAGTTCTTCCTCTGAATTAATGTCAAAATCTATCTGTGTAATCTTCTTATCTCCGTTAATGTCTGAGTAATTTTCTTTTGTATCCTAGGATGGGGGTTTGATTTCTAATATTACGTAAATTAATATTTATCACCTGTTTCTCTCATTTAACTTGTTTTAATTCCTTTCAACTAATATTGCTAAATGCTTTGCGCGACAAACGACTGCATTTATTTGGTAACTATCAACATATGATTTTGAGATAGTCTAGGTACCACAAAGGAATTAATCTTAGTATTTACACTCCGGACTGAGCAGGAAAATATTAAGGCTTTTATTAAGAGTTCGTAACTGACAATTATTAACTCTAATAGGCAATAAATAATTGAACGGTTATAAATATGTTTAAGTAATTTAGGAAATTCCCCCGCTATCCTAGGATACATTTTTCCATTCACATCATTAATTCACCTTTTTACTGTTTTTATTATATTTGCACTGATCAAACAACAAATCAAGCTTGCCTCCGGCTAAACCCCTTTTTACAGTTTTTAAGTAACTACCAAGACTAGGATAAATTGAACAATCTCCCTGTGGATACGACACTTGTTTTACTAACTACGACCGGGATTTGTTTGCAGCCCGACGTTTATAATTTGAGTTTTTAATTTCTTTCTTTTAATTTTACACCAGTTTAACCACTCAGAATTAACCTTCTACAAATTGGCGCCGTTGCCGGGGAGATTGATTCCATCAATTTCCCTAGTTTCCGGTAGTTCACTCGCTGTATTAAAATAATCTGTTAATACTATTAAATTGTTAACCTCGGACATCTGAATTGGACATCGGACTTCTGACCTGACTTGGACATTTGACTTCGAACTTTGGACATCTAACTCCTAACATCTTAATATTATTGTCATTTCGTTCCATTGTCATTTCTTTCCATTGTCCCTAACTACTAACTTAAAATTTCCTGTCATTTCTTTCCATTGTCCTTAACATTTCATTTCCATTGTCCTTAACATTTCTTTCCATTGTATACTAACTACTAACTTATAATTTCTGTATACTAACTCCTAACTTTAATTTTCTGTCATTTCTTTCCCTTGTCATTTAATATTCTGTCATTTTACTCTTGTTAAAAAAAAAACAAAAAAAAATATATCAGTGTGTTAACTAACGTTTATCAGCCTAACCAATATCTCTGCCTTTCTTTTCTATTTACTAACTAATTTTGCAGCTTCTGACAAACCACAAGTTATCTTCTGTGCATGCCAAATACTCGAACCCGAGGCTCTCCACCTATCAGTCCGAGCCCCGAACCCGAGCGCACTTTATTACAAGCACAAAGAAACCTGAGAAACCAAGCCATGGCCAATAACGAAGTTATAAATGAAATAGACCATGCAAATCAACCAGAACACCGTGCCCTATCTGATTATCACCAACCGAACACCGAAGGAAGAGCATCAGCCATAGTTCTCCCTGAACTAACACCAGAAGAAGCCGGACGTTGGGTTTTCAAAACCCACTACATCACCGCCGTCCGGGATCTAGGCAAGTTTAGTGGAGCGAACCCAGATGAAGCCCCAAATCATCTGAGTCTCTTCCTAGACTTCTGCAATTCTTTGGTCAACCGGCAATGTCAAAGAAAGAATCCGTCTACAACTTTTCCTCACTCATTATCGGATTCAGCAAACGGTGGTACCGAAGCCTTCCCTCCCGATCAATCACCACATGGCTGCAAATGGCCCAAAAATTCCTTGCCAAATACTACCCAACCAGTAGAACAAGGCAATTGATCGGTGAAATCAACACTTTCTGTCAGGAGCCGGGAGAAACGTTGTACGACGCATGGGACAGATTCAAAGATATGCTAATGAAGTGTTCCCACCATGGTCTTGACGATCAATCCCTCTGCCTGTCATTCTTCAACGGTCTGGATGATGGGAACCGACTACTCGTCAATTCCTCTGCAGGAGGAAGTTTCATGATGAAATCTCCTAAAGAAGGAATGGACCTTCTCGAAACCATGACGAGCAATACAAGACAGTGGACGAGATCCAAAGGAAGAACGCCACGAGCAGCAGGCCTACTCCATGTTGAGCCTACAGATCATTTATCAGCTCAGATCTCGTCCCTTGCAAAGATGGTGGAAAAGCTAACAACATCACAAAACGAAATTGTAAAAACAATAGCTTCCCACCTACAAGTTCACCACCAGCTCCACCTACAGAAGGATGTGTCATATGCGCCGGTCCTCATGAAACCATCATGCGAAGGCAAAGGCCAGTACGAGGAAGTACAATTCATAGGAAACCGCCCCGGTAATTCCTACAACAATAACATCAACAACAACTATCCATGGAGAAATCACCCGAATTTCTCATGGAAAAATAATGATCAAACCAAGGAGGGCAGAACAACAATTCCAACACCTATCAGGGGAACAGACCCCAACCAAATTCTAATATGGGTTATAGAGCACTAGGTGCCCCTCCAGGTTTCCAACAACAACAACAACAACCATCTTCATCCTCTGTTGATCCAAACGCAGAACTCAAAGAGATGATGAAGGGTTTCATGTCCATAACTCAGAACCAGCTCTCTGCACAAGAAGCCTTCAACCAGAAAATCGAAGGTAAATTCAATCAACTTGCAGAACATCTTGCTCGAAGACCGCCAGGGGCTCTCCCCAGCCAAAATGAACCAAATCCAAGAGAGTAAGCCAAGTGCATCTATGTGAAGGAGCACGATGAAGAAAAGATGGAGGTGGCTAAAACAGCTAAAGTTCCAGAACTACACCCTTCCCTCCAAGAGTGGGTTGTAGCAATCGAAACTTCCAAAAGGAATGTAGCTGAACTTGAAAGCACCGCCAAAGTCTATAATAATCGTATTCAATCTGAGAATACCTACCTTGAGCACTTGGTAGCCGGTTATGAAAATGAGAAGCTCGAATTTGAAGAAGAAGGAGAAGAGGTTAAGGCGATAACCTTGAGAAGCGGTAAGAAAACCGACGAGATTCACATCCCGCCAATCAGAAGAATCCAAAGAGGATAGTGAAGAAAAGCTGACCCCAGTAGAAAAACATCTCCAGCGTCCTCACTATTCCACCAGCTTCAGAACCTTCTTCACAAGAACCGCCTATACCATTTCCTCACCGACTCCAGAAGCAGAAGTTGGATAATGAATATGGTAAGTTTCTAGCAATGCTGAAGCAACTAAACGTCAACATACAGTTTGTCGACCTCATTGCCAAAATGCCAAACTATGCCAAATTCCTCAAACACCTCATATCCAACAAAACTAAATTGGCCGAAGTCGGTACGGTACCTCTCAATGTAGCTTGCTCAGCATTCTGCAAAAACCACTACCTTCAAAATGCAATGATCCGGGCAGCTTCACCATTCCAGTCACAATTGGTAGCACCTCATTTCCATACTCCTTATGCGATCTGGGTGCCTCCATTAATTTGATGCCTCTCTCCACTTTCAAAAAGTTGGGAATTGGAGAGATGAAAAAGACCAAGATGACCCTGCAACTGGCAGATGGTTCGGTAACATACCCAAGCGGAGTGGTGGAGGATGTTATCATTAAAGTGGAGCACTTATACTTCCCATGCGATTTTGTCATTCTAGACATCGAAGAGAACCACTACACCTCTCATCCTTGGACGACCATTCCTTGCCACAGCCGATGTGCATATTTGGGTAGCCCAGGGGAAAATCACCCTTCAAGCTTATAACGAAAAGCTGGAGTTTGCATCAGGAAGATCTCCAGATAGCAAATCCAAAGATCTCAAGTTCGTAAGGGATACTCAATCATCATCATCCCCACTTCTGTTTATACCCTTCCAGACGGCATGTCTATTACAGAGATACCACACCAATCCCGGACGAAGAGCGGGATAAGAAAAGAAAACATGCATCCAGGTGGACTCTAAAAAACCATCGAGTCATGCTTTGGATCTACTCCTCATAACCACCCCCCATGATCGATCTAACGAAAAGCGTCTAGCCAAAGACGTTAAAGAAGGGCAGCTTTCCGGGAGGCAACCCGGACGAACTTATCTTTTATATGCTTTTATGCTGTTTTAATTTTCAGGTTCCCTTTAATTTTATTTTTGCTAACTTTTAACCCGTTTATAGTATGGTTGCTTCTAGTGTCTTATGCAGGTGCAATTTCATCTACACCGCAACCAAGCTACGCTACTTGAGGCTGAAGCTCAAGTGTGGGGGAAGTCCAATACACGCTAGCAAAAATAAATCAGGGGAGTACTAGTTTCTTTAATTATGCTTTTATTTAAAAAATATGCAGAGGAGAGTTTATATGCTTAAATGAATATTCGTGAGCTTCGTGTTCTCTCTATTTTATCTACTTACCGAAAAGGCCTTCTGAACTTCCCTTGTTTTTCTGGTGAACAATGAGGACATTGTTCAATTTAAGTGTGGGGGAGTGTGCCCTTTTCGGTGACATTTTATGCTAAAATGCTTAATCTCTCTGCTTATCTTGCGTTTGTCCAAATTTAATATCGTGAACCCTTTTTATGTGGGTTGTTCTCTTTAGGAATAAATATTGTTATGAATTGTGGGATAAATGGTACAAAAATGTACAAAAATTTTAAAATTTTGATTACTTTTGAGGAGCATTTTTATGCGGTGTGACCAAATGATCTGAAATGGTTGGATTTTTATTACTCAGGGGTTCTTTCTGTCTTCTTTCTTAGGGATTGCTAAGGGGTGCTTCTCTTAAAAAAAAAGAAAAAATATAATAAATAAGGGACTTGCGAGACACCATTGGTAACCAACAAGAGAGTTGAGTGTTCTTAAATACAAAGGCTTGATGCCTACATATTATCTTCTCATCTCTTATGCAAAAGTGAAACAAATGCATAAATCTATTTTTCCTTTTGTTTTCTCCTCAATGCCCATTCTTGAGAGAAGTTGGCCATGGTAAAAGTTCTCAAAGTCACCTTAAATCAAGAAGCATTGAAGTACTCCGGAACATACCCCGAAACTCTTATTTTTATTTTTGCCCTGAGTACACCTATGCCACCAGTAGGTGATGGATCACACTCCTCTAAAAAGTTTAAGATCATGTACTATTGACTTCTTTATCCTACCCTTCATAATAATATTTGTTAATATTGAGCATTCCCTACTACTTGGGTACGTGATTTTGCTTGAGGACAAGCAAAAAGATAAGTGTGGGGGTGTGATAAGTGTCCAAATGAGCATGATTTATAGGTGTATTTCATGTATAATATTAGCACTTTTCTTGCTCATTTCTCCACTTCGGTTAGTTTTCCTCTAGTTTATGTTTTATTGTTTATCTCACAAAATTATTGGTTTAACATGAGGAAAACCAAGCCGGGAGTGAAGTAGACAAAGAGACGAACGCGTAGACGCAAACGGCTCAGAAAACGGACTTATAACGAAGAATGTAGAGCCGATTGAAGATTGTTATATATATATAAATATATAGTATACATAATATCGGATGAGAAGGGGCCGAGACGTCCGCACCCATCAATTGCAACCGCGAGGCGGACGAGGCATAGGCAACCGCGAGGCGGACAACACAGAGGGTACCGCCTCTTAACAGGCGGACGACACTAAGGCTACCGCCTCTTAACTCGCGGACAACACAGAGGCTACCGCCTCGCGGACGTTGAAGGAGGTTACCGCCCCATATTGAGCGGTCTTGGTGGCGGACGTGAGAGCAGCAACCGCCACTTATTGGGCGGTACCAACAGGCGGACACCAACAGGACCGTGACTAATTATCAGTCGCGACTATCTTCTTCGCGCCGTCGTCGTCTGCAACTCGCCCGACTCGCCCGCAACTTATCCATCTACTCCGCACGCGTATTCAGTCTGTCCCCTGCGCAATCAATGAAGCAATCAATGCTCTTCTTCATCTGCAATCAAATTCGTACGGATCCAAACCTCTATATAAACCCCACCTTAACTGCATAAAAACACACCAGCACGACGGGAGTCTGAAGAATATTTTCACCACACTCATCCATATCCATTCGCTTCCATTTAATTCTCTCCCGTAACACCATATCAGTCCACACTCATGTCTAGTACAAAAGAATAGGAAGAGCAGCAGTGAGAGCGAGAGCAGACCATTTCTTCCTCGAATTAATGTCAAAATCTATCTGTGTAATCTTCTTATCTCCGTTAATGTCTGAGTAATTTTCTTTTGTATCCTAGGATGGGGGTTTGATTTCTAATATTAACGTAAATTAATATTTATCACCTGTTTCTTCATTTAACTTGTTTTAATTCCTTTCAACTAAATTGCTAATGCTTTGCGCGACAAACGACTGCATTTATGGTAACTATCAACATATGATTTTGAGATAGTCTAGTACCACAAAGGAATTAATCTTAGTATTTACACTCCGGACTGAGCAAGAAAATATTAAGGCTTTTATTAAGAGTTCGTAACTGACAATTATTAACTCTAATAGGCAATAAATAATTGAGACAGGGTTATAATGTTTAAGTAATTTAGGAAATTCCCCCGCATCCTAGGATACATTTTTCCATTCACATCAATTAATTCACCTTTTTACTGTTCTTATTATATTTGCACTGATCAAACACAAATCAAGCTTGCCTCCGGCTAAACCCCTTTTACAGTTTTTTAAGTAACTACCAAGACTAGGATAAATTGAACAATCTCCCTGTGGATACGACACTTGTTTTACTAACTACGACCGGGATTTGTTTGCAGCCCGACGTTTATAATTTGAGTTTTAATTTCCTTTCTTTTAATTTTACACCAGTTTAACCACTCAGAATTAACCTTCTGCAAATTGGCACATGATCTTCATCTTCATGGTTGAACCATTCTTGAAGGTAGGAGTGTAAAAATTTCCTTCCTTCACACCTAACTCCCTGATCTTGAGGATCAATGCATACTGGAATGCTGGGGTCAGGTACTCTCGTAGTAAGATCATCCGGGGTCTCAAGACCTCACACTTCTCTGGTGGGTGTGGTTTGGCTTCAAAAGGGATGTTGGGTGTGGAATATGGCAAAATAGGAAAGTAAATATCGAAAGCTGAACAACAATTGCCATTAAATAAATAAGTCAAGGTTCACAACTGGTAATGAAAGGTTCGAAACGAAACAAAATAAAGGGTTTATAGTTCATCCCTTTTACATTGACAAAGAAAAACTAGCCAATGGAATGTAAAGAAAGTAAGAGTCTAAGCCTCTTCGTGAGGGAAGTAGTCCTCACCAGGTGAACTCGGGTCATCACTTGCTGCCTTGACGCGGTCCACCAGGTTAAGGATCAGTGCCTTGCCCGGCCTCTAGGGGTAGTTCTGTCCCGGCCTCTGTGGATGGCTCTGGGCAGGGTGGCTGGTAGATGGTCCAGCGCCTCCTGTGCCACCTCGACGTCCTTCAGTAGTAGTAGCAGTTGGGGCTCTAGCAGTGGTCCCGGTGGCGGGCTTGTAGTTCCAAGAATCCGGGTTCTTGTGGCATTCGAATCCCCTATGCCCCTTCTTACCACAGTAGTTGCATTCCACCAGATTTCCTTTACAATCCTTGCCCGGTGGTCCTTCTTGCACCACTTGCAGAAGTATCTTCTTACCGGTCCATTTCCTATTTTAGTCCAGTGTTAGTAACTGATAAGTGTCCAAATGAGCATGTTTTATAGGTGTATTTCATATATTATATCAGCACTTTTCTGCTCATTTCTCACTTATCGTATGTTTTTCCTCTAGTTTATGTTTTATTGGTTATCTCACAAATTTATTGGTTAAACATGAGGAAAACCAAGCTAGGAGCAAAATAGATGAAGAGACGAACGCGTAGGCGCAAACGGATCGAAAAACAGAGCTCAAACGAAGAATCTGGAGCCTATCGAATTTTACAAAGGAAATATACACGTCCACGTTTGCGTCCACCTTTGCGTCCGTATTTGCGTCCACCTATAAATGGCTGGACACAAACGTGGACATGAGTAAATGTGTCCGCCTATAAATGGCTGGACACAAACGTGGACATGAGCAAATGTGTCCGCCTATAAATGGCTGGACACAAACGTGGACATGAGTAAATGTGTCCGCCTATAAATGGCTGGACACAAACGTGGACATGAGCAAATGTGTCCGCCTATATATGTGTGGACACAAATGTGGACGTGAGCAAATGTGTCCGCCTATATATGTGTGGACACAAATGTGGACAAGGGGCGGACGTGAGCAAATGTGTCCACCTATATATGTGTGGACACAAACAAGGACACATTTACACTAGGAATGTGTCCGCCCAAATATGGCCGGACAGAAGAAAGGACATAATGTGTCCGTGGATAAATGGACGGACAAGAGATAAGCTGTCCGTGAAAATAAGACCGGACAACTAATAGAGCTGCAACTACGCCGACCGTCTTCTCCAACTTTCTGCGGCGCCTGCAATCATATCTATCTACTACTTAACAATATCAGGCGCCGGCCGACAGTCCTGAAATTCCTCACGCGTTGCGCAGCCCTAATCCACTCTGCTCCACTGTCTCCATTCCAGCTCTGTCTCCAATCAACCTCATCCTCTGCCTCTATATAAACCCAGCACCTTCAACCATAACGGGTGTGCCTGTGTGCCTGTACGTAGAAAGACTGAAGAAATCACACCACAGCACACACCCTCCTTCTCTCTCTTCCATTCATCTACACCCGTAACACCACAACACTCCGTACTCACGTACTCAGTACACAAAAGAAATAGAAGAGAGGCAGCAAAAATAAGAGCGAGTGCAGACCCGTTCTTTCTCTGAAATAATGGCAAATTCTATATGTGCTATTTTCTATTCCTGTTAATGTCTGAGTAATTTTCACTTGTATCCTAGGATGGGGTTTGATCCTAATATTACTTAAATAAATGTTTATCACCTGTCTCACTTATTAAACTTGTTTTATTCCTTTCAGCAAATATTGTTAAATGCTTTACGTTACGTGACAAACTACTGCATTTATTTGGTAACTATCAACATATGATTTTGAGATAGTCAAAGTACCACAAAGGAATATACTTTGGTATTTACACTCCGGATTGAGCAGGAAAATACTGAGGCTATTATTAAGAGTTTGTAACTGACACCTATTAACTCTAAATAGACAAAATAATTGAGACAAGGTTATAAGTTTGTTTAAGTAATTTAGGTAATTCCCCCGCTATCCTAGGATACCTTTTCCATCCACATCAATCAATTCACCTTATTTACGGTTTTTATTATTTCTGTACTAATCCAACAACAAATCAAGCTTGCCTCCGGCTAAACCCCTTTTTACGGTTTTTTATTAACTACCAAGACTAGGATAATTGAACAATTTCCCTGTGGATACGAAACTTGTTATACTACTCCGAATAGGTGCACTTGCCTATTAGTTTGCTATAAATCTATATATATTAACGTGTAGTTTTATCCCAACAAGTTTTTGGCGCCGTTGCCGGGGAAATTGATTCCATCAATTTCTCTAGTTTCCGGTAGTTCACTTGCTATACTGTAATATTTTGTTTATATTATTTTGTTGTTTGTTTAATTTCTGACATCTAACTTCGGACATCTAACTTCGGACATCTAATTTCTGACATTTAATTTCAGCTCTTTATTTTATTGTCATTTATTTTTCAGTCATTTAATTTCCATTGTCCTTTAAATTTCTGTAATTAACTTCTAACATTTTAATTTTCTGTCTCTAACTACTAACCTTAAAATTTCTGTCATTTAATTTTCTGTCAATTTAAATTTCTGTCAACTAACTCCTAACATTTAATTTCTGTCATTTAAATTCCAGTACTCTAACTACTAACATTTAAATTTAGTTCTTTAAATTCCCTTGTCATTTAAATTCCCGTAATTTAATTCTGTCCTTTTTCTTTATTCTAATTTTAATATTTACTTAACCTGTAATTATTTTTGTTTCTTTTTGTTCACTTATTTTCTGTCATTTTATTCTCGTTAAAAATAATAATAATAAAAAAAATATAAAAAAAATATATATCAGTGTTGTTTAATTAACGTTTATCAGCCTAACCAATATCTCTGCCTTTCTTTATTTATTACTAATTAATTTCGCAGTTTCTGACGAACCACAAGTTATCTTCTGTGCATGCCAAACACTCGAACCCGAGGTTCTCCACCTATCAGTCCGAGACCCGAACCCGAGCGCACTTTATTTAACGCACGAAGAAACTTGAGAAATCAAGACATGGCCGAAAACCAAAACCAAGTTATAGAAGAAATGGACCATGAAAATCAGCCAAATCAACCAAATCAACCAGAACACCGTGCACTATCTGATTACCACCAACCGGATACCGAAGGAAGGGCATCAACCACAGTTCTCCCCGAACTAACACCGCAAGAAGCCAGACGATGGGCTTTCAAAACCCACTACATCACCGCCGTCCGGGATCTAGGCAAGTTAGTGGAGCAAATCCAGATGAAGCCCCAAATCATTTAAGTCTCTTCCTAGACTTCTGTAATTCCTTTGGTCAAACCGGCAACGTCAAAGAAAGAATCCGTCTACAACTATTTCCTCACTCGTTGTCAGATTCAGCAAAACAGGTGGTACCGAAGTTCCCTGCCCTCCCGTCAATCCATACATGGCTGCAAATGGCCCAGAAGTTCCCCTTGCCAAATACTACCCAACCAGTAGAACGAGCAATTGATCGGAGAGATCAACACATTCTTCAGGAACCGGGAGAACATTGGTAATCACCCCATCCAACATTTCATACTTACAACAACTGCAGCGGAAGAACAACCTCATCACTTACTTAACTTGTTGGTGTTACACGCCGTTAGCCACTCACTGGCTAACAAGGCTAATACATACACATGTACCGGTCTGATGGGCCTAAATTCCCGAGCAACTATACATTAGTATCCCTTTCCATTAACACAACACAACATACCCTTATCAACTATACCGAGTATTTATAAACTGGTGCCGACAACAATATCGGTCTTACTACACCTACTGTATATACACTTAAATGAATACCCATGTTAAATGACTACCCCCTCCTACTCTCGACGGCTTCCAGCACTTCGTACCTGAAATAGGAAGAAGAAAAGGGGTGGCCCCAAGGGGCTCTCAGCACTTTGCTGGATGGTAATCCCGCAGCCCACACATGCTACCGGCCACGCACAACTAATTGTCGTCTTAGCTGCGGTTGCGTTATTTTAAAAATCATGCATGTGACAATAAACACACAACACTTAACATTTCGCCTCAATGGGCTCAACAATCGGATAATACATCCTACTTAACAAGACACCCATGGTATTCATCATCCCTAGAGTGTTTCTCCTCCCAAACGGAGCTACTTCCTTAGACGACACGTACCCTTAAAAATCGGGTTATCCTAAACGCCTCTTATCACAAACTGGGAATCATATCCATGATCCACACACTTCACATTTTACAACACACTCCACATTATACGCCTACACATACACTACTACACACTTAACACACTTTGCACGGTTCTAACGTACACAACATAATACCGCAATGAATACTGTGCATCATAACAAAACAACAAACACAACGGAAAGGTTCGCTTAGGAACCGACCCAACATTGTTTACACACTGGTGAGCCAGAGATGTTGCCAGTCTCATGAAAGCTCGTTATACAATAACAACAACACTCATTTACCGTCCTAATAGTTGGACGAGTAACTTAAGTTAAGGCGGTTCGGGTTTTGGAGGCCCTAACACACCACACAAACACATGTTCCCCCTAAACCGATCATAAGTCAGAATAGCCAAGCTTTGGAGTAAGCTAATGGGAGATCATAACCCGTGAGGAAACAACCATAACAAAGAGAAGGGGTAAGGCTAGGAAGGATACCCTCTCCCAAACAACGCGCGACCGGCCAAACCGGATTCCTCACTACTGTTAGTACATACTTACTTTACAATACTTAGAACCCCACTATGGAGTCTACCACACTTACACACACATACCGTATTACAACTGGGTTAAGCACACAAGAGATCCACCTTCACAACACATCACACCAATTAACACGCATAGCCGTGGTTAGTACGTTCCCATGGTACGGGTCGTTTACTACTCGATACCGAACTCTCATGTATCCTAGACTCAGTTAACTAAGGTTAACACTCCGCGGTTAAATGGTATCGGAGTTGAACACGCCACATATACGAATTACTGTAAACTCATTACATGTTTTATCTTACAACGTGGCAAACATACAGAAAACAATTGGCATACAAGCAAGTGTAATCCGGTAGGACGCAGTTGCAAGAAACCATACCTGTCACCGGAGTCCACTTTACCACGTCCACTTATGTTCCTCGAGCAATTCTCGACAACTGTTAACATCACACGTGTTTTCATTAACATCGGGGTTGCTTGATCATTTAATGTCAAGCTTAATTTTTCCCCGTTACTTAGTTAATAACTTAAACTTTTAAATTGTTTTACTCTCACATTTTAATACAACTTTTAAACCCCACTTAAATTGTCATTAAAGCTCACCTACATGTCCTTAACATCCTTATAACATCATTACCTACCAATCCTCATCATCACATCTCATTTCATAACCTTAAACCATGTTTTTGGTCCGACCGAACGCCACCGACCGACCCACAGCTGGGTCGGTCCATTACAGACCCCTTTTACTTCCTTATAACCATGCCCGTCGCCCACCCCGTCCGACCCACCATTCTGGGTCGGTCCATGTGCGACATTTTTCCACCTTTGAAACTTGACCGAACTTGACCGACCCATGTCCGACCCACCCTTTTGGGTCGGACCATTACCGAACACACTTCCAACATTTAACCAGAGCTGGCCGACCGACCCAAAAACTGGGTCGGCTCCCCTGGGTCGGTCGCCTCCTAATCTTACCCAAACTTGTCAATTCTTCACCAAACTTCTCTAAGGCCTCTTTAATGTGTTCTAACATCATTTGGCCTTCAAACACACCCTTAAGATATTCTTAAACACTCACAAAACTATTTTTTTCCTAATTCCTTAAACCTTCCTTAATCTCCACAAAATTCCTAACACTTACAATGTTTTTTCCTTATGATTTCTAGGTGGCATTTCACCTATAATGACCACAATACCAAGGTGTTTCCTCTACACCTTATCACACCTCTCAACTTCTTTCTTACAACTAAATCTCTAAATCCCTTTTTCACATCATACCTAAACATCACTTATTCCTTGAACACTAACCTTACCTAAACCTTAACACACTCCTCCAAGACTTACACACATCCACTAACACACATTGAATTCCTAGAACTTCAAAGACAACACTAAATCCTTGCATCACTCTAAATCACTTAATCATGTTTTCTTCTCTAGTAATCATTCAGTCCACCTTTGCCCCTCCCTAGTTCACCAACACTCACATTAAACACTTAGAACTTCTTCACATTTCCCAAATTTGGCCATAGCTTCTCTAGCATTACTCACATCCAACCACTTAGGTTTTTACCACTTATTTCATTCAAAACACCTAAACCATCAAACACATTTTTATACACAAACTTCACACATTAAGCACTACATCACAATATAGTGCATAACTTAAATTGCTTGGCACTTAGGCCCTTAAATAACATGGCTCTTAGGCCCTTAAATTGCATAACCTTAAACACTGAATTTCCAACATAAATAATGCCTTTGACCTGCAATACATACACCAAAACATATGTTCTTTTAACTAGTCTCCTTGAGAACACTTTACTAGGTCACTCACCATTGGCTCCTTAGGTATTTATCAAGCAAATCAAGCTCATTTTCCTAAGGCATTTAAACTACATTGAGATATAGTTTGTTTACCTCTTTTTCCTCACAAATTCTTTCTTGTTCCTTGTAAACCGGTGGGGTGTTTGTTTGTTTGTCAACTTCTAAACATTATCAAACAACATAATGAGTATTCAAGCATTATGCTTCATCTCATTGTAACCCTAGTTACACCATATTGTTTTAACACATTAAGGTAATTGTTTTACCTTGGAATTGGAAGAGAACTTGAACAAGTATCAAGAGAGGACTCCTCCTAGCCCTTGAAGATTCAAATGAAGCTAGAACAAGGCAATATAAAAGCTCCATTAATGGTGAATTTTCGGTCACACACAAAACATGGAGGAAACTTGATTTTTCTTAGAGATTCCTTACCTTGAGCAAAGGAGAACAGAATATGTGAAAATATGAGCTCAAGCTCCTTCAATGGTGAATCTCCATGGCACCAAAATTGAGTTCTTGAAGATTTAAAAAGAGGGAAGTGTGAGCTTGACCTAACTCGACAAATTGGTCTTGGAATTTGATTTTGGCCAAGGGAGCTAGAAGACAAGTAAAGAAGTGGAGAATGGCATGTTTGCTGTAGCCAAACCGATGAGCTTGGGAGAAGATGAAGAAGGCTACGGTGGGGTGTGAGTGGGAAAGAAAGAATGAAGATTGGAATTGCTTTTGAAAGATATTTACATGTTATAAAGGTAACTTCTACTTTTTACTTACTTTTCCTTCTTTCTTTAATTTTTACTAGCTCATGGTGGTGAGTCACCACATTATAAAACCGGCCCCCATATAGTTTAGAAGGGTGTTTTTGGTCTTTGTTGACCACTTAATTACTTATAAATTATATGTTACAAACTAGTTATAAAAATCACTATTCACCTATAACAAGGCACATAGAAGTGAAATTTTTGATTTCCCACTAATATGGCCACCCAAATGTGATACCATATAGTAACATGTTAATTAAAGAGTATGATGGACATTTAGCCATTCAAAACTCATTTACAAGACAATTTTTTCAAAAACGTGCTTTAAGACTTCTTAAAGCACATTTTGTGTTTAACTTGTTCCAAGCTTGGTTTTCTTTAGTAATTGATTTAATATGTTCATTAAACTATAAATAAGGTATAGGTATGACCATTAGGTCTTATACACATTCATCCCAAGCTTAGAGCACATTTTTGCTCTTATTGACTTTAAGGTATTTTCTTATGTTTTTTGGTTTAACTGTCCACCAAAGTTTCTTAAGGACTTATTTTAGCCTTATTAATCATAATTAAATGTTATCAAGTCTTGGTAGGCTCTTTGGGTCCTAACCAAGTTCACTCATAGCTTAGAGCATGTTTTTGCTCAAACTGTGTCTTAATGCTTTATTGCATTTATTGGTTTAAATTGTTCACTGATGTTACTAAGGCACTTTTTAGCCTTTACATACCATAATTTGATATTTAAACCACATATCAAGGTTTGGGGTATTTCAATCTACCCCCCTTAAAAGAACTTCGTCCTCGAAGTTCACACTTTTCACATATCATTTGATTAGAACACAGTAATCACTTGGAAATAAACTTCCTTAACCACACACTTTACTTCACAACCTCGGACTTGATGGTCCGGGCAACACATTCACATCCACACATAACATAACATATCCAGATGATAACCTCGGACTCTATGGTCTGGGTATCTAACAACACTTACACATACATAACAGCCCCTTGACTCACTGGTCTTGGGTAACATAACAACATTTGGACACATAGGTCCCCACAACATAACAGTCTTTAGACACATAGTCTATGTACACCACACATTTAGACTCATAGGCCTTGATAGTATACACTTTAGGAAATCCAAGTCAAAACAACATTCATTACACATACCACACAACATGTCAGAGCATTATAGCAATCAAAAATCCTTGATATACACTGTGATCCCGCAGAACACGGTCGCGATGGACACCTTCCGTCCCCGTGCCTTTAGGAGACTAAAACAATCACATAAGTTTAAAATTTCCTTGTGAGGTTAAGTAAGAGAACTTTAATTACGTAAAGTATCCATCGACGTTTTATAAATACCAATTTAAAATCCTTTTGAAAACCACACAACTCCAAGTCCAACTTAAGCTCTTTGCTTCTTTTATTAGCGTGGTTATTCGTGACCACTTATAGGGAGTTTCAAGAGTCATCCAACCCTGATGTGATCAGCATCATGTTGAACTATCCTTCCATTCCAATTTGTGTTCGGCTTCCCTTGATCACATGCAAATCAAGTTCCACCTCCCACTTCATTTTCAAGCATCAAGTAAGTCACTCATTTCCAATTTCTATCTTTTGAATCATTCTAGTCATGATCACACACATCTCCAAAGGATAGAACTCCGTCTATCATTACCTCCATTCACTTTTAATCCTGTTGCCTAGGGAATCTTCTTCTCACTAGGTTCTATGTCGGTATCATGCCCTTTCATGCATCACTATTAAGTATACATATATATATATACATATATTTTATCAAATACAACACACCTGGTTTTACATTTATACACTGTCGGGGCTTTTGTTCCCCCGGGAGTTTTTCTACTCTCCCCACACTTGTACAATCACACACAACCGTTAACAAACACACACTTATCACATGGTATTCGCATCTTCTGCGTAATTACCACAATTAAACCATGAATGAATGTGTATGTTTACGTAACACACACACCAATCATCAAACAAACAATAATTTTGTGCTATGCACAATATGAGTCACACACACCACGTACACTTGTACGGTAATAACCAAGTGGTTTTGCGCTCTACCCCCCTTAAAAGGGATTATGCCCACGTAATCAATCACTAAACATTGGTTAAATGTTCTGCCGTCGTGAAGTGTTTTTAACTTCCACGCGTCTATTACACAATGGATTCTGATTAGGGATCTTAACCATTTTGGCGGTTTAGTCCCTAAACCAAGAATTCGCATTGGAGTTATAACTCATAACCGGTTTCGGTCCTGGCCTGTGAGGCTTTTAGGCGTTAATAATTAGCCATCCACTCGTATTCGTTATTCACGTTGTACATTTGAATCACTGGTTCACTAGTTTCTGCTGCGAAACTCTATAACTGTAGAGCTTAATTGCTCCCTTTTGTATTCTTACTGTATTGTACATCCCCAATTGTCACCTTCATCTTGGTAACAATGGTTTCTCAACGACGCACGGTATCTTTTACCTGAGCGGATTCGGTGAGTTTACAATTCCATCCACTTCCATGATAATTTACTGTGTATACAGCTATGTATTTCACAATGATTGACTTTCCCTTCCGGCTTATTGTCGGTTGAGATTGAGCTACTACCTAGTGTGTAGTGCTCTCTCAGCTATTTACAATCTTTGGGGTATATTCCATACCGATATTTGGCAGTTAGTGCTACTGTAGTCACTTACTGTTAATCATGTCTTCACATTCGGTTTTGTACAAGTACTCTTATTGGGCGGCTTGCATTTCCTATGCATCGGCCATTATAACATTATTCCTCTATAATTAACATGTCTCCAATTCCTAGCTATCCCACTCGATCATTACTGCGCAAGTGCAATACCAAAAACACTCAGTCATACAGAGTGCAGAGGCGTAAACTCTCGACAGTAAATCCCTTATGCGACTCGCCATGGAATTCACACTGTCCTTCACTGAGACTCTTATCTCGTAACTGGTTCGACCTACCATATTATCATTCAACAACACTTATACAACGGTCGCTTACTGCGCACCGTGCTCTCACTTATTGTATAACACTAACTCACATAGTATTTACTGTCACATTAACTTCCACACATAAATTTACATTATTCATATTATGGTTCATCCCTCATTTGGATGACCACTGAATGCTCCTTGAGCATCGATCATTCGAGTCACAAGCCGGCATTATTCAGCTTGGTGTTTCCCTTTATACACATAGTACTAAACCAATTTCTCTTTCAATAACAACATGGTCAATCCTTAACATATTTCTTGAACTTGATTCACATAACTACCGCTCCTGCGGTGCCACAATGTCGAGAGGTATCCCCACTCTTAATGCAGTGGTTCGTTTACCACTCTATTCACTTATACAACCTAAACTTCTACCATCAATCGAATTTATATGATATATCCTGCTTTTGGATTATAAGCCTTATTTGCCTTGAGCTGGGCTCATTGTAGGCTGTCCACACACATGTACTTCTCTGTACAATATTACATGATTTGGATATTATACTGAGCTCCATGACAAGGTCGTTGCATTCCGTTTCCTTTCATGGGATGCTCCTTAAGTTTGTCAGTCCGTCTCCTGACAACTTATGTCTAAACTGTGTGTTAGTTCCAAACCTCGTGCTTCTGTCATGCATTTCATTCAACAATTGTTGATGTGAACACCCTTCAAGGATTGCTCCTGGGTGTTGTTAAGTTATGCCTTTACATTTGGCTCACACTCATTGGTACATTCCGTTAGTTACGCCTTTCGCGTTCTTTACTGGTTATTATCTTCTTCTGTGAAGATTAACATTCCCTGGTAGTATAGGTACTCATTCTGGGAGTTTCATCCCCGTTCTTTGCGCATTAATGTGTCCACATTAGGTATCTTCCTTGCCATGCACAGGCTGGGTCACCGTTCCAGCTATCATGCTTATCCTTGAGGATCCTTAAGACGTATAAGACGTCTTTATATAACAGTTAGTGCACTTCGCACTTCCTGACTCTTAAACATTTCCTTGAAAGGAGTTCACTAATCCTTTTAGTCTTGCTAACTTAACTGAATTCCTTAACTTCAACTATTCCTTGTAATCCTTAGCTCTCGTTTGATTTATACTGCTGACCGTAGACGGAGTCGACTACTTCCGTGTTTCGGACTCTATGGTATACATAATGGGGATCATACTGATACATTACTACTTACCCAACTAACCTATAAGTAGGTCGTCAGGCCCACATGCTCCTATCGGAGTGCGGTCGTCCCACAACACGTTGGTACACTTGTAGTGTCCGTCACACGCCTAGGTGAAGTATTCTGTTGTCAACTCCCTTTATTGTCCGTGACAATATTCATTCCCTGCTTCCCGAACTTAATCGAGGGAAAGTTTATCCATTGTTGTATCCTTGTCAACTGTCCTTGGTTTACTGGTTTGGTTTAAAAGAAGGTTGGAAAGAAGTGTTGGTTTGAAAGAAAATCTGGTTTTGAAAAGAAGAAGGGTTTGAATAAATCTGGGTTGAAAGAAAAATTTTCATGGTTTCACAACATCTTCTTACCTTAACCAAGTCTAGCTTCCTGCTAACTGGTGTACTTACAATTACAGAGGTTAGGCTAACAGGCCCTTCCACTGTTATGACAATCACATTTAACTTTATTGTACTTTTCCAAGTACTTCGTAGTGGTTATAAATTTCCCGAACAGCCCTATTATAGCAGCACTTGCTATGGCAAGTGCGCCATGCCAACTGGCTATCAGTTTAACACATACTGGTTATGGTATTGTTTTTACCCGCACTGTCATCAGTGGCCTTGTTGGCCCTCACTGATCTTACCGTCTTGATAATAACTTGTCTAGGTGACTTCTCACTGTATTCACATAATAGTCATTAACTAGGGTATTTCCCATCCTGGGAGACCCCTTTTTTTGTGTCGTAATCTCTTTACAGCCGTTCCACGCACTTGTCGTGGTACTGAGATTGTCTCTTGTTGGGCACTACGTTGTAGTTCCTCTGTCGGTGGTATACCGTTGGTGTTATTTATCAACTGTGGTTCCGTAGACACTTGTCTCGGGTGTTATAAATCCATTTTTGCCTGTTGCACGGTAGGTGCGTTGCAAGCTGGTTATTCTCGACTGCTCTGCATGTCGACCAGGTTGCCGGAAATTCTATTCCAATACACAAGATCCTTCATTCATTGCTATGAAATGCGGTTAACATTATTCAGATGGAGACCGTCTCCGGGATTCCCAGTTTTCGGGATCTACCGTATGACAGGTTCTCCGTACCTAAGGGTATTTAATAACAGCCAGATCGGGTATCCCCGAGTAAGAGAGGACTTCCATCTCCCTGGCGTTGTTTCCCCAAGTTATATACAGGGATTGTGGAGGGTGGGATGGATATTGTAGGTTTCCAGTACACACTGGTAATTCCTACTAGCGTATCTCTCACGCTATCACTCAACCCTTAACCCAAAGTACTTAAATCCTAACTCGGTACTTCCTAAGCTCAGTAATTCAGTCATCAGAGCGATACTTCGCTCTGATACCACTTTTTGTAAACCCCATCCCACATTTACATACTTACAACAAACTGCAGCGGAAGAACAACCTCATCACATTACTTAACTTGTTGGTGTTACACGCCGTTAGCCACTCACGTGGCTACAAGGCTAATACATACACAATGTACCGGTCTGATGGGCTAAATTCCCGAGCAACTATACATTAGTATCCCTTTCCATAACAACAACAACAAACATACACCTTATCAACTATACCGAGTTTTATAAACTGGTGCCGACAACAATATCGGTCTTACTACACTACTGTATATACACACTTAAATGAATACCCATGTACAATGACTACCCGTCCTACTCTCGAACGGCTTCCAGCACTTCGTACCTGAATAGGAAAAGAAGAGAAAGGGGTGGCCCAAGGGGCTCAGCACCTTTGCTGGTATGGTAATCCCGCAGCCACATGCTACCGGGCCACGCACAACTAATTGTCGTCTTAGCATGCAGTTGATTATATTTAAATCATGCATGTGACAATAAACACACAACACTTAACATTTCGCCTCAATGGGCTCCACAATCGGATAATACATCCTACTTAACAAGACACCCATGGTATTCATCATCCCTAGAGTGTTTCTCCTCCAACGAGCTAGCTACTTCCTTAATAGAACACGTACCTTAAATCGGGTTATCCTTAAACGCCTCTTATCACAAACTGGGAATCATATCCATGATCCACACACTTCACATTTTACAACACACTCCACATTATACGACCTACAACATACACTACATACCACACTTAACAACACTTTGCACGTTCTACGTACACAACATAATACCGCAATGAATACTGCATCATAACAAAACACACAACACAACGGGAAAGGTTCGCTTAGGAACCGACCCAAACATTGTTTACACACTGGTGAGCCTAGAGAATGTTGCCAGTCTCATGATAAGCTCGTTATACAATAACAACAACACTCATTACCGTCCTAATAGTTGGACGAGTAACTTAAGTTAAGGCGGTTCGGGTTTGGAGGCCCTAACACACCACACAAACACATGTTCCCCCTAAACCGATCATAAGTCAGAATAGCCAAGCTTTGGAGTAAGCTAATGGGAGATCATAACCCGTGAGGGAAACAACCATAACAAAGAGAAGGGTAAGGCTAGGAAGGATACCCTCTCCCAAACAACGCGCGACCGGCCAAACCGGATTCCTCACTACTGTTAGTACATACTTACTTTAGACAATACTTAGAACCCCACTATGGAGTCTACCACACTTACACACATACCGTATTACAACTGGGTTAAGCACACAAGGGAGATCCCTACATTCACAACACATAACACACAATTAACACACGCATAGCCGTGGTTAGTACGTCCCATGGTACGGGTCGTTTACTCCGAATACCGAACTCTCATGTGATCCTAGACTCAGTTAACTAAGGTTAACACTGCCGAGGTTAAATGGTATCGGAGTTGAACACGCCACATATACGAATTACTGTAAACTCATTACATGTTTTATCTTACAACGTGGCAAACATACAGAAAACACATTGGCATACAAGCCGGTGTAATCCGGTAGGACGCAGGTTGCAAGAAAACCATACCTGTCACCGGAGTCCACTTTACCACGTCCACTTATGTTCCTCGAGCAATCTCGAACAACTGTTAACATCACACGTGTTTTCATTAACATCGGGGTTTGCTTGATCATTTAATGTCAATGCTTAATTTTCCCCGTTAACTTAGTTACATAAACTTAACATTTTTAACTTGTTTTACTCTCACATTTTAATACAACTTTTAACCCACTTAATTGTCATTAAAGCTCACCTAACATGTCCTTAACATCCTTATAACATCTACCTACCAATCCATCATCACATATCATTTCATAACCTTAAACCATGTTTTGGTCCGACCGACCCACCGACCGACCACAGCTGGGTCGGTCCATTACAGACCCCTTTACTTCCTTATAACCATGCCCGTCCGACCCACGTCCGACCCACCATTCTGGGTCGGTCCATGTGCGAACATTTTTCCACCTTTGAAACTTGACCGACCGACCCATGTCCGACCCACCCTTTTGGGTCGGACCATTACCGAACACATTCCAAACATTTAACAGAGGCTCGACCGACCCAAAAACTGGGTCGGCCCCTGGGTCGGTCGCCTCCTAATCTTACCCAAACTTTGTCAATTCTTCACCAAACTTCTCCTAAGGCCTCTTAATGTGTTCAACATCATTTGGCACTTCAAACACACCCTTAAGATATTCTTAAACACTCACAAAACTATTTTTCCTAATTCCTTAAACCTTCACTTATATCTCCACAAAATTCCTAACACTTACAATGTTTTTTCCTTATGATTTCTAGGTGGCATTTCACCTATAATGACCACAATACCAAGGTGTTTCCTCTACACCTTATCATCACCTCTCAACTTCTTTTCTTACTAACTAAATCTCCTTTTCACATCATACCTAAACATCACTTATTCCTTGAACACTAACCTTACCTAAACCTTAAACAACTCCTCCAAGACTTACACACATCCACTAAACACACATTGAATTCCTAGAACTTCAAAGACAACACCTAAATCCTTGCATCACTCTAAATCACTTTAATACATGTTTTCTTCTCTAGTAATCATTCATCCACCTTTGCCCCTCCCTAGTTCACCAACACTCACATTAAACACTTAGAACTTCTTACACATTTCCCAAATTTGGCCATAGCTTCTCTAGCATATACTCACATCCAACCACTTAGGTTTTTACCTTATTTCATTCAAAACACCTAAAATCCATCAAACACATTTTTATACACAAACTTCACACATTAAGCACTACATCACAATATAGTGCATAACTTAAATTGCTTGGCACTTAGGCCCTTAAATAACATGGCTCTTAGGCCCTTAAATTGCATAACCTTAAACACTGAATTTCCCACATAAATAATGCCTTTGACCTGCAAATACATACACCAAAACATATGTTCTTTTACTAGTCTCCTTGAGAACACTTTACTAGGTCACTCACCATTGGCTCCTTAGGTATTTTATCAAGCAAATCAAGCTCATTTTCCTAAGGCATTTAAACTACATTGAGATAGTTTGTTTACCTCTTTTTCCTCACAAATTCTTTCTTGGTTCCTTGTAAACCGGTGGGGTGTTTGGTTGTTTGTCAACTTCTAAACATTATACAAACAACATAATGAGTATTCAAGCATTATGCTTCATCTCATTGTAAACCCTAGTTACACATATTGTTTTAACACATTAAGGTAATTGTTTTACCTTGGAATTGGAAGAGAACTTGAACAAGTATCAAGAGAGGACTCCTCCTAGCCCTTGGAAGATTCAAATGAAGCTAGAACAAGGCAATATAAAAGCTCCATTAATGGTGAATTTTCGGTCACACACAAAACATGGAGGAAACTTGATTTTTCTTAGAGATTCCTTACCTTGAAGCAAAGGAGAACAAGAATATGTGAAAATATGAGCTCAAGCTCCTTCAATGGTGAATCTCCATGGCACCAAAATTGAGTTCTTGAAGATTTAAAAAGAGGGAAGTGTAGAGCTTGACCTAACTAAGACAAATATGGTCTTGGAATTTGATTTGGCCAAGGGAGCTAGAAGATACAAGTGAAAGAAGATGGAGAATGGCATGGTTTGCTGTAGCCAAACCGATGGAGCTTTGTACGACGCATGGGATAGATTCAAAGATATGCTGATGAAGTGTTCCCACCATGGTCTCGACGATCAATCCCTTTGCCTATCATTCTTCAATGGCCTGGATAATGAGAACCGACTACTCATAAATTCCTCTGCAGGAGGAAGTTTCATGATGAAATCTCCTCAAGAAGGAATGAACCTTCTCGAAACCATGACGAGAAATACCAGACAGTGGACGAGATCCAAAGGAAGAACGCCACGAGCAGCAGGCCTACTCCTTGTTGAACCTATGGATCATTTATCAGCCCAGATCTCGTCCCTTGCAAAGATGGTGGAAAAGCTAACAACATCTCAAAACGAGATCGTAAAGACAATAGCTTCCCCACCTACAAGTTCATCACCAGAAGGATGTGCCATATGCGCCGGTCCTCATGAAACTCATCAGTGCAAAGGTAAAAACCAGTACGAAGATGTGAACTTCATAGGAAACCGCCCCGGTAATTCCTACAACAATAACATCAACAACAACTACCCATGGAGAAATCACCCAAATTTCTCATGGAAAAACAATGATCAGAACCAAGGAGGGCAGAACAACAGTTCTAATACCAATCAGGGAAACCGACCCCAACCAAACTCTAATATGGGTTATAGAGCACAAGGTGCCCCTCCAGGTTTTCAACAACAACAACAACCATCTTCATCCTCTGTTGATCCAAACGCAGAACTCAAAGAGATGATGAAGGGATACATGTCCATGACTCAAAACCAGCTTTTTGCACAAGAAGCTTTCAACCAAAAAATCGAAGGTAAATTCAATCAAATTGCAGAACAACTTGCTCGAAGACCGCCTGGGACTCTCCCAAGCCAAACAGAGCCAAATCCAAGAGAGCAAGCCAAATGCATCTATGTGAAGGAGCACAATGAAGAAAAGATGGAGGTGGCCAAAACAGCTAAGGTTCCAGAACTTCACCCTTCCCTTCAAGAGTGGGTGATCGCAATCGAAACTTCCAAAAGGAATGTAGCTGAATTGGAAAGCACCGCCAAAGTCTATAAAAATCACATTCAGTCCGAGAATAACTACCTTGAGCAGTTGGTGGCCGGCTATAAAAATGAAAAGCTCGATTTTGAAGAAGAAGAAGAAGAGGTTAAGGCGATAACCTTGAGAAACGGTAGAAAAACCGACGAGATTCACATCCCGCAAAGGTCGGAAGAATCCAAAAAAGATAGTGAAGAAACAGTTGAGGTCCCAGTAGAAAAGACATCTCCCAGCATTCTCACTATTCCACCAGCTTCAAAACCGTCTCCACAAGAACCGCCTCTACCATTTACCAACCGACTCCAAAAGCAGAAATTGGATAATGAATATGGGAAGTTTCTGGCAATGCTGAAGCAACTAAGCGTCAACATACAGTTTGTAGACCTCATTGCCAAAATGCCAAACTACGCAAAATTTCTCAAACACCTTATCTCCAACAAAACTAAATTGGCCGAAGTCGGTACGGTACCTCTCAATGCAGCTTGCTCAGCTATTCTGCAACAACCACTACCTTCGAAATGCAATGACCCAGGCAGTTTCACCATTCCAGTCACAATTGGTAGCACCTCATTTCCATACTCCCTATGCGATCTGGGTGCCTCCATAAATTTAATGCCCCTCCCCACTTTCAAAAAGCTGGGAATTGGAGAAATGAAAAAGACCAAGATGACTCTTCAACTGGCGGATGGTTCGGTAGCTTACCCAAGCGGAGTGGTGGAGGATGTTATCATTAAAGTGGAGCACTTATACTTCCCATGCGATTTTGTCATTTTGGACATCGAAGAGAACTCCACTACACCTCTCATCCTTGGACGACCTTTCCTTGCCACAGCCAATGTGCACATTTGGGTAGCCCAGGGGACAATCACCCTTCAAGCTTATAATGAAAAGCTGGAGTTCGCATCAGGATGGTCTCCAGATAACAAATCTAAGGATCTCAAGTTTGTGCGGGACACTTAATCACCATCATCCCCACTTCTCTTTGTCACCCTTCCAGACGGAATGTCCATTACAGAGATACCACCACCAATCCCTGATGAAGAGCGGGATAAGAAAAGAAAACATGCATCCAGGTGGACACTCAAAAATAGCATCGAGTCATGCTTTGGATCTCCTCCTCATAACAACCCCCCAGGTTTGATCTAACAACAAAGCGTCTAGCCAAAGACGTTAAACAAGGGCAGCTTTCCGGGAGGCAACCCGGATGAACTTTTCTTTTATTTGCTTATGCTCTTTTAATTTTCAGGTTCTCTTTACATTTTGTTTTTGCTAACTCTTAACCCCGTTTATAGTATGGTTTCTTCTAGTGTCTTATGCAGGTGCAACTTCATGTCTACACCGCAACCAAGCTACGCTACTTGAGGCTGAAGCTCAAGTGTGGGGGGAACTCCTATAACGCTAGCAAAAATAATCTCAGGGGAACACCAGTCTCTTTAATTATGCTTTTATTTAAATAAAATATGCAGAGGAGAGTTTATGTGCTTAAATGATTATTCGTGTGCTTTGTGTTCTCTCTATTTTATCAACTTACCGAAAAGGTCTTCTGAAACACTCCTTTGTTTTTCTGGTGAACAATGAGGACATTGTTCAATTTAAGTGTGGGGGAGTATGCCCTTTTCGGTGACATTTTGTGCTAAAATGCTTAATCTCTCTGCTTATCTTGCGTTTGTCCAAATTCAAATCGTGGACCCTTTATATGTGGGTTGTTCTCTTTAAGAATAAATACTGTTATGAATTGTGGGATAAATGGTACAAATTTTAACAAATTTTAAAATTTTGATTACTTTTGAGGAGCATTTTTATGCGGTGTGACCAAATGATCTGCAATGATTGGATTTTTATTGCTCAGGGGTTCTTTCTGCCTTCTTTCTTAGGGATTGCTAAGGGGTGCTTCTCTGTCAAAATATATATACAAAAAAATAAATAAGGGACTTGCGAGACACCATTGGTAACCAACAAAGAGAGTTGAGTGTTCTTAAAATACAAAAGCTTGATGCCTACATATTATCTTCTCATCTCTTATGCAAAAGTGAAACAAAAGCATAAATCTATTTTTCCTTTTGTTTTCTCCTCAATGCCCATTCTTGAGAGAAGTTGGCCATGGTAAAAGTTCTCAAAGTCACCTTAACTAAGAAGCATTGAAGTACCCCGGATCATACCCCGAAACTCTAATTTTTATTTTTACCCTGAGTACACCTATGCCACCAACAGTTGATGGATCACACTCCTCTAAAAAGTTTAAGATCATGTACTATTGACTTCTTTATCCTACCCTTCATAATAATATTTGTTAATATTGAGCATTTCCTACTTGCTTGGGTACATGGTTTTGCTTGAGGACAAGCAAAAGGTAAGTGTGGGGGTGTGATAAGTGTCCAAATGAGCATGTTTTATAGGTGTATTTCATATATTATATCAGCACTTTTCTGCTCATTTCTCACTTATCGTATGTTTTTCCTCTAGTTTATGTTTTATTGGTTATCTCACAAATTTATTGGTTAAACATGAGGAAAACCAAGCTAGGAGCAAAATAGATGAAGAGACGAACGCGTAGGCGCAAACGGATCGAAAAACGGAGCTCAAACGAAGAATCTGGAGCCTATCGAATTTTACAAAGGAAATATACACGTCCACGTTTGCGTCCACCTTTGCGTCCGTATTTGCGTCCACCTATAAATGGCTGGACACAAACGTGGACATGAGTAAATGTGTCCGCCTATAAATGGCTGGACACAAACGTGGACATGAGCAAATGTGTCCGCCTATAAATGGCTGGACACAAACGTGGACATGAGTAAATGTGTCCGCCTATAAATGGCTGGACACAAACGTGGACATGAGCAAATGTGTCCGCCTATATATGTGTGGACACAAACGTGGACGTGAGCAAATGTGTCCGCCTATATATGTGTGGACACAAACGTGGACAAGGGGCGGACGTGAGCAAATGTGTTCGCCTATATATGTGTGGACACAAACAAGGACACATTTACACTAGGAATGTGTCCGCCCAAATATGGCCGGACAAGGGCGGACAGAAGAAAGGACATAATGTGTCCGTGGATAAATGGACGGACAAGAGATAAGCTGTCCATGAAAATAAGACCGGACAACTAATAGAGCTGCAACTACGCCGACCGTCTTCTCCAACTTTCTGCGGCGCCTGCAATCATATCTATCTACTACTTAACAATATCAGGCGCCGACCGACAGTCCTGAAATTCCTCACGCGTTGCGCAGCCCCAATCCACTCTGCTCCACTGTCTCCATTCCAGCTCTGTCTCCAATCAACCTCATCCTCTGCCTCTATATAAACCCAGCACCTTCAACCATAACGGGTGTGCCTGTGTGCCTGTACGTAGAAAGACTGAAGAAATCACACAACAGCACCACACTCCTCCATTCTCTTCCATTCATCTACACCCGTAACACCACAATACTCCATACTCACATACTCAGTACACAAAAGAAATAGAAGAGAGGCAGCAAAAATAAGAGCGAGTGCAGACCCGTTCTTTCTCTGAAATAATGGCAAATTCTATATGTGCTATTTTTCTATTCCTGTTAATGTCTGAGTAATTTTCACTTGTATCCTAGGATGGGGTTTGATCCTAAAATTACATAAATAAATGTTTATCACCTGTCTCACTTATTAAACTTGTTTTATTCCTTTCAGCAAATATTGTTAAATGCTTTACGTTACGTGACAAACTACTGCATTTATTTGGTAATTATCAACATATGATTTTGAGATAGTCAAAGTACCACAAAGGAATAAACTTTGGTATTTACACTCCGGATTGAGCAAGAAAATACTGAGGCTATTATTAAGAGTTTGTAACTGACACCTATTAACTCTAAATAGACAAAATAATTGAGACAAGGTTATAAATTTGTTTAAGTAATTTAGGTAATTCCCCCGCTATCCTAGGATACCTTTTCCATCCACATCAATCAATTCACCTTATTTACTGTTTTTATTATTTCTGTACCAATCCAACAACAAATCAAGCTTGCCTCCGGCTAAACCCCTTTTTACAGTTTTTTATTAACTACCAAGACTAGGATAATTGAACAATTTCCCTGTGGATACGACACTTGTTATACTACTCCGAATAGGTGTACTTGCCTATTAGTTTGCTATAAATCTATATATATTAACGTGTAGTTTTATCACAACAGTAACTGTAACACCCCAACTCAATCCAATTGTGGTCTCGCAACTTAACAGCATATATACATACATGTCACAGCGGAATTCTTTACAATCCAGGACCTTGCCACGGTCTGACTACAGAATATACCGAACATTAGAGCAACAATCTTAAACATTTACATATCCTTCTTACAACCCCCTCACGTCCTATACATCTTACTAACTTAAATTGCCATACGAGTGTACATGCACAACTCGTAGGCCACTCTTAACCCTTAACACTTGTATCCTCTTCTTACTCTCGCGACGGCCGCTTCCTGTTGTACCTGTGTAGTTAAAAACAGCCCCCAAAGGGGGTCAGCACGAATGCTGGTACGATCCTCTCATGGCCCCCAAGCTAACGTGGCTACGACGACTAATTGTCGATAGCATGGAGGTTGATTAGATGCACAACATAATAGAAAGTGCAGTAAACAACAACTCAGATATGAACAATCAAAGTTCACACACAATGAACGACTTAAATGCGTTCCCTTAATTAGAGAGTTAGTCATTTAACTCCTTAAGTAATGTTCCCTCTTAATCTTAGTCTTATCTTAATCTTAGATACAACCACCCTTTAATAAGGAGTGGATGTAGCTTATCCTAATCTTAATGATACAAACCATCCTTTAGAAAGGAATGGTTGCAAACTTATCTTAACCTTACCTACTCTTAAACTTAACAATACAAACCATCCTTTAGAAAGGAATGGTTGCAACTTATCTTAATCTCACCTTAATCTTAATCTCAATCTTAATCTCAATCTACAAACCTTTCCTGGAAGGGATTGGCCGTATCTAATTCGAACCTGGGATTTAGGTGATCCCACCGCACCATCTTAATGCCACCTACTCTGGACGGGAGTCCAGCGTAGCTGAGCCGGCAACCGGCCCTAGGCACAAGTCCGAAGACAAGTCCTTAATCGGAAGTCGAATCTGCTATAGATACCGACTCCCTTTTCTTAGCATGCATGACCGGAGATCGGTCCCGGGTTTCCTCACTCAATTTCCAGTTAGTAGTTATCTCAAGACCATGTTTGTTGGTTAACCTCTTTCGGTTCATATCGTCCCTCATTAGGGGGCGTTCCTTAGTCTCACTCAATTCCTTACTAAGCATTGGTTAGTAAGTTCTCACGGTATGTTGTGTTAGTTTTCAAACATCACACAACAATACAATATATATAATATGTTCCGGTTGCATGCTTTATCTTGTTAGTGAGCACACAAAACAAATAGCACACAAGCCGAGGGACACCTCGTTAGCAAGCAGGTCACAAGAGAACTGTACCGTTCACCGTTGGTCGTTCGGCTGCTTACTCTCTTCTGGAGTCCAAACTCCCCAGTCCTAAAACATTCACCAAATTGGGTGGTTAATTACTTTTAATTAACCTAGCTTACTTAATCACTAATGATTTCCAACTAAGTACCTCTAAGTCATTGTAGTTTAAACTTAACCTCTTATGTTACTTATTTCTCATCTTACCTCACACTTGTTCACACCTCCAATATCCTTAAAACTCCACCAAACAACTCTTAACAACCTTATAATACATTCCCCAACAAGCCCCCTTCATTTACCTCTTGAAAAGCACACTTTCTTTGTATTTTTGCCTGGTCCGGGACATGGTCCGGACCTAAGGTCCCGGACCAATGGCTGTCCTTAGTCTCGGCCTTATTTTTGCTATGGTCCGGGACTTGGTACTTACCCAAGGTCCCGGACCAACCCCTGGGTACATTCTCGGCCTGATTTTAGTGCTGGTCCGGGACTTTATCCAAGGACTAAGTCCCGGACCACATCTTAAACTGTCAAATTTTACAGTTTTGAACCTCTTTCCACACTTGTTCTTTTGTCCAAACTTCTTCTAATCTTTTCCCATGTATTAACACATGTTCCAACACCATTTTAGCACTTAAAATCCTCCTAACTCATGGATCAACTCACCTCTAAATTCCTTGATCATTATTCAAGTTCTTACTAAACTCTTAACACTTATAACTTAATTCCTTACATTTCCAACATGTAAACTTTGTCTAAAACTTCAACTATCCAAAGTGTTTCTTCACAACTATCTCAAGTACTCCTCAAGCATCATCATGCACGACTCATTTGCTTTACTCACACTTCTCAAAGCTATATGTACTCTAGCACATGCCTACAAGTCATTATACCTTATTTTCCTTCAAAGTTTGTACAAGTTTCCTAGATTCCTTCACTATGGTTTTGGTGCTTTAAATTAACCAGTTGGGTCCCCTAGTCCCTCTTAGACATCTACACCTCTTTTTCATCAACTTACACACCATTCTCATAATCATACACTCTTATACATTCCTAGTCTTTTCCTTGACAATTTACAACATTCTCTTACACTTTTCTCTTCCATCTCCAAGTCCACTCATTGTCATCTAACTAAAACCTTGTTAGTCCACTACTAGCATCACCACCACTTACACAAACTTCCCAAAACTCTTATTGTTTTACTCTCTAGTTCATAACTAATTCTTCTCAAAACATTATACATCATTTCCTTAAAACTTATGCACAAGTCTTACATTCCTCATATCATGATTTTGGTGTGCTCAAAACACTCACCATTCCTCTAACTCCTCCTAGACATCTCTAGGTCATCCTAAACCTCAAGGACTCCTTAATTAACTAATCTCCACTCAAATTCCTTATAATGATTCCTAGTAAATCCTAGGTCATATTAGTTCACCACCATCGCCTAAACACTTATTTTCTACTCAAATTTTGCCATAGCACCTCTAGCATCATAGCATGCCCAAACACATTATTTTCCTCATTTAACCATCTCACACCCACAAGTTCTTTCTCATCATATCTCACCACCCAACCTACTCATTCACAACAAACTCAATATATTGCAATAATCTTAAATTGCATAGCACTAAGGCTCTTAAATGACATGGCTCTTAGGCCCTTAAATGACTTAAACTTAAACACTGAATCTCCCACATATATAAGCTTTCAACCTGCAAATACACTCATCAATCTCATAGTAGTTATAATGCTCTTTAAAATCCACCTTAACCTTATATTACTAACTCATTCTCATTAGCTCCTTAATCACAAGTTCATAAGCTTGTTTAAGTTCTTTTTTTTCCTTAGGTTATATAACCCAATACACAATGTAAGCTCTAAGCCACATTGGTATTTATCTAAAACTCATTCCTTAATCTTAAACCACCATTAGGTAAGCATTTTACCTTGTTTTCTCTCAAGCTTATCTTAATCTCCTCCTTAGGCCTTCTTCTTGCATAGATCTCGGCCACCACTTAAATTCCTTTTGCCAATGTTCTAATCAATATTTAAGGACTCATATGAGTACTAAACAATGCACTAACCTCAAGGAATAAAAACCTAGGTTAGAAATGTGTTCTAAGGCACAAAAGTGGATGATTACCTTTGAAGTCTCAAGGTAGACTTTGGCATTGAATGAAATAGGACCTCCACTAGTCCTTGGTGAATAAATCAAGCTAGAACAAGGCATAAAAACATAGCCCCATGAGAAGGAATTTTCGGCCATGTACAAGAATTGATGGAAACATGGTTTTTCTTACATTTTCTTTACCTTAAGAGAATGGAGAAGCTAATGAGCTCTTCAAACTTGATTTTCCCCCATCAATGGAGTTTTCTCATGGCACCAAAATGGAGCTTTGAAAGATTTGAAAAGATAGAAAGATAGGTCTTGACCTAACTAAGACAAATATGCAATTTGTTTTGGATTTGGAGCTTGGAGTTGTATTTGGCAAGTGATTGAAGATGGAGAACCATGGAAGAGCAGCTCTCTCGGTTTTGGAACAGAGAGAAGAAGAGGAAACCGTGGGTGAAGAAGAGAAATGAAGAGAGGATGAAGAAAAGTAGACTAAGGTAAGATATTTGCTTTAATAAAGTAAATAGTAACTTCTTTACTTATCTCTTCTTTTCCTTTCTCATTTGATGACTCATGTGGTGACTCCCCACATAAAAACCGGCCACCCTCTTAATATAAGGCTAACATGGTCTTTGTTGACCAATTAATTGACTTATATTGATTAAAACTTAAACTAGTCACTAAATAGTTACTATTCACTAAACAAGGCACATAATCGGGAAATTTTTGATTTCCCATTGATTTAGACCTCCTAATGTGATACTAATTAGTACACATGTTGATTAAAGAGTAATGATGGACATTTAGCCACTCAAAACTCAATTCTAAGACAATTTCTCAAAATGTGCTTTAAGACTTCTTAAAGCACATTTTGTGTTTTAACTTGTTTTCAAGCTTGGTTTTCTTTGCTAATTGATTTAAAATGACCATTAATATTACTAAGGTCTTATCATGATATTTGGGTACTCACCCAAGTCTCTCAAGCTTAGAGCACGTTTTTGCCCTGATTGCCTTTAAGGCACTTTCTTGTGTTTTCCCTTGGTTAAAATTGTCTACCAATCTTTCTAAGGCATATTTTAGCCCTACTACATCCTAATTTGATGTTCACTTAGCATACTTAGGATTGGGGTATTTCAGTAACGTAATAGCTCAATGTAACTACAACATAAGTTCTAATATATCTCACCCCTAGGTGGCTGGGAGCAGAGTGGCACAGCATCAGTATATGAGGGGACCATGGCCTTCTCGTTCCTCCCCTTGTAGAACTTTCCCTTCCTCTCGTAGTTATGGGAAAAGTTCCCTCCATTTCCTCTTCCTCCATCCCCCTTCCTCTTGCCTAGCACCGAGTCCTGGTAGGCGATGGTGGTCTCGCAGTCATTCGCGTCATCCGCTAGCTCCTGTGGTGACAATATGTATTAGTGGGGAAATCTTTGCGTACCAGAAATTCTAAATCATGTTCCATACTTGTAGGGTCATCCCTCTGGTGGAATCGATCATAGTCATGATCCTGAAGTTCAAGCCGGTGTGGAATTTATCCACCAGATACCTCGGAGCGTTAGCTCCCTCTCCAATAACAGCGAGCAGCTCCACAAATTTATTATAGTACTCAGCAATAGAGGAAGTTCCTTGCTTCAGCTGCTCGAACTCGCTCCTCATCCTCTTCTGCAGGTAGGATGGATAGAACTTGGCTCTTAGGGCCACCAAGAAGGCTGGGAAGCCGAAGTCCGCCTGGGCAGTCAGCTCAGCTCTGGCGGTCTGCCACCATCGATGCGCGGGTCCCAGGAGAAAGTAGGCCACTATGTCCACCTAGCGATCCGCTGGAACGTGCAGAGAGGTGAAGGCCTTCTGCATCTCGTCGATGTATCTCTAAGGTCTTTGGTTCTGGCTGGCCTTCGTAGACTGGAGGGCGTAGATAGTTGACCGCCTTCAGCCAGTTGAACTCCCGGGGACCGTTAGGTGGTGGCGGTGGTGGTTGTGGGATCTGAGCCTACTGCTGAGCTAATGCAGTCGTCACAATCTGCGCTATGACCTCTGGGGTGACAGCGTCGGGTCCATAGCCTCCTGAGGGACCAGCTCCTCTTCCTCCTCTTCGAGACATCTAGCTAGTATTGACGGTTTTGTTACTCAGAAGGTGTATTGTTGAGTCTAAATATCTATGTAGTAAAGAATGTATATTTATAACGTCCTAAGGACGGTTCGTAGATACGTGAAGTAAAACGTAAGTAGTAAAGTAAGTATGGGGTAAGGGTCACACGCCTTTCTGGAATTCTCACTTCCCAATTCGACCGTAGTTCCCCAGTTTTAAGTGCACCTGTAATCTAAGTATTTCACTCGGCTTTTTCTCGGGTTCAGAGAGTAACTTCGCTCTGATACCAATTTCTGTAACGCCCCTATTTAACATATTTATAGCGAAATTAAAATACTAAAGGCCAAACAGACCATCGGGTTCCAAACACCCGGTACCAAACCTCACCAATTACAACTTAAAAGATTACAACAGTCACGGTCTGAACCTCAAGAAAACTTAATATAAACATAACAGTAATAAAATGTGTTAACTCTCCACAAAACCCTAGTCCCATCCCAATCACTCGTTCTCTTCGTGGCCACTTGTATAATAATTCGTACCTGCAAGATAAAACCAAGCAGCCCACCCCGGAAGGGATGAGTCAGTTCCCTGGAATGGAACTGGTACGATTCTCCAAAACAAAACCTTTAACATATCTCTTAAATAACTTGAAGTCAACAACTTAAACAAAACAGAGGAATAAGGCACTTAAAAATCACCAAGTCAAAGACAGCAGAATAAGGTTAGAGGCAAATAACAGAAAGGTAAAGTTAGTCAAACAAAAGTCACACCATGAGTTAGTGAACATCCAAGACTTTAGTTAGAACCAATTCCTGTTAGGAGTAGAGAGACCCAAGTAGTCACAAAGACTAGGAATGAAAGAAGAGATCCAAGAACCAAACAACTCAAGAGTGGAATAACGCCAATTGGGAGAGATGACCCCCATCGCCAGATATAAATGTCCATATGGACGAGGGATATACAGCCCCCTGCTGTCAAATTTAAATGTCTTGGTGGACGAGGGATATACAACCCCCTGCTGTCAAATATAAATGTCCTTGTGGACGAGGGATATACAGCCCCCTGCTGTTACCAATGAAGACCCGCGCACGTCACAACAAAGACTCAGCTCATGGATGAAACAATATCCAGAGACAAAGGAAGAATTACCAAGATTATCCTTTTTCATACTTCCACTAGATCACTAACTACACCAGAGCAATACCAAAACACTCAGTCCTACAGAGTGCAGAAGCGTAAACCCTAGGCAGTTAATGTCTAATGAAATAACCAAACATAAGGAACCAATAACCATGAAAGTTTCACATTCAACGCTCAGTTAGTCACACAAACTGAGTTAGTCACACAGCCAGTTCCCTTTTGAAATCCATTCAAGCTCAGTTAGAGTTTCCCCAAAACATCCATAAAATCCGTTAACAAAAGTATCTGAGTACGAGAAATCGTACCTGGTATGTGAAGAACAATAATTAACTCGAATGAGTGATCCCCCAATAGTAACCTATAATTAAGGTGTTCCAAGTGTCGATTAGTTAAGGGACTAATCAACTAATCATCCTCTATTCCTACTGATTTATAGTTCCAGGTTTACCATTACTCTCTCACAAAGGTTTGGGCTTGATTTTGTTAATTAAATCCTTTGTTAGGCCCATTTCGTTTAATTTGGAATGATTTAGGATTTATCCGTGAGAGTGGCCCAAACTCTCTTTGAATTGTTTAAGTGGGCTTTTGGAGTTCATAAACTTGGGCTCAGTAGGTTAACCTAAGACCGTGTTACGTTTATTTTGTGTAATTAAACCCTTAAGTTATCAATGACTATTTTATTACACACCGATTAAAATCCTAAAGTTTAATATATATATTCTTCTTATTATATCTCTCACAAGGAAAATTATTTCCTTCATCTATTTTTAATGTTTTTATATATATATATATCTTTGTGTATTAAGGTTTATCCAGACATCTAAAGAAATTTTTATTGTATTTAATCATGTTTAATAACTTTTAGGCATATCCACAACTGATATATGGTTTATAAAATAAAGTGTTTTCCTTTATTTATTTAATATATATACGTATGTACCTGTATTAGAATTTATTTAAGACATCCCCTATGTAGCTTATTGTATTTAAATTATCTTTATTACTTCAACATTTATTTGCTTCCATGTATGTTTTATAAAGTTTTTTTTACTACATCTTTGATATAGCTTCTATAGTATTAAGTTAATATAGTGTGATTTATTTAGCTCCATGTTTGTACCCTAAGTACTATTTTTATTCCCTTTTTATATCTGTGTAAATATATATATTTTCTTAGTTTTAATTAAGAATGTAACTTCCAAATTATATAATAATTAAAAGTAGATTAGTTTAGTTTCCTTAATTTAACATCAGTTTCTATTTTATTCTCTCATATAAGTATATATATATATAATCATATATAGGTAAATATTTTTACTTCACTTTTAAAGTTAATTCGCAAAATATTTATAAACATAGTTACTAATGTTAGTTTAATTTTCATTAGTTCCCAATAAAAAGTTTTTTATTAAAACTATACTTTAATTTCTGTTACATTAAAACCTTATATATAGATAATTATGAAAACCTTATAAATACAATTTTAAACCCATTACCATGGTCCAAAAATTCCAAATTTAATATATAGTAAATATAACATTTTATTACGATTAATTCAAATTTTTATTTCATACAAATATCTTTTTAAATTATCCAAATAATCCCATAATTTTCATAACTTGCAAAAATTAAACTTACGTTAAAAACTCAAAACCCATATTAATTTATGACAAATAAACTATCTTTTATAAGGAATCAATGGTTAAAATTTCAAGTCAAATACATTCGGAAGGCCATTACTAAATCAACAAGTTAGGGTTTAATTATGGAAATATTATAATTCATAACAACTTAAACTCCCCAGATCTAATCTCGGCCGTCCGTTTCTAAAACCTACGTCAGACGGCCGAAAATCCTCGAGTTCATCAGCGCTTACGAAGTAAGAAACGATCATGAGTATTAAAATCTCCAATTCCTAAAATCTCAAAACCAAATTCGATGATTTTGTTTCTATGGATTCGAATTCAATTCCGGTTCTAATGATACCAAATTCGCTAGCTAACATGCGGAATTCAGTGTTTTTGTTTCTGGTTCTAGGTTAGGGTTTCAAGTTCAATTCGAAATTGATTTGGCAAATTCGCCTAAGATAACACGTAATATATGAAATTGAAACTGGGTTTGGTCGACGATGAAAAACCGTTTAGCAACATCGTAATAATTGGAAGAAAAACTCACGGAATTGCCAATCGAAGGAATTCGATTTCGTTCTGGAAAACTCAACCTTTAGAGCTGATTGAGTAGCAACTTTGCAACACTATAAGTTTCGACGTACAGATCTAGTTAGGCTTTGTTTTGGGCGCATCTAAAGAAAGATCGAGCTCTACACATTGATAGCAAAGAACTAACTCTAATTTGCACTATATAGAAAGAAATCTGACCGAATTACGATTTTACCTTACGTTTTTCCTTGTTTTATGTGATGTCGGATCACTAACTTTAGGCACCTGTTCTTCCAAACGGTTGGGAATTAGCCTTGGGTGAAAACATGAAAGTTGTAGAGGGATTGGAAGATCTACACAACAAGCTAAAGAACTTGAATTTTGGTGGAAACGAAGAAGTTATGATCAAACGAAGTTTACCTGCTTCGTGAAAACTGGGATCTGCGGTTACGACTTTGCAAGGAGGCGACTTTGGATTGATTTTCCGTGGATTAGGAAGATTTAGGTTTATGTGTGAGCTATGGTTGCAAAGAGGAGATTAAGGAGAGGAGAATGAAAAAACGGCGTTGCAAATTCGTACAAATGAGTGAGCATAAGTGTCTAAAGTTAGGGCAAAAACGCTGATGGTAGTTAGGATTCTGGCCGATTTTCGTGTAAGTATCGGCGAACCGTGTGAGCTTGACACGTGGCAGTTTCAAAAATTTTGGCTCTAAACTTCATGCTATCATAACTTTCTGGAGATCCGTTTTTGAGTTTTTATCAATCTCATGGTTTTCCATAACCTATTTATTGGTATTAGGTTTCATGGTGGTTTGACCATTCTCAAAAAGTCAACCCTAGCAAGGCTTGAGAAGCTAAGGGTTTTCTAGGATTTTATATTGACTTTATATGCTCAATCAATTGTTCCAACTCTTCTAAAATCTTTATCATAGACTTGGAGTGTTTAGAATTTTTCCAAGATTTATTGACTTATAATCTTTATTAAATTCATAATACTATATAATAATGTTAGAATCCAATATTTACTAGTATTCTTAGGATAAATGGAAGAAATCCCATGATTAATTTTCCTAATTCCATATAAGGATATATGATTTATTATTCACAATTCCATACTATAATATAATAATTAATAGTATTATTTACGGTTTTAATAAATGAAATCCCTAAATTAATTTAATTAATTAATTAATTTAGGGGTATTTCATTGAGCCAATTTGACCTAACCGAACTTCAATCTAGTTCAAGCCTCACCCAATCCAACCGAACTCGACCTCACTCCAAGCCGAACCCGGCCCAACAAGCCCACAATCGGCCCAAGCCCACAACTGGCCCAATAAGCCCACAATCAAACCAAGTCCCAAAAATCAAACCAAGACCACAAGAATCAAACTTACCGATTGACCTTTGACCCAGTCCGACTTTGACCCGGCGTTTCCAATCCTGGCCTAAATCCATTCCAACCCAATTCAATTCAATTTGGTCCAAATCCAATTCAAATTCAATTCAATTCAGCCCATTTGAATTCAACCCAATTCATCTTCAATTCAGTTCAATTCAATTCGATTCGATTCAGCCCAAATTCAAACCCAACTTGTAAAATCCATTCAAACTCCAAAAATCCAAAAACATTCCTCATTATTCAGTTTAACTAAAAAATCCAAAAAAAATCTCCTTTCTCGAATTTCAAACAATTATTTTATTCAAACTTCACCAAGTTTTCAAAGAAACCATTTTATGGAATTTTAAAGGAAAAACCCTTCTCACATCACAGAAAACTCTTCCCAAATGCAGAAAGTTCTTCTCACATATACAGAAAGTTTTCTCCTAAAACATTTCTCAAATCAGTGTTCTTCATCGAGAATTCCGAGCAACTTCAAAAGTTTTCCAACTCAGTTTTTCAAACATAAACTAAACCGTTTTCGGGGAACATGGAATGTCTAACACCTTCAAAGAACGTTTTTCCTAGTTAGGCATCACTTGTCTCCCTTCCAAAATAAAATCCGAGGCGGGCACTGGGGTGTAATCTCCCTTGTCGCAGTCTGGATCACTTTAGGCGGGGCATTAGGGTGACAAACCTCCCCTAATTGCACCTAGATTTTTACAAGGGGGGTGCTAGGGAAGTAACGACCTTCTAGTCGCAGCGGCTTTTAGAATCATCTAACTATCTTCCACTCAATTTTAGTATTTTCGGCTTTTAATGTTTTAAACCCGGGAGTTAGGAGTTATTAGGGTTTGACCGAGAGTATCCCATTCATGATGCTTCTCTCTAAATCCTATTTTTCGACATAAATTCATTGCCCCATCTTCCGAGCCTCGGCACTTACCATTAATTAAGTGTCGTGTTCAAGGGGGGTACATAGGGTAATCCCTCGGGATTATCCGCCCTTTTCACAACAAAAAATGATTTTTCGGTTTTAAAAAACTTTAAGAGAAACAATTTTGACAATCATTCCTCCAAACATTTCAACCCATCATCAGCTCACTCCAAATTCAAAATATCCCAAAACCTCAACTCTTTCAGAATCTTGAACCCCAAAAACTCGGGATCTCTACTCAAACTTCAATTGCCTCACACACTCAAGTCATTATCCAAACTCAAATCATTCCAAACTCGAAACATTTCCTGAATCCCAAATTTGACTCCTCTCTAACTTTTAAGGTCTCATAGGCCCTAGCGCCTCATAGACTCAAACATCCCAATTTCTCCACCATTTTAAGATTCAAACGCCTCACAGACCCGAGCGTCTCACAGGCCTTGACATCCCATCACTCCCACTACATGAACATCCCAAATGTCTCATAGACCCGATCATCTCACAGACTAACCTCTTAAACACCTCAAAAAACCTTCAAAACTCCAAAATCTCCAAAAACCCAAAAAATCATGAACTACGTAAGGTTTGATCTCAACAGGGAGTTGAGTACGTAGGCAGCCCATCTAGGGTGCGACCCCATTCCAATCCAAAAGACCCCTTTCCCAACTCTAGGGCGACATTTATATCTGTCAAACATTCAAATCTCCTCTGACTCCCACTAACCCTCGACTTCTTCAAACTCTCAAAATACTCCTATTCTTTCATACTCATTCGAATTCATTAATTCCTCTTCTTGGCGCTAGCTTGGCAGAAAAGCTCGCCTCATCAACTCTCCACACTCCACTCTCTTTCTATCCTATCCTGTTGGCTTTTAAAATGAATCTCTCTAACAAGGTTTTGAAAGGAGGCAATCCTGACAATTGGAGACCGAGGTTTCCTCGGGCACCAATCCGAAGTCGTGGTCGTTGCCACTTCTAAGGGGTGTAACCCAGTGCGAACTCATAACAGTATCTCTAGTATGATCAGATAAGTCCTATCCATAGGCAACAAATCATCAGAGTCAATTAACGGTTCTTAGAACCCTTCTTCTTCCTTCCTAGTTATCATAGGTCAAACTAGGTGGCGACTCTAGTCAATTTCCGCCTTTAGGGCATAAGTCCGCGTGGAGCCCATCGAGAGCGGGTGTAGTGCTCGCTAGCATTCCCCTTATGCTTTCTGTGAAAGGCGGACGATTCAGTAGGTTTGAGGGTTGCCATGAATAACGGGTTTTCACCCTCCACAGAATGGCAATTTCTAGGATCTAGGCTCTTCAGTCAGACCATATTTAGATAGACCCCCTCATACTGAAAATCACCCTCCACAGCAGGCGAAGACCGCCATAGGGTGAGCATTTGATAATTCTGTTAAACCTAAATCCAAATTGTTAAAAGAAATTGGATTTTGGTTAATTCTGTTTTTATCCAAATTTTGGCCAAAACCAAATTAACCGTTATCTGAATTATCCATAAATTGAAATTTTTTGGATTAAAAACCGAACTGAAATCTAAATTTCCTTCGGTTCGGATTTCAGTTAACCGAAATTTAATAAAAAATGAAAATGAAAATTTTATTTGGTTTTCCAATTAACTGATTTTTTTAAAAAAGAAAAAAACCTAATGGTAGAAAAAAAATCCAAACAAAGCCCAGATCTACAATTACCATGACAGAATCCACACCACAAAGAGAATCCACATAGTAACAGCATTACAGTTAGTCGATCGACCCATAGTAACAACATTATATTATCTCAACCATTGCCAAATGGCTAGCACAAACAACTAACCCAAACAAAAGATCAAAAAAGGAAGGATAAGCTAGAAAGAGTTTGGAATTTCTTCTTCAAATGTGTTTGGTACAAAGAGCTTGGATTTTCTCCTTTAAGGCTTCACGATAAGAGCCCACCGCTGCTTACCGAGATAGGTTATTTGCAACATCATTTGCTGGGTTAAAAAAAAGTTTCTGAGATACAACAAAAATACAACCAGAATACAAATAGATTATAAATGAAAGAAAGAGCAAGTAACAACTAACAAATTATTCTGTTTAACAGCCCATTTTCTCTAACTTCTTTGCAGCAGTAGTGGACCTTACAAGAATATAACCAACAGAATTCCGCTTCGAAATGATTGTTAATGGAAAACAGCTACTCGTTAGTTATCACATTCAGAGTACAACATGGACCAATGAGAAACTTGATAAACTATAATCACCGGGGCAACAAAGCAAATAACTTGCTTATACCATATCTTAGTCATCAATGAGATTGGAGAAAACTACACAATCAACAGAGAAAAGTACTAATATGATAAAAAAAAATCACCAGAAATTTGTTTCACAAGACAAGAGCCTAATTAAAGAGCTAGCACATTTTTTCTACAGTAGCAAGACCCATATAACATTAACGAAAAAAAATAAACCTGCAAGCTTAATTATTCCAATGAAGCTGAAATCAATTTTGACAGCCTTGTACAACAGCAAGAGAAATTGGAAAGAGCAATTGTCAATTTGGGAGGATGTTCTACAACACTACAAAAACTAAAGCAGCTAGGATAATCAATTTTGACCACTATTTTCTTAAACATCAAGAAAGAGCAATGAAGAAACTTACCAAGAGTTTAATACTTCATCTTATCACTCAAGATTGTTGTGTTGATTGAGCACTTGTCCATTCCTTAAAAAGAAGACATATAATATCAAATTATAGTTCATATCTACTAATAAAGAAGACATCAAGGGAACTTCTACATATAAGTGAATAGTCTATTAATATTTAAGTTTTCAAGTCATTTAAGATACCTTTCTCCAACTCAATGATTGCTTCTTCATCTTCTTCATCCTCAATTGAGGGTATCTTTCTTAACCAGCTTTGACAGCATATGAGTTGTTCCACCATCTTTGGACTTAAAAGCTTCTAAAATCATTCAAAACCCTCCCTCCAGCACTGAATGCGGATTCTGGTGCCGCGGTGGAAACAGGGACATGTAGCACATCACGAGCCATCTCACTTAGAATTGGGAAGCGTCCCACGTTGACCTTCCACCATCCCAAGACATCAAGCTCCTTGTTGAGGTTAAAACCTAATTCGGCAAGTGTACCGGTCTTTGTAACAAGTTTTCTTAGAAAGTATTCCCTAGGTTATCAAACCAAGGAGGCAGTGTCTAGTCTAATCTCAATCTAGAACAACTATTATATTAATGAAATCAGAAAACAGGAAATTAGGGGGCTTCATTGATGAAATTGTAATTCTAAAATTAATAATAACAATAACAATAACAATAACTGCAGAATGGAAAGTATTGGTTTTCTTGATAATTATGGGAGAAATCCCGGTTTACTACTCCTTCTAATTCTCGGTTCCCTTCTCAATGTATTTACCATATTCTAGATTAAAATCCTAGATCACATTATTTCACGTCGGTCTCCCGCTCGGTGAAATCTAATTAATAATCACCAAACCCTAACTCTCGTTATGAATTTCCTAATTGCTAACAGCTTTAAGCACAACCCAGTTAGATAATCAGTTAATGTTTTAGAGGAATTGTCGTCTCCAAATTAACTGGTTTTGTTCCTGTAGTCTATTGAATGCCATAGTTCTCACTAGTAAGCAGACAAACTAGTAATCTCTAATAATTGGCCATACCATCAGAGAATTAATATAAACAAAGAACAAAACTTTAATGAGATTAAAATTGGTAAAACCACAAAGATAATGAAACCTTGAATTCGGATTACATAGCAAACCCGAATCTAAAAGTACTACTCATCCATAGACATGTTAACAATAAACAAATCTGTATTAAATAGTATTAGAGATGTAACACCCCTACTCTAATCGACTCCTAATCGTTTTACTTAACATTGTAATCGCAGCGGTAATCTAAACAATTGAACTACTGGTGTCACCGTTCTCACTCTCCCATACGAGTAGTAACGTGCTTACTGATATATCCATAAATACGAAACAATTTCCCACAGTGACAACAAGAGATAGATCTATCCTTCCATTCCGGTATAAATTACAATCATAGTGAGCATTCTAAGTACCCCAATCCTATACACGTTTCTATGTTCGTATCAAAATACAACAGTGCATATTTAAACAACTGTGGCTAAACTACCCAGCGCGTCCCGCTCTTTGTCGACACCGGAAGCTGCATACCTGCAAAATATTTGTTTGTGGTATGGAATCAGCCCCTGCTGAGTATGTTACTACATGACTGTCATGCCCCCTCAAACCCTCAATTAATTGGTCGAGAGCATGCAATTCATTTTCATGCAAGTAGTTTAATATAAAAACTGTAAAGCAACAAATATATTGCAGTAAACTCAAATAGCAAACAAGCCCCCGGCTTCACACATCACATCGCAATAAACCAACTGAAAGCGTTACAACGCTTATATGAGTACGAAGACTCCACTCCAACAAACACTTAATAGTTCATAATTGAGTACGACGACTCACTCGACCAATCAATCCACAATAATCCACACACGAGTATAGCGACTCGACTCATCCAGTTCACAACATAGATATAAGTACATCGACTCAATTAAACCGATTCACAACACACATATGAGTACAACGACTCATTTCAACAAATCCACCAACATATATCACATAACCACATAGCATAACCATTAAACAACAAGGCGAAACAACGAGGATTATAAACAAGTATAGATTCTCGTCTTTGGCTTACAAGCCCAAATAATGTTCGCCTATTATACGAGCTAATATAGTTGTTCGTAATTGTTCAGTCATGCCTAATGACAGCTTCTCGTTAAAAGACGTGTCTCTAAGTTACCCATCTCCTATGGCGGGTCACCCACGGCAGTAGCTACTCCAGCGGTAGAGTCTTCGACCGACGAACCATCTGTAGTCCGTTGAAAATTTATCTGGATACTTACAGATACCCACACGGCATCCTAGTATCGTTAATTGATCATAATTCACAGCAAGAGCCACATCCTCTTGATTAACTTATATATACCATCACATCGTTTTACTATTTTTCTAACACAGCAGACTAAGGTTGTTAGTCCAATCCTGAGTATGTCGACTCGGGATCCAGTGATAGATACGAGAGCGGCATTAAAAAGGCCAATGCTCTGTATATAAGTCTCGGATAACATATATATATATATATCTTATTATCCTAATGCTACAACGTTTCACTTACGTTCCTTATATTACACATATAAGATAACATCATTGCCGCTAGTTCGTTTTATAATATGTTCATATATACGAACAATACTGTTATCGTACAACAGTAATAATAATAAGGCAGCAATAATACACAACTCAAGCATATTAATTCACACAAGCAAACATTCAATCTTTAACACAGATTTTCACACAATGTCTGAACTGAGGAAATCCTCAGAAACAATCAAGCCACATAATAACATACCATGCACCGGGATTATAAAACCGTGGAGTATGAATCAGCTAGATCCGAAGCTCCCCCGGGATGTCTCTAACAGTCTAAAAATATATAACGCTACAGATTGGCACCCTGTATAACAACATTACTCTACGGTACCCCGTACCGTCACTAATCCCTCCCGGTTCATTCCCTGTTATTTACTAACAACGTTTGTCGGGTTTTCGGTTTAACTCGGGATTAGGAAAAACGCCATATTACATGCGTGATCATGTTGAGTATATTAATATACTTAACTTTAAACGTTTGTTATCGCATGTAATTTAATACCCATTTGTATATCATATAGTTTATCACTATATTGCATGTATAATCTTAATCATATATTATACATCTCACCTTAGTATTTATTTCCTAAGGTTAGTTTTTCCAAGTGTAATGTTGTATAATTCATATTTGAAAATACTTTGAAGTATATATCTCCCTATTATTTCATGAACAACATAACATTAAAATTTCTTTATCCAATGTTTATAATTCTTTTCTTCTTACTCTATATCATTTTAATTATGATATTATATGGTTATTTGAACCATATTGTATTTTTCACTCCATAACATATATTTATTTATATATATGTATTATGGGACCATTTATTATATGGTAAATCTTTATAATATATTCATTCTCTTTTAATGAATATTTCTTATATTATAAATGTTACAACCCTTATAACATTAAAAACCATATTATAAATTCTTATTCTTAAATGTCCATTATTACCGAACAGCACTTGTTCTCTTAAATATTTACAAAATCCACCACATAATTTATATAATGTTATATTATAGTTATATAACATATATTATGACATTTATGTCGTTAAAACAATTATAACCTATAGTTATAAGTTGTTACAAAATACCAAACATACCATACTCTTCTCGGTATTTATTTAATTCCACTATACTTCCATAATTTACAAATCAACCCCAAATTATATTCCATTGTTACACTTAATATACATACCTTATATTATAATCCTTAAACCTTAATATAATTATAATCTATGGTTATAATGGCTTATAATTACCGAACAGACCCTAGGGTCTATTTTAATTTAATTCCTACCACCCAACTTTGTATAATTACCAAATCTCCCCAATTTATAACATATAGTTTTCTAATGTCATTAAAACTATATATTATACATATATCTTAATAAAACCTCATATATAATTCCAAAAATTACCAAACTATACCAAAAGGTTATAAACATCATTCCTAACCTTATACTTTCAATATTTACGGTTTTTAACACATATGTTACCTATATGTAACAATGATATAAAATATCATATATTATACTTATATAATCCATATTAACTCCAAATTTAACCAAATAAATTCCTAAAAATTCCTAATAAACCAAGGTCTGTTCTAAACCCCATTTGGTACCCATATTTTTTTCGAGAATTACCAATCCACCCCAATATGTATGTTTCTTTTATAATTTAATACCTAGCTTATTATAAGCTAGTATTTAATTCAATAAATTCCAAAATTTGGTCAAAGTCTCCTATATAGTCAACCTTGACTTCTAAATTCCAATTTAAGCCCAAACTCTCGGTAATTACAACATATACCCCAAACTTTCCTATAATTACAATTTTGACACAAAACTTTATCAAATGTTATAATTTTATTTAAATTCATTTTAAACCCCATATTTCTCCTAAAATAGCCCACGTAGTTTTAATAATTACCAGTTTGACCCCAAACCTTATGCTAAATGCATAAATTAAATTAAATAAGCTTTTAAACTTAAATAAAATGGCCTAAATAACATGGCCTTATTACAACCTTGCTTTATAACATAAAATTACATTTAAATGTCACTAAAACATTATAAATTCTCGGCCCTCACATATAATTATTTATAAATTACCAAACTTCCACATAATGTCTTAAATTTGAGAATTATGCTAATTAATCACTTAATTAATTTATCCAAGGTTTCTATAACATTTCCTAGTCATTTTTGAAGCTAAAATGACTATTATAAACTGTCCACTCACGGCAAAGACATAACATAAGCTCCAAGGATTTATAAACATGATATAAAGATGTTATACCTTGATTTAATGAGCTTTAATGACTAAGTTGGCCACGGCAGCTTAGGGAAAAATTTGCACAGCTCCTCCAACATGTTTAAACAGCACAACAAGGATATAGTTAAGTTCAAAACATGAACTAACCATAGGAATGATCATAAGTCATTAAAACCTAGATTTTTACCTCAAATTCCCAAGGCTTTCTCAAGCTGTTCATGCCCCTATTTTCCAACAGAATGAAGGTTTCAAAACACTCTTTAAAACAGACTATATAATCGCCATTGATCAGAATAGGATAAGGCTAGGTTTTACCTTGTTTAAAATGCCAAAAATGGTGTTTTTGGCATGGATTTGGCTAGGAATTGATGCTCTTGATATACCAACTGAACCAACATGTAAAGGAGAGCCAAATAAGCCAAAGAAACTCAGGTTTCCAACTGGAAATGAAGAAGACAAAGGTTTAGGTGCTTAAAGCACATTTTTACCTTAATTAGGTCTTAAGCTTGCTTCCCCCTTGAATATTGAGTTTCATCCGAGATTCCCCCTTTCCTTTGATCACAAACTCGTTCTAGATGAGTGGATGGAAGTGGTTCGAAGTTAACTTAATGGAAAGAGGAAGAAAAGACGAAGAAAATGACATATAACATGTTTTGAATGTTTACCTTATGCCATGGTAGTTGCTCTTTGAAGTTGGCTGCTTCCTAGCTCAAATAATGAAGGAATGGAGGTCTGGTTGCTGAAACCACGTTTGGAAAGGGGTGGGAGGAAAGAGAAAGGCTGATTTGGTGTTTAAATGAAAGAAAAGTAAGAAATTGAATAGTAAAGTGATGATTCACTAAATTGGAAAGATATTTTGGTTAAAGCATGGTGTGCTGTCCTCCCCCATCAATGCTGCCGCTATCCTTTGGATAAAGATGGGTCAAGTCTTGACCATTGACTAGACTTGGTCAACATTACTTAAAAATGCACTATTTCGGTTATTATTCACAAATGAATGCCATATTTGTGATTTTTTTGAAAAACTTGGAATTAGACCTCCTAATGTGGTACATTATAGTAAATTAGTATAACAAGGTCTAATCCAATGCCTAACACCACTCAAAACCCACTCAGAAAGTCAATTTTCTAAAAAACGTGCTTTAAGGAGTTTTAAAGCACAATTTGTGTTAGAACATGTTTTTGAGCTTGTTTTCCTTTGAGAATAGTTTTATAGTGTTAATTACTTAATTATAATACTTAGGAATCCACTTTGGATCCTAATTGAGGTCATACAATCTCTATGGTGTCTTAAAGCACATTTTTGGCTTTACCGATCTTAAGACATGTTTTTTCCTTGTTGAGATCTTAGATTGTTCCCCAATGGTATTAAGATGATTATTAATCTTCTTAGATCATTAATAGAGTATTTAATCAAGTTTTTAAGGTTAGGGGTATTTCAAGAGAAGTAGAACAAGAAGAAACTCTAGTTTGGGACTCAATGGCGAAGTCTCTGTGTCGAATCTTCAATCTGCTCTGCTCAAACGCCCAGTCAAAATCTCTCAAAACTCTTCACTCTCTCTGTCTTTTTATCATGCGGCGTTCCTCCCTCATAAAAGATAAAAATTTTAACTTTTATTTCAGTAACGTAACGAACTTCCGGCCCATCGCTAGTATTGGTACGGGTTTGCAAACAAGTACGCAAACCCGGACCACCTCTTAAATTAGGTAGAAGGTTTCTCTAAAGGATGGTCCGGCTTTACAAACAAGTACGTAAACCCGGATCACGTCTGAAAATAGGCAGAGAGGTCATCGAGGGATTGGTCTGGGTTTACAAAATGGGACACAAACCCAGACCATCATAAAAACACGGAGGATGTTGATCGAAGAGATGGTCCAGGTTTGGAAACAAGTACGCAAACGCAGACCAGTTGTAGACTTGAACTTTTTCATTCAAAAATCATCATTTGACTCCTGGTTTGACTTCCATTGGTTGACTCAAGCTCTAAAGTCTCCGTTTAAGCATCTTCTTGAGCATTTTACCATGAAAACACATCAAATCAATCATAGGAGACAAATATAATAATAAAGCGTAAATAAAATAATAAGGATGTAATTTAAAATCATAACGTAGATAATTAAACATGAATTAGCCTCGTAAACTTAGGCAAATTCCTGGTTATCAACTTCCCCACACTTAATCTTTGCTTGCCCTCAAGCAAATAGAAACATACTGAAGTCTTACAGAAGGGAGTCATCAGTTTAGAACTGTGCACAAGGAGATCTAATAATGAAAAACAGTCACAAAAATAATGATCCACACTGCAGGTTTTCATAAACAGTGAATTGAGAAGTACTTTCCAAAGGCTTAAGACACATAGTAAAACCACTTGGCTCAGATTTCACTCAGGGACTACTCTCCAATTAACTTTCCACAATCCATGGACGACAAGAGGTAAGAAGTAATATCTTATTCCATATTACCTTTCATCACCACGTACTCATAATCAAGAAAGAATTTGCACTTTGCATTTGAAATTAAGAAATTTCTTTAACTTTCTAAACAAGCATTAACTTTCTTCTTTTATATCCCTCAGACTTTTCTCTTCATCCATGTAACGGTGTTGGGTCTTCTATCTCAGATCAGATGACCTTAGGAGGATGGGTGATGAAGCACCCCAAGGACTTAATTACCAAATGGACGAGGCCTGTTTTTGGGCTAAAAATTCAATTAGAGGAGTATCTTGTCTTTATCATTTCCTTCCATTCATTCAAGAATCATTTCCAAAGCCCCTAAGTGAAATCAAAGACAAATAGTTACACTAATAGGCTTAACTTTTTAATGAAGAAATTGAAAAGCATTCACCAAAACTGTACATACAAGCAGTACAACCAGAATTTCCATAACTATTCTACAGCTTCGATCCCAAAAACAAACTAGTGCTACTTGTGCGGTGTTCCAAACCAACATTTCCAACCACTGATTAAGACCAAAGTATATTATGCAACAAAATTTTGAGGGCCAACAAAGATTTAGTGAAAATTTAGTGGTGGCCTTAATAATGTTCAAAATTAGCACATTCGAATGTAATTGAGCATGAGCATGTGAAATACCCCTTTCCACACTTAAAAATAAGCAATATCCTCATTGCTTCATAGTAATAACCAGGAAAGAAGAAAAGCACAAAATCGACAGAAAACAACGTTTGAATATAAATAAAAGTTAGAAAATTACACCCCTGGAGTATGGTGGGGACAACATCCCCACACTTATGTAAGAACATCGGGGTGTTGAATTCTACGGAAATTTCAGCAGAGTCTCCTTTATTTCTCTACATACCTCACATATATCAGAGTCAGATCTGTACCTCAATCAATAAAATCAACAGCCAATAGTGGCTTGCACAAGCATTAAAGGTACGGGTAAAACATAATAGTTATGAGATACAACCAGAATGTAACGACAGAATTTGAATCCAAAAGAAAACAAACACAAAGTACAACCGAATGAAATTATTAAAAATAACTAAGAAAGTGAAACAAAACAATACAGAAGTCATAAAACAAAATAAACCAAAACTCCATAAGGTGATGCGGCCTAAGGTGGTGGAAGTTGTGGCTGTGACCCATGAGGAAGACACCACGCCTCCATACGTGCAAAGCGGGCATCAAAATCATCCATCCTCGCTTCCTGACAGCCTCATAAGCATCCCGACGCTCCTCCAATGATGTAAGACACACTCCGTGATTATGGACCTGAGCAGATAACTCATTCAGGCACGAGTCAAACCCATCAAAACGAGTGGTGCACACCCTTGCCAATCTCTGAACTGAGCTATCATCTCCTCGTAGCCTGGCGTCAGACCCGCAGTAGGCATAGCAGCATCCCGAACCTCAGAAGGTCTGATCTCGTCGGCACCAGAAGACCGGCCAACTCTCTCTCCTGGTCGAGCACGACAACGCTTAATCCATCCGTCCCCGATCTTCTCCCAATGAAAATGATGCATAGCTGACGTGTCGAGGGGAGAGCGGGGGTACTGCGGCTGCTCATCAGAGAGATCAACTACCACCTTGTTTAAAAGGTACTGCAGAAGACCCGGATAGGCTAGAGAAGCTGTACTATCATCATCCATGATCTGCAGTATGTGGTCAAAAATCATCGCAGGTAGATGGATCGGACAAGAGGCTCGAGCAAATTCATCGTCCAAGAGGATGCGCAAGAAATAGCAGTCAAATGTGTTCATCGTCCAGGATGAACATTATGCATCACTATCGCCAAAATCAAACGCTCGAGTGGTGTCTACAATTTATCCCCTGTAACCACTTGCTTGTCCCTTGTAGACCGTCGCTGACAGTTTTGCACAGCTTGGTTATTGACCACTAAATTCATATAATGTTCTTTGACTTTTTTCTGATCAATAGCATGATTATTCACAATCTTTCGAGGAACATCTTGGCGAATTAAAGACACACCAAGGTAATCAGCAATATTCTTTTGCTCTAAAAAGATCGTCTTCCCTTTTACCTTGGGAGTGAATGACATTATAGTTATCATCCTTTACCGCATTAGCATAAAGAGCTTCACCAACCGAGGATAATAGCAACCTTCACCATGATTCAGCAGATTACCCAAACCCTTTGTGTCAAATATAGTATCCAACCCAAATTCAGCTATTAATTTAGCAGATACTAACCTTTCCAACATTATTTTCCGGTCCTTTACATTATACCAGTCGAAAGCCGCTTCACTGATGAAATTTGAACGCTGAGTCTCGCGGTACTGCACTGGCTGAATCTGTTCAGGAGCGGCAGAGGTGGATGCTGCGGCGGTGGACCTTCGAGCTCTCTTCGGGGCCATTTTATTGCTCATTAGGAAGGAGGGTTACAGTCGGTGAAGGGTGGGTTCAAGTTGGGTACTGGGCAAGGTTGGGGGTAGTGGTCGATTGGGTACGACTGTATTGTGGTGGGTTGGTGCGAACAGGAAAGGTGGTCTGCGAACGGCGAAGGGAAAGTGGGGCTGTGGTGGCATGCGGAGCGAAAGTGGTCAACAGGATGGTCGAAGGTAGTGGGCTGGTTGGTAACTGCGGCGGCGAAGGTAGTCTGGGCGAAGCGGGTGAATGGGATGAACTGGTCTGTGCGGCTGTGAAGTAAATTGGGGTGGGCGCGAATGGAGATGGAAAGCCGGAGCGAAGGTGGTGGTTGTAACACCCCAACTATAAACAATGTACTCAACAACCATTAGCAGCGGATAATATACATAACACTTGGCTTAATCAATGGATGTTACACGCCGTTAGCCACCCACGTGGCTAACAAGGCTAATACATATATAGTGTACCGGTTTGATGGACAGAACTCCCGAGCATTATACATTATAATTTCACTTCATAACTAAACCGAGTAAAATACACCTACATTACAACTGTTCCGAGTATTTACAACTGATGCCGACAACAGTTCGGTGTAACTAAACTTACAAATGCATAAGTAACTAAATAACTATCCATGCTTAAACAGCTACCCCATCCTACTCTCGAACACCTGCCAACTCCATTGTACCTGAAAGGAAAAAGGGTGGCCCCAAGGGGCTCAACCCCTTTGCTGGTATGGTAATCGTGCAGCCCGCATACTACCGGGCCACACACAACTAATTGTCGTGTGAGCATGCAGTTGATTTTATTCAGAGCATGCAAGAAATACTATAAACACACATCATGCTTTAAATCACACATATCCAATCAATGGGATACAAACGAGAAGGTTAACTCGTCAACACTTGTTAGATCAAATTATTATGTTCCTTGACCCTTGAGGGTTTCTACCTTAATGGGACTAAATTTGATAAGTGAGAAATACATAGACATTTAAGGGTTTAATTTACCTTGTACTTACTTTCTTTCAGGATAATATTACTCACTTATCGTATGTTTTTCCTCTAGTTTATGTTTTATTGGTTATCTCACAAATTTATTGGTTAAACATGAGGAAAACCAAGCTAGGAGCAAAGTACACGAAGAGACGAACGCGTAGGCGCAAACAGGATCAAATAGGAGCTAAAACGAACATTTTAGAGGCAATTGACCTTTGGTTCGGACTAGTGTCCGGATCAGCTGGTCCGGACCAATACATGCCAGCACACCGTAGAAGAAAATCGACATGGTCCGGACCAGTCTGGTCCGGAAAGTTGTCCGGACATGTCGATCTTGCCAGCGTACAGGGCGTCACAGCAGCAGTGTGAAGAGATAATTACATTATCTCTTCACACTGAATTACCACCGCCTTACCTCCCCCTTTTACCTATATTTCTCTATAAATACACGTACAAACCTCCATTAATCCATATCTCATTCCACCCCAAAACTAATCCCATTTTTCTTCCACAAAATCATCATTTTCTCTCCAAAAATCATACATCTCATCTCCATACATCCACATCGTCACTTCATTTTCATCATTTGCCATCACCAAATAAGCCCGTGCGAATGCAGAGAGTTCTTCCTTTTCTTAAATCTACTCAGTTTTAATGTCGGTCGTACTTACGATGTTTGTTTTTATAATTATGTGTGAGTAATAACTTTAGCCTCCCGGATTGGGAAGCAAGCCTATTTTATACAATCGTGTTACGTATATTTTCTACTATAATCTGTTCAAGCAATATTTTGATTCTCGTTCTTAATGTGCTTTAATATTCAGGCCAATTATTAAAGTGATATTTGTAGTTCTCTTGTTAAAATGCGATGCTGAGACAAGGTTCTAGACAGAAGAAGTCAAAACGGGTTAATGACTAGAAGCGAGTTTCGCCTATAGGTTAATCTGTCTCCAAAAGGAATTGTTAATAAAGCGATTCATTTATAATAACTTGGGAAAGGATTGCAGCTTGTTATTTAAATTAATCAGGGTTTATTGTACAAGGACCGGTCAACGAACTAATTAAAATTCCTGAGTTTATTGCTAAAATGGTAGAAGTTTATAGTAATATAATTGGATAAAATAGGTGAGCAGAACAACCCAGAGTGCTTCTTAAAAACAAAAGAGTTTTATAACTGCTATTATTATTCTGTTTTGATTAATTGTTCTTTTTAGTGTTTTGTTTACGTCAAGTGTTAAACCACAATTCCCCTAAAAAAGTGATAAGTTCCTATTATATAGTCTAATTAGAATTCTCAGTTAATTTACACTATCAGTTAAACCACAGCAAGGTCCCCAAGAGTTCGACACCCCACAATTCCACTATTCTGCAAAACGATAGGTACACTGCCTAAGTGGAAGAAGTAGTCACATATTTCTCTAACAAGTTTTTGGCGCCGTTGCCGGGGACCTCCGGCACGGTTAATTGATAGTTTTTAATTTCATTGAGTTTTCTGTTTAGCTTTTGCTACTCTTTGTTTTTTGTTTCTATTTTTGTTATTTAATCTTTCTAACAATTTAAATATCGTACTTAATTACAGTCATTTAAATTTCTTGTCATTTATTTACCAGCTATCTAACTTCTAACTTTTAAATTTCTGTAATCTAACATTTAAATTCCAGTAATCTAACATTTAATTTCTGTCATCTAACTACTAACATTTAATTTCTGTCATTTAAATTTCTGTCATTTAATTTCAGTAAACTAACTTTTAAATTTCAGTACACTAATTCCTAACATTTAAATTTCAGCAATCTAACTACTAACATTTAAATTTCCTGTAAACTAATTTCTAACATTTAATTTTCAGTCAGTTAAATTCCGTCATTTAAATTCAGTTCTTTATATTACTGTCATTTAAATTCCTCTGTCATTTAATTCCCTTGTCATTTAATTTTCAGTTAATTAAATTCCAGCAATTTAATTTTGTCTTTATTTTATTTTAGTTTTTTAGTTAAATTACATTTATTTTTGTTCCTTTTTGTTCATTTAGTTTCGCTTTATTTACTCTAAAAAAATATATAGTTCTTTGTTTTGTTAATTGCTTCTTTCTAATTTATTATTTAATTTTCTGTAGTTTATCTTTACTTGTCAATTATCGCTATTGTTTTCTGTAGCTGTTTTCCATTTTTCAAACTGCAAGATACTTCTATATATGCGTCGAACTCGATCTGCAGGTAGTCCACAAAACGATCTTGAACCTGAGATTGAAAGATATCTCCACAGAGAAAGACGACAACAACGTATTGAGATGACAACTCGTCAAACTCTCTGCGAGTACCAGCAACCATCAATTGAAGGGAGACCTTCTGCTATTGTCCTTCCTCAAGTTTCATAGGCTGAACTGGATGCCTGGCAATTCAAAACAAGTTTTATCACCACACTTTACCACCAGGGCCAATACAGCGGGCTAGATTCAGATGATGCTCCACACCATATATCTGCATTTCTTGATTTCTGTAACACTTTTAATAAAGCAGGAAATCTAAACGAGCGCATCCGTCTGCAATTGTTCCCCTATTCTTTAAAAGATGGCGCCTCCAGGTGGCTGAGAAGTTTACAACCCAGCAGGATCCACAGTTGGGCCGAATTAGCAAACAAATTTCTAGTGAAATACTATCCCCCGTCCAAAACAAGAGAGAAAATTGCTGAGATCACCAACTTCTACCAAGAACCAGGCGAGTCTCTTTATGATTCGTGGGATAGATTCAAAGAATTACAGATATTATGCCCACATCACGGTATGAGTAGCCAGGAACTTGTGTTATCATTCTTTAGAGGTTTAAATGATTCTAACAAATTGTTGCTAAGTTCCTCGTCTGGAGGAAATTTTATGAAAATGACCGGAGAAGAAGCAGTTGAACTACTGGACCAGATGACTGCCAGTACCAGACAATGATGTAGAAACAAGGGAAGAGGTGAAGTAAAGAAAGAAACCAGAATGTACAGTATTCCCCCGCAGGATCATGTATCTGCTCAACTAGCTGCACTCACAAAAGTTGTGGAGAAACTGACGCTGAGTCAACCACACAAAAAGTTGTGAAGGCAGTGGCCACTTCCCCGTATCTGACTCCCTGTTGCGAAAATTGTGGAGGAGCTCATGAAACCTCAGACTGCGATGGTTCAGGTTGCAACAGGACCCTTGAAGAGGTAAATTTGATCAACAACAGACCAGGGAATCCTTATCAAAACTCATACAATCAAAACAATTGGAGGAGCAATCAACAACCATGGAGGAATTATGATCCACAGACGAGCAACCAAGGATTCAACCAAAACCGACAACCGCAGTATAACCGACAACAGGAGCAGCCAACCAACTCACAGGAGATATGGGCGAACTGAAAGGCATGATGAATCAGCTTCTAAAACAAGGTCAGGCGATAAACTCAAAATTTTCTGAGATAGAAGCCAAAGTTGCTGATCAGGCTACTATAACCACAAATTTAGAGAGACAGATAGGTCAGATTTCCCAACAGTTGGCTCAAAGACCAACAGGGTCACTCCCGAGCCAGACTGATCCAAATCCCAGGGAGCATGCAAAATCAATAACCCTGAGAAGCGGAAAAGAGCTGACATCTAATGCCCCTGAAGATGAGAAGAAATCTGATGAACAAAAATCTGACAAAGAAGACGTAACAATTCCCAAGGAGAAGGAGTCTCTTGCATCCCTTACTATTAAACCGTCACAGGTTTCATATGATATTCCAATCCCATTTCCTGATAGATTAAAGAAAAAGAATTTGGATGACCAATTTGGAAAATTTCTTAACATTTTTAAGAAATTAACTATTAATATTCCTTTTTCTGATGCCTTAACGCAAATGCCTATTTATGCAAAATTTATTAAAGATCTTGTCTAACAGGCGATCTTTACAGGAAATGACACGGTAAAATTGACTAAAAGAGTGTCTGCAGTACTCTTAAAGAAGCTACCACCGAAGTTGGGAGATCCAGGTCTCCCTATCATTCCTTGCGCAAATGGGGATCAAATCGGAGCTAAAACGAACATTTTAGAGGCAATTGACCTTTGGTCCGGACTAGTGTCCGGACCAGCTGGTCCGGACCAATACATGCCAGCGCGCCGTAGAAGAAAATCGACATGGTCCAGACCAGTCTGGTCCGGACTGTGGTCCGGACATGTCGATCTTGCCAGCGTACAGGGCGTAACAGCAGCAGTGTGAAGAGATAATTACATTATCTCTTCACACGGAATTACCACCGCCTTACCTCCCCCTTTTACCTATATTTCTCTATAAATACACCTACAAACCTCCATTAATCCATATCTCATTCCACCCCAAAACTAATGCCATTTTTCTTCAACAAAATCATCATTTTCTCCCCAAAAATCATACATCTCATCTCCATACATCCACATCACCACTTCATTTTCATCATTTGCCATCACCAAATAAGCCCGTGCGAATGCAGAGAGTTCTTCCTTTTCTTAAATCTACTCAGTTTTAATGTCTGTCGTACTTACGATGTTTGTTTTTATAATTATGTGTGAGCAATAACTTTAGCCTCCCAGGTTGGGAAGCAAGCCTATTTTATACAATCATGTTACGTATATTTTCTACTATAATCTGTTCAAGCAATATTTTGATTCTCGTTCTTAATGTGCTTTAATATTCAGGCCAATTATTAAAGTGATTATTTGTAGTTCTCTTGTTAAAATGTGATGCCGAGACAAGGTTCTAGACAGAAGAAGTCAAAACGGGTAAATGACTAGAAGCGAGTTTCGCCTATAGGTTAATCTGTCTCCAACAGGAATTGTTAATAAAGCGATTAATTTATAATAACTTGGGCAAGGATTGCAGCTTGTTATTTAAATTAATCAGGGTTTATTGTACAAGGACCGGTCAACGAACTAATTAAAATTCCTGAGTTTATTGCTAAAATGGTAGAAGTTTATAGTAATATAATTGGATAAAATAGGTGAGCAGAACAACCCAGGGTGCTTCTTAAAAACAAAAGAGTTTTATAACTGCTATTATTATTCTGTTTTGATTAATTGTTCTTTTTACTGTTTTGTTTACGTTAAGTGTTAAACCACAATTCCCCTAAAAAAGTGATAAGTTCCTATTAAATAGTCTAATTAGAATTCTCAGTTAATTTACACTATCAGTTAAACCACAACAAGGCCCCCAAGAGTTCGACACCCCACAATTCCACTATTCCGTAAAACGATAGGTACACTGCCTAAGTGGAAGAAGTAGTCACATATTTCTCCAACAAAATTCTTATTAGACAACACTTATCCATTTGACCGGGTTACAACTAGTTACTTCTTATACTAGTAAGGGGGTTGATTTAGGTGATCAACGTACACAACATGACAATACACATCACGTAATAACATATACATAACGTAACACCGCTCTTCTTAGTGAACGTACACTTTACTTAATATGTGTCGGATAAAATATAGGTCCGAACACACCGTACACATTTATTTTACTTAGATATGTCGGTCATAATATAGGCCCGATCACACCATACACATATCCCCCTAGCCCCGAATAATAATCAAGGTAGGAAAGTCTTTTATTAGACTTGTGGGTGATTGTAATCCAAGAAGGAAAAACAACCAAACTAGAGAGGGAGTTAAATCAAATATAGATATCAACTCCCAAACACACGTGCACGACCGGGACACCCCGGATTCCTCACCCCCACAATATATTTTAGTTAGGAGTCCCCTTATGGAACTTATCACATCATGACACCATATGGTGTTACAACTTAGTTGACTAATAAGGGAGGTAACATACCATTCGACATACATGAACAACAACCATCGTTAAATAACGACATACTAAAAAGGGAAACACACCACTACTAGAAAATTACCATTTACCCACGGAAAATTACCCACAGGTCCATGTCTTAGGTGTTTTACCACGGAACACCCACGGACACCCTACGGTTAAGGTGTGAAGGAATATTGCAACAGGTTACCCACAAAATACCTACGTGATACCCACGAAAAAATTTACCCACGGACTTTCCCGTAGGTAAATATTGTTGATAGTGCCGGAGTTGATGGCGCCATTTGGCGCTAAAATTACCCATGGGACTATTCCGTAGGTAAATATTGGAGGTAAAATTTCCCACGGGTCTTCCCGTAGGTAAAATGAGATGTACTTATATGGTCATTTGAGTAATTATTTACCCACGGGAAGAGGTCCGTAGCTAAAAGAGATGAACTATACCCACGGGAACGTGCCGTAGGTGAAGTATTATAATACAACTAAAAAAATCTAGAGCGTATATTTACCCACGGGAAGTAGTTAGTAGGTAAATAAATTAATATATGATTAATATGATACCCACGGGTATTGGTCCGTGGATAAATGCGATAAACTATCTAAACAACAAATTCGCCATATATAGATAAATTATTATATAATGCGGCGAGTTAAATCTGAAATCAACAATTACCCACGGAAATCGGGCTGTAGGTAAACGAGATGAACGATACCTACGGGGAATGGCTGTAGGTAAATTATTGTAATATAACTAGATTAAAATCTGGAGCAAATAATTACCCACGGGAATTAGTCCGTAGGTAAATAATACATAGCAAATACTTACCCATGGGGAGTAGTCCATAGGTAAATAGTACAGAGAATAATGCAAAAAGTTACCCACGGGAAGTAGTTCGTGGGTAAATAATGCAGAGAATAATACTAGAACAAACAATTACCAACGGGAAGTAGTCCGTGGGTAAATTGAAATACCCCAAACTTAGATATGGTGCTTAAATGATAAACTAAGATATAAGGAGGCTAAATAATGCCTTAGAAACATTAAGAAACACACCAAAAGAGCAGTTTAAGCAAAAACGTGCTCTAAGCTTGGAGAGACTTGGGTGAGTACCCAAATATTGTTCTAAGACCTTAGTAATATCCTAATGGTCATTTTAAATCAATTACCAAAGAAAACCAAGCTTGAAAACAAGTTAAACACAAAATGTGCTTTAAGGAGTCTTAAAGCACATTTTTGAAAATTGTCTTGTAAATGAGTTTTGAATGGCTAAATGTCCATCATTACTCTTTAATTAACATGTGTACTATATAGTATCACATTTGGAAGTCTATATCAATGGGAAATCAAAAATTTCACAACAATGTGCCTTTTTTGTGAATAGTAACTTAATTAAGCTAGTTTATAACATAAGTCAATATAAGTGAGAGATTTGGTCAACAAAGACTTAAGTACCCTTATTACTAATGGGGGCCGGTTTCTTATAAGGTGAGTCACCACCTTTATGAGTCATTAAGCAAATAAAGAGTTATAAAGCAAAAGTACTATTCACCCTTTTAACAAATATCTCATTTACTCACCTCTCTCCTCACCTCTTCATTCTCTCTTGTTTCCCACGATTTTCTCAAGCTCTCTCCCTTCTCCATTAACGTGAAGCTCTCTCCATGCTAGCTCCATTCTCTTGCACACAACTTACTCATTTTAGCTCCAAAACCAAAACAAATTACATATTCTTCTTAGTTAGCTCAAGCTCTCTCTTTCTATCCTTTCAAAACTCCAAGAGCTTTGATTTGGTGCCAAGCCAAACCACCATTAGAGGAGGAAATTCAAGTTTGGAGACTCCATTGGCTTCTCCATTCTCTTAAGGTAAAGAAAGTGTAAGAAAATCTAGGTTTCCATCACTTTTCTTCTTGACCGAAAATGTATGCTCATGAGGCTTCATTTTAATGCCTTGTTCTAGCTTGTTTTCTACTCTTCAAAGGATTGAGGAGGTCCTTCTTGCTTCATATCCAAGCTTGTCTTGAGAAACCAAGGTAAAACAATCACCTTAATACCTTAAAGCACATTTTTAACCTAGGGTTTGTTCCTTAGGGTTAATGTATTATCTAGTACTCATTGGAGTCATTGGATATTGGTTAGAACATTGGCAAGGAGATATATATTGGTGACCGAGATTGAGCAAGGAAAAACCTAAGGAAGAAAGTTTTAAAGCTTGTAAAAGAACAAGGTAAATTACTTACCTTAAGGTGTTTTATTGTCTAAGGGAATGGGATTTAGATATGTGATGAGTTTAGTGTAGAGTTTACATTAGAAAAGGGTTACATATGACCTAGGAGAAACAATGATCATGATTGTGAACTTGTGACTAAGGAGCAAATGAGAAAAAGAGATAGTTTAAGAATATCAAGGTGAATTACAAGAAGCATTTTATTTCAATGGGAGCCTTGTTGTGTGTATTCGCAGGTTGAAGGCAAATATATGAGGAAATTCAGTGGTTAAGATTATTGTCATTTAAGGGCCTAAGTGCCAAGCATTTAAGTTTATGCACTATATGATGATGTGGTGTAGTTTTGGTGTAAATTGTGAGTTAAGGTGTTGTGATGAGAATTTGAGTGATATTGGTTGTTTGATGGAGAAAAACCAAGTGTTAGGAGGTGCTATATACTAGAGAACCCATGGCAAAATTTAAAGGAGAACTTAAGTGTTTAAGATGTTCTAAGGGAATTTAATGACTAAGGAAGTACTAGGAAGCTTTAGAGGTTGTTTTGATGAAAAAGGGGTGAGATAAAGTGTTATAATGAGTTATAATGACTTAGGCATTATTATGAAGGATTTAGGAATCAAGAGAATGTATTTGAGTATTTAGGACTTAGGCAAATGTTGGTAAACAACTAGGAAGGAAATAAGTGTGATGGATGGAAGCTTAAGCTTGTGAAGGAACTTTAAGTAAATGCATAAAAGAGTTTTAGATGGTGAAAGATGCTTGGGAGATGATGTTATAGTGGTGGGGAAACATTTGGCATAGTGGTTACATTAGGTATGAACCACCACCTAGAAACCTAGTGGAAAATGTTACAAGTGTTGGCATGGTTACAAGGAAAAATGCATAATGATTAAAGTGGGTGTTGGTGAGTGATTTAAAGTGTTTAGTGGTTGGCTTAAGGTGTATTTGAGGTGCCCAAATGAGGTTATAACATATTAGGATATATGAGAGAAGTTTGGAGTTAAAAGAGAATTTAGAAACAAGGTTCTAGAGCCGACCGACCTTAGGGACCGGACCTGCAAGGTCGGTCGAGCTCAGTTTACACTGTCGGAGAAAGTTTCTGGAACCGACCGAACTTGGGGACCGGACTTGCAAGTTCGGTCGGGCTTGTATTTTGTGAAGGAATTAAGTCTCTGGAATCGACCGAACATGGGACCGGACTTGGCAAGTTCGGTCGAGCTTAAATTTCCTGGGGAAACTCTCGGGAATGGACCGACCTTGGGGACCGGACTTGCAAGGTCGGTCGGGGTAGAATTTTCAAGCGGTAATATGTTCTGGAATGGACCGACCTTGGGTAAGGTCGGTCGGAAGTTCGGTCGAGCCTAAAAAAAAAAAAAAAGAAATTTTGAATTCTAAGGATGGTAATAGGTAATAAGGTATGCCTTTGGTAGGGTGGTAATGATTAGGACCCTAAGAACTTAAGGGATTAAGTTAAGTTAAGTATAAATTTTAATGTTTAAAGTTAAGTTTGTAAGTTAAGTGGCAAAGACTTAAGAAGGTATTCAAAGGGGATCTTTAGGAATTAAGTGAGTTAAGTGAGGTGCAAATAACTAATGACCTAAAAATGAATCAATGTTTTAGGTTTGTGAATTGGGACCCCGGAGAAGGTTAAACAAACGACGATCGACGGTGAACGGTACAATCTTTCTTGTGACCTGCTTGCTAACGAGGTGTCCCTCGGCTTGTGTGCTATCTGTTTAATTGCTATGACTAAAACAAGATAAAGCATGCAACCGGTTATATTTGTTCTCGTTGTGTATGTGTTATATTTACACTAACCCGCGAGACTTGAGATTGTTACTAACCAAGTTTAGTACTTACTGAGTTAAGAATAAGAGTTAAGTTTGGTGGTTGTTGGTTAATGCCCGTTAAGGCTTAGCTAGCACATGGTGATTAAGATTTCTACTAACTGGAACTTGAGTGAGGAAACCCGGGACCGATCTCCGGTCATGCATGCTAAGGAAAAAGGGGGACGGTATCTGAATCAGATCCGCCCTCCGCTTAAGGACTTGTCTTCGGACTTGTAGCCTAGGGCCGGTTGCCGGCTCAGCTACGCTGGACTCCCGTCCAGAGTAGGTGGCATTAAGATGGTGCGGTGGGATCACCTAAATCCCAGGTTCGAATTAAGCTACAACCATTCCCTTCCAGGAACGGTTTGTATACTGAGATAAGTTGAGAGATTAAGATAAGGTAAGGTAAGGTAAGGAACTGAGATTAAGGAAATAAGGACTAAGGAGGGGGTTACTAACCCACTTGATAAGGGGACGCTTGAGTCGTTCATTGTTTGTGAACTATATATGTTCATCTGTGGTTATTGTTATTGCACTTCATATCATGCTTGTGTATGTAATCAATTTCCATGCTATCGACAATTAGTCGTCGTAGCCCCGTTAGCTTGGGGGCCATGAGAGGGTGTACCAGCATTCGTGCTGACCCCCTTTGGGGGCTGTTTTTACACTTGCAGGTAAGAGACCCATGAGGACGCACTACGAGAGTAGGAGCGGTTAGACTTAGGATGGGATGTTATTTTGAGTTCGGGTTGCGCCTGTGCACCCGTCTGTTTATATTTAAACTGATGTAAGGTTGTGTTATGACTTAGTTACTTGTACTCGGTTGGTTGTCGGTATTATGGATGGTGATGTTTTGGGTTGGTTGTGTATTTTGGATAAGTGTTGTAATGTTAAGGCCGGTATATTCTAACGATCAGACCGTGGCAAGGTCCAGGTTTATTATTTCCGCTGCGACGTATTCGATTAAGGTTCAGTTTTGCGATAACCACGATTGGCTTTGGATGGGGTGTTACAAAAAGTGGTATCAGAGCGTAGTTACGCTCTGATCAAGAAATACCGGACAGAGTAACCACCGAGTTAGGATATAAGTTAAGGAATAAGTGATGGGTTAAGGGTGTGAGAAGTTAGAGTGAGTAGAGTCAGATGACCACTAATAAGTGTGGATCGTCTTTACCGTCTACGGACGTTATAAATTCGTTAACCGAAACAGTGGTGATACGAATCTAATGTGAGTTATGCTTGTTCAGATGGCAGGACGTCCTAGAGGAAGCCGAGGTCGCGGCCAAGGTGATGATGCTTCAGGAATACCGGGAGGGCAGACGATCGCAGAGATCGTAGCTGCCGCATTAGGGCATATGGGCTATCAGCCTGGTGTGGGTGCACCACCTCCACCGCCACAACCCAGGGAACCAAATTGGGTGAAGAGTCTTGCAGATCTTCGACCCGCACACTTTAAGGGGGAGACCGATCCCGCCAAGCTTGAGGCGTACATCTCCGAGCTGGAGACCGCCTTCGAGACCCTTGATGTCCCTGCTGGGATCAAGGTGCGTCTGGCTGCTTTCTATCTGAAGGGGGCGGCAGGCGATTGGTGGAAGCTGGTGAGGGCCGAGCATGTGGCCAATCCAGAGTTCGGCTGGGAGCAGTACACCGCCTTGCTACGAGCAAAGTACTACCCCCCCGCCCATGTCCAGACGAAGAAGCGCTTGCAGTTGGATGCGCTTAAGCAGACAGACAAGATGACGGTGGACGAGTATTACTTGGAGTTCACCGCCTTGCTCCGTCTTCTGCCAGGTCTTGGATATTCTGACCAGATCCTGGTGGACCGCTTCTATGGCGGGCTTAGCCATCGACTCCGCTACGGCATGGGGCCGACGAGTTACACTACCTTGCAGGTAATAAGAATGATTGAGATTTGAGTAAGTAATGAGTAAGATTTAGATTATGAGAAATAAGAGTGACTAATACTGTGGAAAGCAGGAGTGCTATCATGCCGCTGCTAAGGTTGAGATAACCGTCCAGCTAGGGACGAGGAGAATGCTAAGAGGAAGAATGCTGGTAAGAGCTCGGAGAGTCAAGGGCAAGGAGGGTACAAGAAACAGAAGTACCAGCCTCAGGCCCAGAAAAGTCAGAACCCAAAGGGGAAGGAGGAAAAAGAGAAGGCTCCGGAAGAGCCATTGAAGTTGACATATGCTTATGCAGCTACACCCCTGCGCTCTAGGGCGCCAAAGGGTAAGGATTGGTATTGTGGTTAAGAAACAACTTAGTGACCGTTTGAGAAATGAGTACTAATTATGAATCATCAGGATCTGAGACTGAGAAGGGAGCCGGTGGTGACTACCAGCGACGCTTCATCTGTAGGTGGTGTCACAAGGACCACCCCGGGCTCGATTGTAAGGGAATAAGGTGGAGTGCAACTTTTGTGGAGTTTACGGGCACCGAGCGTATGAGTGCTACCGGAACCTGCTAGCAGAGCCTATAGGCCCGACACCAGGGGCAAGGGCAAGACCGATCAGGGAGCTGGATCTGACGGTCAGAGGAAGGTGCAGCAGGTGGCGGACAAGAACCCATGGGTGACCCAGAAGTCGGGACCCACACTACACATGGTGGACCGGGACGATGAGCCTGAACCCTCATCGAGGCCAGGTACCGCTATAGCCATTTAGTAATAAAACTACCTGCTTACCGCATTATCATGCATGTTTGGTGAATGATTAAGTTAAGTAATAGATGAGATTAGAACTTAAGTAAGATATAACTACTACCACTTTAGGAAGATTCAACATCTGCTACCCAATACCATCTACACCTAACCCGGAGCACACCGACATCGAGACCATAGACTTTCCAACCGAACAATGTCAGGTTATCCGCCCAGGTATGATTTTATTAAGGGGATACCTGACACCCGAAGCACAAATAGCCATCATCAGAAGATGCAATCAACTAGGAATGGGACCGGGAGGTTTTTACACACCGGAGTACCCAGGGGGAGCAAGGATGAAATTAAAAATGATGAGCTTAGGCAAGGATTGGAATCCGTATGCCAAGAACTACCAAACCACGAGGATGCAAGATGGAGTCTCACCACCGGAATACCCGAAGAGTTCCATCCAGTTATTACACAAGTCGTGGAATCGCTCAGCAGTTGGAAGCTGAACCGATTCCAGACATTCAGCAGACATTTGCATTGTGAACTTCTACGAGAAGGATGGGCGACTGGACTACACCAGGATAAGGACGAGACAACGGAGTCTCTCGAAAGAGGGATACCCGTAGTGTCTTGGTCCATTGGGGATGATGCAGAGTTTTTATACGGCGAGCAGAAGCGTGCGGACCGTGCGAATAAGTTTAGTACTAAGTCAGGAGATGTATTAATTATGGGAGGAGAATCAAGGATGTTATACCATGGGATTAAGAGAATCAAGCTGAATACAGCACCGTCAGCAGTAATCAATGACACACATGAGACCTGGGAGATTAAACCTAACCTTTAGACAATATTAGCCATGTAATGTTAGAATGAGATGAGGAATGAGATGTAAGATTAAAGCTCATGTTGTAAACAGGATGGTTATGAATAAAATAACAGTGTTGTTCATATAAATTGTTACGACTCTTGTTATACCATCAATACTCATGAAGCTTGTGAACACAATTAGGTTATGGACTCGGTACGGAAGGTGCGTTAAGCATACTTACAGAGGCACAGGCCGACGCCAGCGGTACTATCCTCACCGGCACCTTTCCGATTAATGGGATTGAGGCATCAGTTCTCTTCGACTCAGGGGCCTCGCATACCTTTGTCTCGGCATCATTCGCGAGCAGGTTGGGGCTAGACGCTGATGAGCTACCCGACTTCACGGTTACGCTCCCGTCTAAGGAGAAGGTTCGTTGCACTCGTTACTACCGAGGAGCCACTGTCAGAATTAAGGGAGAAGACTTTCCAGTCAGTTTCATTGAGTTCAGTGAGCTAGGATTTGATGTTATCTTCGGGATGAACTGGTTGGAGCGGCACAAGGGACGTATCCTCTGCGCCGAGCATAGATTGCTGCTCAGGAGTCCGTCTGGGGTAACAATATCATACCGCCAGAGGCCCAGAGAGCCTTCGACTAAGATCATCACCGCCATGGCAATGTATAAGGAATTGAGGAGAAAGGAAGAAGTGTACCTCTGCTATGTACAGGACATAGAGAGAGACCCTGAGTTCGACCCCGACTTACCGGTAGTGTCGGAGTTCCCCGACTTATTTCCACGGGAACTGCCCGGCATGCCACCCACTCGGGAGGTAGAGTTCACCATCGAGCTGCTACCTGGTACCGGACCGATAGCCAAGGCACCATACCGTATGGCTCCGGCAGAAATGACTGAGTTAAAGGAACAATTGAAAGATTTATTGATAAGGGATTTATAGACCAAGTGTGTCACCATGGGGAGCGCCAGTCCTCTTCGTGAAGAAGAAGGATGGTAGTCTCCGCCTCTGCATCGACTACAGAGAGCTGAATGCAGTGACAGTGAAGAATAAGTACCCACTACCCCGCATTGACGATCTGTTCGATCAGTTGAAGGGAGCATCTGTGTTCTCCAAGATTGATCTCAGATCGGGGTATCATCAGATAGCCATTAAGGAGGGAGACATTGAGAAGACGGCATTCCGGACACGATACGGCCACTATGAGTTTACAGTGATGCCGTTCGGTTTGTCGAACGCACCGGCGAAGTTTATGGATCTGATGAACCGCTTGTTCCGGGAACAGCTGGACAAGTCGGTTGTGGTGTTTATTGATGACATTTTGATATACTCGAAATCTAAGGTTGAACATGAGGAACATCTGAGGAGAGTATTGGAAATATTGAGGGAGAACCAGCAATATGCTAAGTTCTCCAAGTGTGAGTTTGGCTGACCAGGTCTCCTTCCTAGGTCATGTCATCTCAGATGTGGGATCTCAGTGGATCCAGCAAAGATTGATGCCGTACGTACTTGGCCAAGACCGAAAGACTGTTACCGACATCGGAGGTTCTCGGTCTGGCAGGTTACTACAGGAGGTTGTGTTAGGAATTCAGAAGGTCGCGAACGATGGACCAGATGATGAAGAAGGATGCAACGTTCTTATGGACGGTGACTGTGAGAGATCATTTCAGAGCTTGAAGGATCACTGACCACTGCACGGTTTGACCATTCAGACGTACAGGAGGCTTTGAGGTTTATTGTGATGCATCCGGCAGAGGGCTGGGTTGCGTGCTCATGCAACATGGCAAGGTGGTGGCATATGCTCACGCCAGTTGAAGAAACATGAGGAGAAACTACCCCACACATGATTTGGAGCTGGGAGCTGTAGTCTTCGCTTTTGAAGATATGGCGCCATACTTATACGGGGTTAGTGTGCGCATCTACACCGATCAAAGAGTTGAGATACATATTCACTCAGAAGGAGTTGAATCTTCGACAGAGGAGATGGTTAGAGTTTCTGAAAGACTATGACATTGACCTCCAGTACAAAGAGGGAAGGCCAATGTTGTAGCAGACGCCTGAGCCGTCGAGCACATCACTCCATTCACTAGTTTCTTTCTCCAGCTTGGGTGATGAGGTGCGCGAGGCTTAGAGGACAGATGAGTACATGGAGACGTAGACAGAAAGAAGCTGATGACACATGGTACCTTTGAGAGCAGAAATACGACTTCAGACTTCATGATGATGATTGATCAGACTTAAGGGCGGTTATGCATACCAAGGGGCAACACGGATCTGAAAGACCGTATACTTAGAGAATCACACTGTTCTTCAGTTTCATCCATCCGGGAGCCTCTAAAATGTATAAAGACATGAAGAGATACTTCTGGTGTCGGGATGAGACTATGTTACCGAGTTCGTCTTGAGGTGTCTCACATGCCAGAAGGTGAAATTTGAGCACCGATGACCGGGCGGAATGGTACACGATGCCAGTTCGGAATGGAAATTCCATGATATCTCCATGGACTTTGTAGTTGGGCTTCCACCTGCTAGGGGAGGTCTCAACATGATAGGGTTGGTAGGATCGCCTTACAAAGTAGCCCGATTCATACCGATGAAGGATACTTGGAAGGTGACCAAATTAGCTGAGTTATTTGAGAAAGAAATCATGAGACATCACGGGATACCAAAGACCATAGTGTCAGATAGAGGATACCAGATTCCTTCGAGGTACTAGAGAGCTACCAGAGAAGCTGGGGTACAGAACCAAGCTGAGTACCGCGTTCCATCCTCATACAGATGGTCAGACTGAGCATACTATTCAGACACTCGAGGACATGCTGAGAGCATGTTGCCTTAGACTTCCAGGGTCAGTTGGATTGAAGATACATCTGATCGAGTTTTCATATAACAACAGCTATCATGCTTCGATTCAAGATGGCCCTTTTCAAGGCTGTACGGTAGACATGTCGACACGCTCTGCTGGGATGAGTCGAGTGAGACGGTCATTATAGGACCAGAGTACCTTAGAGCAAGTTAAGGCTGAAGTTCAGCAAATCAGGGAGAACATGAAAGCTGCTCAAGATAGGCAGAAGTCGTATGCTGATGTCGACGACGGGACCTGGAGTTCGCATTGGGCGACCAGGTATTTCTACGAGTTGCCCACCGATGAAGGGTGGTGTAGTCAGGATTTGGCAGAGAACAGAAGGGCAAATTAAGCCCGAAATTTGTTGGTCCTATGAGATTACGGAGCGGGTGGGCCCGGTTGCTTACAGGTTGAATTTACCTGCTGAGCTGGGTAAAGTGCATGATGTTTTTCATGTTTCACAGCTAAAGAAATACATGCACCACCCCTCCCATGTGTTAGAACCTGAGAGGTTGACTTTAGAACCAAATATGAGATCAGTGGAGACTCCTCAGAGAATCTTGGACAGTAAGACTAGGACACTCGCCACAAGTCACGTGCGACTGGTGAAGGTTCTCTGGTCTAACCAGGATGTCGAAGAGGCCACGTGGGAATTAGAGGATAAGATGGGGCGAAGAGTACCTTCTTTGTTACTGACTAGATTGTCTGTATAGGGTACGGGGCGTACCCCCCTTTTAAGGGGGGTAGAGCTTCCTCGCTTTTGAGTTAGGAAACGATCATGTTTGCGTTTGTTGGTGTTTAAGATGTGAATTTGTGTAAGTTGCTACACTTTGTGTTAAGTTGAGTTATGTATAATACTTATGTATTGTATTTGGAGATTGACCTTTGAGTCTTGAGATGTGTGAACGTGAATATAAGATGTGGTGTAAGATAAGGGAATTGAGTACGTGAATGATTAAGCACTATGTGAACTTTGAGACAAAGTTCTTTTAAGGGGGGAGATAAATACCCCAAACTTAGATATGGTGTTTAAATGATAAACTAAGATATAAGGAGGCTAAATAATGCCTTAGAAACATTAAGAAACATTTCTAATCAAAGAAAATATAAGGAAACACCAAAAGAGCAGTTTAAGCAAAACACGTGCTCTAAGCTGGAGAGAGACTTGGGTGAGTACCACAATATTGTACTAAGACCTTCGTAATATCCTAATGGTCATTTTATCAATTTACCAAAGAAAACCAAGCTTAAACAAGTTAAAACACAAAATGTGCTTTAAGGAGTCTTAAAGCACATTTTGAAAACATGTCTTGTAAAGGAGTTTTGAATGGCTAAATGTCCATCATTACTCTTTAATTAATGTGCTATATATAGTATCACATTTGGAAGTCATATCAATGGGAAATAAAAAATTTCACAACAATGTGCCTTGTTTGTGAATAGTAACTTAATTAAGCTAGTTATAACATAAGTCAATATAAGTGAGAGATTTGGTCAACAAAGACTTAAGTACCATATTAAATGGGGGCCGGTTTCTTATAAGGTGAGTCACCCCTTTATGAGTCATTAAGCAAATAAAGAGTTATAAAGCAAAGTACTATTCACCCTTTTAACATAAATATCTCATTTACTCACCTCTCCTCTCACCTCTTCATTCTCTCTGTTTCCCACGATTTTCTCAAGCTCTTCCCTTCTCCATAACGTGAAGCTATCTCCATGCTAGCTCCACCTTCTCTGCCACACAACTTATCTTTTAGCTCCAAAACCAAAACAATTAATATTCTTCTTAGTTAGCTCAAGCTCTCTCTTTCTATCCTTTCAAACTCCAAGAGCTTGGATTGGTGCCAAGCCAAACCACCATTAGAGGAGGAAATTCAAATTAAGTTTGGAGATCCATTGGCTCTCCATTCTCTTAAGGTAAAGAAAGTGTAAGAAATCTAGGTTTCCATCACTTTTCTTGACCGAAAATGTATGCTCATGAGGCTTCATTTTAATGCCTTGTTCTAGCTTGTTTTCTACTCTTCAAAGGATTGAGGAGGTCCTTCTTGCTTTCAATCAAGCTTGTCTTGAGAAACAAGGTTTAAAACAATCACCTTAATACCTTAAAGCACATTTTTAACCTAGGGTTTGTTCCTTAGGGTTAATGTATTATCTAGTACTCATGGAGTCATTGATATTGGTTAAACATTGGCAAGGAGATATATATTGGTGACCGAGATTGAGCAAGGAAAAAACCTAAGGAAGAAGTTTTTAAAGCTTGTAAAGAACAAGGTAAATTACTTACCTTAAGGTGTTTTATTGTCGAAGGGAATGGGATTAGATATGTGATGAGTTTAGTGTAGAGTTACATTAGAAAAGGTTACATATGACCTAGGAGAAACAATGATCATGATTGTGAACTTGTGACTAAGGAGCAAATGAGAAAAAAGAGATTTAAGAATATCAAGGTGAATTACAAGAAGCATTTTATTTCAATGGGAGCCTTGTTGTGTGTATTCGCAGGTTGAAGGCAAATATGAGGAAATTCAGTGGTTAGATTATTGTCATTTAAGGGCCTAACGTGCCAAGCATTTAAGTTTATGCACTATATGATGATGTGTGTGTAGTGTTTTGTTGTGTAAATTGTGAGTTAAGGTGTTGTGATGAGAATTTGAGTGATATTGGTTGTTTGATGGAGAAAAACCAAGTGTTATGAGGTGCTATATACTAGAGAACCCATGGCAAAATTTAAAGGAGAACTTAAGTGTTTAAGATGTTCTAAGGGAATTTAATGACTAAGGAAGTACTAGGAAGCTTTAGAGGTTGTTTTGATGAAAAAGGGGTGAGATAAAGTGTTATAATGAGTTATAATGACTTAGGCATTATTATGAAGGATTTAGAAATCAAGAGAATGTATTTGAGTATTTAGGACTTAGGCAAATGTTGGTAAACAACTAGGAAGGAAATAAAGTGTTGATGGATGGAAGCTTAAGCTTGTGAGGGAACTTTAAGTAAATGCATAAAAAAGTTTTAGACGGTGAAATATGCTTGGGAGATGATGTTATAGTGGTGGGGAAACATTTGGCATAGTGGTTACATTAGGTATGAACCACCACCTAGAAACCTAGTGGAAAATGTTACAAGTGTTGGCATGGTTACAAGGAAAAATGCATAATGATTAAAGTGGGTGTTGGTGAGTGATTTAAAGTGTTTAGTGGTTGGCTTAAGGTGTATTTAAGGTGCCCAAATGAGGTTATAACATATTAGGATATATGAGAAGAAGTTTGGAGTTAAAAGAGAATTTAGAAACAAGGTTCTGGAGCCGACCGACCTTAGGGACCGGACCTGCAAGGTCGGTCGAGCTCAGTTTACACTGTCGGAGAAAGTTTCTGGAACCGACCGAACTTGGGGACCGGACTTGCAAGTTCGTTCGGGCTTGTATTTTGTGAAGGAATTAAGTCTCTGGAATCGACCGAACATGGGACCGAACTTGGCAAGTTCGGTCGAGCTTAAATTTCCCTCGGGGAAACTCTCGGGAATGGACCGACCTTGGGGACCGGACTTGCAAGGTCGGTCGGGGTAGGATTTTCAAGCGGTAATATGTTCTGGAATGGACCGACCTTAGGTAAGGTCGGTCGGAAGTTCGGTAGAGCCCAAAAATAATAAAAAAAAAAAAAGAAATTTTGAATTCTAAGGATGGTAATAGGTAATAAGGTATGCCTTTGGAAGGGTGGTAATGATTAGGACCCTAGGAACTTAAGGGATTAAGTTAAGTTAAGTATAAATTTTAATGTTTTAAGTTAAGTTTGTAAGTTAAGTGGCAAAGACTTAAGAAGGTATTCAAAGGGGATCTTTAGGAATTAAGTGAGTTAAGTGAGGAGCAAATAACTAATGACCTACAAATGAATCAATGTTTTAGGTTTGTGAATTGGGACCCCGGAGAAGGTTAAACAAACGGCGATCGACGGTGAACGGTACAATCTTTCTTGTGACCTGCTTGCTAACGAGGTGTCCCTCGGCTTGTGTGCTATCTGTTTAATTGCTATGACTAAAACAAGATAAAGCATGCAACCGGTTAATTTGTTCTCGTTGTGTATGTGTTATATTTACACTAACCCGCGAGACTTGAGATTGTTACTAACCAAGTTTAGTACTTACTGAGTTAAGAATAAGAGTTAAGTTGGTGGTTGTTGGTTAATGCCCGTTAAGGCTTAGCTAGCACATGGTGATTAAGATTTCTACTAACGGGAACTTGAGTGAGGAAACCCAGGACCGATCTCCGGTCATGCATGCTAAGGAAAAAGGGGGACGGTATCTGAATCAGATCCGCCCTCCGCTTAAGGACTTGTCTTCGGACTTGTAGCCTAGGGCCGGTTGCCGGCTCAGCTACGCTGGACTCCCGTCCAGAGTAGGTGGCATTAAGATGGTGCGATGGGATCACCTAAATCCCAGGTTCGAATTAAGCTACAACCATTCCCTTCTAGGAACGGTTTGTATACTGAGACTAAGTTGAGATTAAGATTAAGGTAAGGTAAGGTAAGGAATTGAGATTAAGGAAATAAGGACTAAGGAGGGGGTTACTAACCCACTTGATAAGGGGACGCTTGAGTCGTTCATTGTTTGTGAACTATATATGTTCATCTGTGGTTATTGTTATTGCACTTCATATCATGCTTGTGTATGTAATCAATTTCCATGCTATCGACAATTAGTCATCGTAGCCCCGTTAGCTTGGGGGCCATGAGAGGGTGTACCAGCATTCGTGCTGACCCCCTTTGGGGGCTGTTTTTACACTTGCAGGTAAGAGACCCATGAGGACGCACTACGAGAGTAGGAGCGGTTAGACTTAGGACGGGATGTTTATTTTGAGTTCGGGTTGCGCCTGTGCACCCGTCTGTTTATATTTAAACTGATGTAAGGTTGTGGTTATGACTTAGTTACTTGTACTCGGTTGGTTGTCGGTATTATGGATGGTGATGTTTTGGGTTGGTTGTGTATTTTGGATAAGTCTTGTAAATGTTAAGGCCGGTATATTCTAACGATCAGACCGTGGCAAGGTCCAGGTGTTTATTATTTCCGCTGCGACGTATTCGATTAAGCGTTCAGTTTTGCGATAACCACGAATGGCTTTGGATGGGGTGTTACATAAATAATGCTGAGAATAATACCATAACAACAATTACCCACGGGTTATAATACTAGAGCAAATAATTACCCACAGGAAGTAGTCCGTAGGTAAATAATACTGGAGTAAATAATTACCCACGAGAAGTATTCCGTAGGTAAATAACACTGATATAAACTATACAAAATTACCAATGGGATATGGCCCGTAGGTAAATAATATGACATTTATTTACCATTAACATGTCTATCGGCAATAATTTTCATCAATTTAAAGCTCTATTCGCTCTATTTGCTCTATTCCCGCCGGTGAAGCTTGAACTCTGTCTCTACGATACGTAACCATGGCTCACTAGACTGATCTGCCTCAAGCTCTCCCCAGGAGTCATCTATTGGAGGAGTCAATTGGAGGAGTCCCCAAATCATTGCCAGGTAAACCTGCCTCTTCATGCTTCCAGTTCATCAATTTCATCACGTATGTATGAACCCTAGACTACAAATTTTACTGTTCTTTCTTCTTTACCCTGTAAACCCCTCCTCTGGTTCGAACAAAGAAAGAAACGATATCTAGCCGGAACCCAGATAACGATGAGAAGGAGACAAACAAACGGCGGAATGGCAGAGAAAGAAAGATGACGGACCCATCAGTGAAGGATTTTGTGTCTACTGTGTTGCCTATGCATAGCACTCCCCGAAGAAGACGCGGTAGTTTAGGGATTGCTCTTTAATTGTTCTAGCCGATGTGGGGAGTAAATATCGATGGACAAGAGATGTCGGAGGTTACGCCAGAGATCCCCTCCTCTGGTAACATCTTCACGCCTCAAATCCGACATGGAAGTACCAATTTCTAACCCTAAACCTAAACGACTGCCTCCAAGCCGCCAGAAAAGCGCCATCTCTTTTGTAGCTTGTAAACCACATCAAGCCCTAGCTGTTGTTCTATGAATTTTTATAGTTTGCGCTTCATTTTTATACCACTCTCAGCCTGTGAAATTTAGAAAGTCAGAATCTAGATGTGTTTAGTTCTTCTATGATTTTTGAAGTTCTTCTCGTATAGACGTTTTACTGCCACTTCTCGCCATCTTTAGTTTACAAAATATAATTGAAGATAGCTTGTTCTTGGTGCGACACAATAGATATAGAGATAGAAGAGGTGGAGCCTAGAGGAGGGATTTGAAGAACTCTCCAGAAGACCCTGCTGTTCAGACCCCCCAAAAATGGTATGTGCAGTGCTATCTTCTAATTCAAAATTTTGTTTGCTTTCTTTGTAGACTGTCAACGTGTATGAGGAGTGAAACCAAGTCAGTGTGTGGTGTAGGTAATCCAAATCATAATCTACTCATGTTTGATGGACCCTATATATCAGTAGTCTAGCACTGAGTTAGCAAAACTTGAACTTAATTACTATTGAATTGATACCGAGTATAGTGACTGGAGACAGACTGAAACAATGATGAATGAATTTAACAATTGACAGAATTAGGGTTGTATGAAGTCAAATTTGGGTACTAGCTAGATTCTTTTTAGTTGTAGTCAAAAGACCTATATATGTTTGGTTTTCAAGGGACATCGCCAACAAGCACTCTGTCTCCTTCATTATCTACATACGCCAAAGTATACTCCCCGTTTCCGTCCAATAAACCGTCTAATTCCTTACCTGATGATTATCACTTTCGATATTGCTTCCAGCAGCAGCTGGGCAGGCAGGAATATATTAATAAAGTGTATATACTTGATTAAAAACTCCAAAACATAATTAGGATAGTAATTAAATAAATATAATTGAATACCTGGAGCTAGTAATATGCATCGGAAGAGGTGGTCGACAGCAGATGAAAGTGATTGGTAATTATGATGTGCTTTGAGGTTCAGTTTTCTTCCTATAGGAAACCCTTCCATATAGATCTTTACATACAAGCTGTCAAAGGCAACCTTAAGCTTATTATTATTATTAATTGTCGTCATCATCACTTGATCTAATTTCTTAATTTCCCGGTGTCCATGTCGTTGCTGATCCATCTCATTATTATGCTCATGAGTGGTGCAATTAATGTTGTTGTGATCATCACCACTAGTTTCTTTTGAAAACTGCTTATAATTACTTGCTACTGACGCGGCTGCTGTCATCACTTTCTTCCTGAAAGAATGGATTGGTGGCCATCCTATCGCTTTGTGTGTTGTCTGATCTTTGCAAGGATTATTCTATGCTGGTGTCGTCGAAGTTAAAAGATTTGGTGTAACGGAGGAGCTGTATTGGTTCAGTTTATTTTCCAAATCTGTTTTATTTTCTCTTGATTTGTGTGTTGTCTGATCTTGACCAGGATTATTCTATGCTGCTCAAACCGCTCACGGTTGTTTCTGCTACATATGTAGTCTCTCTATCAAAAACAATTTTAGTTCATTAGACTCAACAAGAAAGAAAACCCAACGAAGAAAGTTGAAGAATCATGCCCAAAACATCTTTAGCAATAGCATCATGTGTAGTTTGACTTTCTTCACTCTTTTGACCGTGTACATACATACATACATACATATTTTTTTAAAGAATACATAATCCTATATTTCACCGTATGTATGTAATTTTATAGAGTGTTCGTTTTTGCAGTCGGTTTTTCAGAATTTACAGTCATTTTCGCAGTCTATTTTTTAGATTTCGCAGTCATTTAAAAAAATATGCAGTCAGTTTTTTGGAATTTGCAGTCATCAAAAAAAATTCACTTATATATAAGGATCAATGGTGTTAGTGAAACAATTGCACTCAAACTTCCAAATGGAGAAGAAAGAAAATGTAGAGAGAGGAAAACAAAAGGTTGGAGATAAAATACGATTTAGGCTCAATCAGAAGAGGAAACGGCAGTGGAAATCGAACAATGAAAAAGAATTCGATCTGAACGAACCATATAACGAAGAAACTGCGTTCTCGGACGATCCAACGGTAAATTTTAATCAAAATGTCGCAATTTTTTACGTTTTCGTCCGTTTTGTAACGTCCGTTTTATATCGTCCTTTTTTTGTCGTCCGTTTTTTAACGTCCGTTTTTTAACGTCCGTTTTTTATGGTCCGTAACGGACTACTATGCATAACGTCCGTAACGGACGTCGCATGTTACACTCTTTAACGGACTGAATTATCTTGTCCGTAATTCGGACGTTTCAGATGCGTCCGTAACGGACCTGTTGAACGAAGTCCGTAACGGACGTTAATAAAACAGTCCGTAACGGATAGATTTACAGATTTTGTCACTTCTTTTGTTGACACATGTTTACTCCTACTTTTTGTCAGGCTTCGGTCCCACCTCCGAAGTAATAGTCATGAAACCAACAACAATAAAGCATAACTAATAATATCCAACAACCCTTCCATAGCAACCAGCCTACCTACCCCTATGACCCCTCTGCAGCTGTGGCATAGTTACCCCCCCGGTCTGCCACCCCCTCTAGAACCTCTCCCTCTACCAGCCCCCCTACTATGCGACCCGCTGGATGTACCAGGCCTCTCAGTCTGCGGTGTGATCCGGAAGTGCTGAACCTGTCCCAACATCTGATCGAAAGAATGCTGAAACTGGGACAACTCATCAGGCGACATCTGAGCGAGCCATCCGTCTGGGTGTGGGGACGGGAAGTATGGATCCATCAGCTGCGCAATAGTAGTGAGCGTCACCTGTGAATGTAATAGTATGAAAAGTATATAGATTAGTTTCTAATTATTGATTGTTATAAAGTACGAATAAATTAATATAACAACTTACAGTAGGATCAGCAGCCGGGGTAGCAGCACCACCAGGAGGGATGATCCTCGGGTGGGTCCGAGCAAGGTACCACTCCAGGTAATCTGCCTCCACATCATCACCAGCAGAAGCACGTCGTGAGTTAAGAAACTCAGTGGCATACATGTTAGACTGACTGATCCATAGCGCTGGTGATGCAACATGCTCAACAGTGTAGTCTCTGCCGGTCCTCTTCCGTATAGCCTGATGTGGCCATAGAGGGGAGTGGAGGGAATAACCTGGACCAAGCCGAACTGCCTCAGACACCGGTTCGGATGGTAAGGCTCTACAATATCCATCATGTGTAGATGCCCAAACCATCGGGACCGACCCTGCTCAACACGCCATGCATCCACTCCGAATGGTGTCCACACAACCTTATCATTTAGATTTTATCTCTATTTGTCAACTAATTCTAACAAGTTAATAAACTAATTTTAATTCTTAAGTAATGGTACTGAGTACCCTACCTGGTCAGATGTAAGAGCATCCAAACGTCGCCGGTACCACCAGTCTGATGTTGTCTGAACTATGTCGACCCTCAATCTTCACGAACCTCACAGCAGATGGGACAGGTGAGGCGGTATTCACCATCAGACGACGGCAAATACCTGGGAAGTACTCATAGATCCAGCACTGTAACATTTAAAAATAGATCATAATACTATTTTTGACAATTGTAATGCGGGAAGAAAATTATCAGGATAATTTGTAGTACTATTTATACATGCAATAGGGTAAGACACCCAGCGATGGTCCTCGCCTCAGCACGAGAAGATACACCAAGGTGTCTGTAGAGGTAGGCCAGTGTAGCAGCACCCCACGCATAGTCTGAGATGGAGTCAATGTCCTGTAGGGGCCAGCAGGTGTATGGGTGTATCCTATCATTCCCCTTGTCGAGGAACAATGTGCAAGCGATCAAGTAGTAGAGATAGCCACGAGCCTTGCTAGGGTAAGTGGCATCTACGTGGCCACACCAATCCCTAATCTTACTGTAGGGGACGCCACCCTTGTAATACCACCTCTGCTCCTTCACCATACCGACGGAAGGAAGGCCTACAACCTCAGCAAGTGCAGCTAGCGCACAATCCAATGTCAGCTCTGGTGGCGCTGCACCTCCACGTAGCTCCTCGGGGGCCTCAAAAGCAACTGCTCTCCCCTGAATCGAAAGGCCCATGATGTGATAGACGTCATGTAAAGTGATCGTCATCTCACCAAAAGGTAGGTGGAAGGTGTTGGTGTCCGGCTGCCACCTCTCCACGAAAGCAGATATAAGCGCCATATCAAAATATCCATGGGAGCAGTCGTGAAGATGTGCTAGCCCACTATCTCTCACTACCTCCTTAGCCCTCTCATGGTTAAAGAGGTCAATATGCCACTTCTCCAGTAAAGGGCCTCTAGTGATAAATGACAAAAACCACGCTCCTATCGATATATCGATTTTATAAGTCCACAAACTACAGTTAACATAAAAAAAATATTTAAAACAAATGTTAGAGATACATACCACTCCTCGCCACACATCCAATGCCACATGTCCACCAAAGCTGCGTAGCAGACTAGCATCAGAAGGACCACCAGGAATCGGAACGGACTCCGGAGTGATGAACCAATCGGTGGGTATCTGACCCCCAGCTGATGTCGCACCCCCACCGGCAGCAAGGGCTAACTGATCTCCGGCCGTCTGCTGGTCCACATCATCATCATCATCATCATCATCATCATCGTCAGAATCATCGCTATCGTCATGATCAGATGCGAATCGCCTCCTCGGTGACGATGGCTACTGGACAGCAGGGAATAGACCAGAAGTGCCAACAGCAGGAGATGAGGCAGCAAGTGACTGTGACGCCGACGGTCGGTCTGCAACGCGCTTGGACCGCCTCTCCATTTCCATTTGCTCCCGAGCAGATCGTGTGACCTTCTTCCTCTTAGGAACGCTAGAGGAACAATCTACTGTCGCTTTTTGTTTGTCCTTGCGGTTCATCTGTAAAACAAATAGAGTCAGTAACCAAAAATATATATATATATGGTCCGTAACGGACCTATGTTCATAACGTCTGTAACGGACACCAAGAACACAGTCCGTAACGGACTAACAGGTAAAAGGTCCGAAACGGACGGGAAAGATTAGTCCGTAAAACGGACGATTCGTAGGAGTCTGTTTTTCGGACCAATATTAAGAAGTCCGTAAAACGGACTAAATGCTTCAGTCCGTAAAACGGACGTTATCTTCAGTCCGTAAAACGGACCAGTTTGTTACGGACCGTAACAAACTGGTCCGTTTTACGGACTGAAGATAACGTTTTTTTTTCTTTTTTTGAATTTAAGCTTGATTTCAGTTAAATTTGATCTAAATCATCTTCAAAACTATACCTAATCATACAATAGCATAATACAATGAAATAGGAGGGTAAACAGTTACCTTAAGTGCTTCAAACGTAAGTTGGGCGAACGAGAGGTTAGAGAGGTTTTGGAATCTGATTTTTTTTGCGCGAAATAGAAATGAGAGGAGAGAGATTGAGAGTTGGGATATATATAGTCTTTTTTTTTTGTGACTGCGTACTCTAAAATATTAACTGTATTTGATGACTGCAAATTTTAAAAAAATGACTACAATTTTATTAAAATGACTACAAAAACTAGAATACTGACTGCAAAACCCAGCCGAGAATTTTATATCACCGTCGCGAAAAGATATCCATTATCAGTGAAAGAGATAGCGAATCATGTTTACATAGATTGTTCCATATATTTCGTTTGTGTCGGTGTGCAAGATGATTCATTTTGTTTTCATTTATGAGTTTCTTTAATCAATTCAAATTTGTTTCCTCGCACACGTATTAAGAAGGTATCTGAGCAATATTGTAGTATAAAAGATATTACAAATTAATTAATGTCCCATTTGAATTTCATATTTATACGGTTTGATGAGCATAATAAATGTCCTTAGTCATTTCAACTTTTGATGTGATAATTATATATTGGCAGAAAAGGAAAGAAATAAACACATATTCAGCATTTTACAACTTTTATACGGCACACCCTATTACATATCCACACTGCATCAGTTGATGGGTTATTCTCCACTCTTAAAACACCCCAACCTTTCATCATTGTACTAACTAGTTACACTTTCTTTTCCCTGTAAACAAAAACACCCCGAATTACCGTGTTTTGTGAAGTTAACAAATTATAATTAAGAACCTAGCTAAATTAAATGTCAATTCTGTTTTTTCTGTTTGTTTTTTTAGTTCTTATATTAGCAGCAGCAGTATCTAAGCGATCTATACTAGTATTTTTTATCATGCTCTTTAGTAACCCGGAAATATGTATTGACAAGAAAGATTTGATAACTTGGAATAATTTAGCTATAATGAAATATTTCTAGCAATATATTTTGACAGAAAGATTTGATAACTTGAAATAAGTTGGCTATATATAATGAAACATTTCTAACAATGTCTAACTGAAACTGATTCACTAAGGTTAAGTATCTTTTGTATCTAATGTTTTAGATTTTTTTTTTTGCACCAAAACCTTGAATTTGCTCCAATACTCAGTTTCCAATTCAAACCATAATGAGCTATAACATTAACAGCATGATGTCATTTTATAATTAAATACTAAGACCAACCAGCTACAAGCTCCTAAATCAGTAACTGGTAGAGTTGTAATGCTTATAGTTGTTGATGAAGCTGACAGTTATAACAGAGCTGATCTCCAGCATCAACAGAAAAATTACCATGTTTTTGTGAAGTTAACAAATTATAATTAAGAACCTAGCTAAATTAATGAAAGATACATTATTGTGTTTGTTGTCTCTTTGTTCTATGATATACTTGCTGGTACATGACTATTAATTTATCATGATGTTCATAATTATTAATTTGCTTCTGCCTTGGTCTAGCTAGTAGTATTTATTTAGAAGACAAGGCTATTACTTTATCATGTGTTTCATCCAACTTTACTTGATTTATAGGATACTCCGACTGAAGCAGCACCTTCACTTTGATTGAGAAATCCTTAATCTTCTTCAATTGGAATAGTTTGGTCTAGACTTAATCAGAATCCATAAATCTAATCTTTAATTTATACCCATTTGAACCCTTTAGTGGCCTTACAACTTTACCTGTACACCTCATCATAGTCAAAATCATTGATAACCATTATGTTTGCTTAACATTATATTAATCATTAATAATGACAATTAACTAGTTAAATACCTCTTATCTTATTTAAGTAGAGTTTCAAAAACCCATCATTACTTTGCACAAGATTAAGCCAATCTTCCAGCATGTTACCAAACTCAGCCATTGGTTTTCTCAGCAACATCAGAATCTTCTGAACTGCAACTGAAACAAAGACTAAGCATCTGTAACTAAAGCGTGATGACAGATCTGGAGCGTCAGTTGATCCAGTTGAGCTTGAATAATGGACAAAATGGCTCCATTGTTGAGAGCACAAATTAACAAATAGATCTAGCAAGCTTGTTTTCTCAGGATGTAGAACCAAGTAATCGCTTCTCCAAAATGAATTACTAGCTGCCATTGCTAGCTAGCTTAAGTTGTTGAAGATATTCAAATGATAATTACTACTATCTAGCTAGCTATGATCGAATAAAATTGGATGGTGCATATAAATACATATACATTGATCATCGATAGGTCTTTAAACATGTGATTCTTACTTGTATTATATTTTGGTGTAGTTTTCAAACTAACTATTCCCACCTCTTTTGTTATATAATTAACTATTCCCTCTCACTTTTCTTGCCTTGCGTTCATAGTTATCCAATTTATATTGAATAAATTAATGCAAAAATAAAATTGTGTAGAGAGCTAGGAAATGTTTTAGTAAAGTTTAACAACGTACTGTTTAAAGTTTACTTTCAACTGATGATCAATTGTAGAGTACGCGGATCACCAATCTTTACATAATCTGAGCTGCTTCTTAATTAAAATATTTGCTACTATTGGTTTTTCTTCCTAATTGAGCTGCTTCTTAATTGCTTTGATATCTTTACTAACGTTCTTCATCTGCTAACTCCTCTTGAAATATCTCTGAAGCACCATCTTATCATCATCTCCACAGCCGAAACAACAGTTTCGTAAAGGTTGGTACCCTTTCTTCTCTTGTTTTTTCATTAAGGTTGCAATATTTAAAGTGGTGTGTTGGTTGGAGAAAAGAAATGAAGATAAGAATGATAGTGATGTCTTTTTCTACATGAAGCAAGTGTTGTTGTTATGGTTATGGTTGATTGATATTATTTATCAGTTTGCCATATGATTATTACTAATGCCTACATATATGGTAAGTATTGTTTATTTAAAAAGTTAATTTTCCAGCAGCATTGTCATTATTTTACAATCTGAAACAGATACAAAAATGTCATTCTCCCGGTTTTTGCTCCTAATTTTGCTGATGCTGTTGCACTAAATCTATGATTTTTTTAAGTAAAATAATTCTACGGTTGTTTTTGTTCCTAATTGAGCTGCTTCTAATTGCTTCTGATATCTTTGCTACACGTTCTTCATCTGCTCTAACAAATATCTCTGAAGCTCCATCTTATCATCATCTCCACGGTCGAAACAACAGTTTCGTAAAGGTTTGATCTCCATTCTCTTGTTTTTTCATTAAGGTTGCAATATTTAAAGTGGTGTGTTGGTTGGAGAAAAGACAATGAAGATAGAGAATGATAGTGATGTCTTTTTCTACATGAAGCAAGTGTTGTTGTTATGTATATGTTGATTGATATTATTTATCAGTTTGCCATATGATTATTACTAATGCCTACATATATGTAAGTATTGTTTATTTAAAAAGTTAATTTTCCAGCAGATTGTCATTATTTTTACAATCTGAAACAGATACAAAAATGTCATTCTCCCCGGTTTTTGCTCCTAATTTTTGCTGATGCTGTTGCACTAAATCTAAGATATTTTTTTAAATTAAAATAATTGCAACTGTTGGTTTTTGTTCCTAATTTGAGCTGCTTCTAAATTGCTTCTGATATCTTTTCTGCAGCGTTCTTCATCTCCCAGCTCTTCTAGACAAATATTTCTGAAGCTCCATCTTATCATCATCTCCACAGCCGAAACAACAGTTTCTCAAAGGTTGGTGCTCTCCCTTCTCTTGTTTTTTCATTAAGGTTTCACCTGTATGACTAAAAGTTATTGATAAATTTCCTGTATATTATGTCCATATGCTCGTATCTGATGTGCATTTAACTGACCTCACATAATTACTAAGTTAACCACTTTGAAAGATTGCCTCACTTTGGTTATATTATTTACAATTTAGATTATTTTGATCTTATTGTTCTTTGCTGGTGAGATGAACTACATTGGGTATGCTTGTATACTATGTTCATCTTGTCTGTGATTAACCCCTTCATAAAGATGATGAACAACCCATAATTCATTGCTTAGTTATCAACCATCTACATCTATGATATACAACAATGCTTTATTACTTTTTGTTCTTTGTTTTCCTTTTCTTAATCATTCTAACATCTAACTTTATAAAGAAGATGAAAATCATAATTCATTGCTTAGTTACCAACCACCTACATCTATGATGTACAACAATGCTTTGTTTCTTTCTTGTTCATTGTTTTTCTTTTCTTAATGAACACGTACACGTAGGAGAATATGAGGGCTGATAGACAGTGGATGTATGAACTAGTGCGAATTCAAAATGGTAGACCAACACAAGAGTGGTTGGCAAAGATTCAAGAATTTGCCACTTTCGCACTATCACATCCTGAATGCACGAGGGATGGTAACAAGATAAGATGTCCTTGCCCATTGAGCAAGTGCATGAACAAGAACATTTACTATGATGTTAGCACGGTGAAAGTGCATCTGGCAAAGAAAAGGTTCATGCTTGGATATTATGTCTGGAACTTCCATGGAGAGATGGAAGACTCTAGCAATAGTGTTATCTTGCCCCAAGTGCCTGAAACAAGGAATGAGCAGCCCATGAACAACTTAGAAAGAATGATTGTCGATGCAATTGGATCTCATTTTGAGGATGATATAAATGATGAGGTACATAATGATGTTGAAAATGAAGAAGTTGAAAATGAGTCGGTGGTATAGCCTCCAAACCCTGATGCGAAAAATTTTTACGAGTTGATGGAGGCATCCAAAAAGAAGTTGTTTAATGGAAACCACTCACTGTCATTGACAATTGAGTTGATGTCAATAAAGACAGATCATCAAGCCCCAGGCTCTCATTGACCGGGTTTGTCAGACGTACCACGATTTGTGGCCCAACGACAATGACATTCCCAAAGACTATTACAGTTGTAAGAAAACAGTTAGTAGTCTTGGTCTTCCGGTTGAAATAATCCATAGTTGCATTAACCACTGTATGATCTACTGGGGAGTAGACAAGGATCTTGATCATTGCAGGTTCTGTACAGAACCAAGGTACAAGGTGGCTGCAGATGGATGTAAGCGAAGGAAGTCAAATGTTCCTCGAAAGAAAATGCACTACTTCCCTATCATTCCAAGGTTGCAAAGATTGTATGCTTCTCCAGCAACTGCCAGTGAAATGAGATGGCATGCTGAGCACCAAATGGAAGATGATAAGATGTGCCACCCATCTGACTCAAAGGCATGGCAACATTTTGACGAAAAAAATCCTGACTTTGCCAAAGAAATTAGAAATGTGTGCCTTGGCTTATGCACTGATGGATTTCAACCTTTTGGCCCGTTAGGAAAACCTTACTCATTGTGGCCTATAATTTTAACTCCATACAATCTTCCACCTGGCATGTGTATGAAAGATGAGTTCTTTTTTCTGACATGTTTGATTCCGGGGCCAAAGAATCCAAAAGGAAAAATTGATGTTTACTCTCCAGCCTCTTATTGCTGAATTGCAACAGTTATGGAGTGTAGGTGTCAACACTTATGATGTTTCTAAGAGACAAAACTTTCAGATGCATGCTGAATTGTTGTGGACAATAAGTGATTTCCCTACATACGCAATGCTCTCAGGGTGGAGTACGGCTGGCATATTGGCATGTCCATACTGTATGGAAGATAGTGACGCGTTTACACTTCCACATAGTCGAAAAAGTCATGGTTTGATAATAGTAGAAAGTTCTTGCCGTGTAAGCATAAGTTTCGGAATGACACTGTTTCTTTCATTAAAGGAAAAAAGGTACGAAAGCAAGCACCACGGGTTAAGACCGGCGAGGAAATACTTGAAGAAATAACCCAGTTAGGTCTTAGAAAAGTGACTGAGCTTGGCTCTGATATGACAAATAGTGCCATTGCCAAGAAATCGGGTGGAGCAAGCGAAGTATTTTGGGATCTGCCATATTGGTCGGCGTTGTTGATAAGACATAATCTTGAAGTTATGCAGATTGAAAAGAACTTTTTTGACAATATATTTAACACGGTTCTTAATGTCAAGCTAAAGACAAAGGATAGCGAGAAGTCACGTGCTGAGCTTAATGATTTCTGTGCTCGCCCTTCATTGGCTTTTGATCCCTCTAAAAGGACTTACCCAAAGGCTTCTTATGTTTTGGATAAGGAGCAAAAGAATATATTTTGTGAATGGGTTCGAAATGTGAAGTTCCCGGATGGGTATGCTTCGAATGTGGGCAAATGTGTTGATATGACAAACAGGAGGGTGTTTGCTATGAAAAGCCATGACTGCCATGTTTTCATGCAAAGACTAATGCCTATTGCCTTTCATCATCTACTTCCTCCAGTTGTGTGGGAGGCTATTACCGAATTGTGCCTGTATTTCAAGGAATTGACAATGACAACCATTCATGTAGCTAACATGAAACGTATGTCAAATGATATGCGTTCATTTTGTCATGTATATTAAAGAAAATCTTTCCTCCCAGTTTTTTTGACTTGATGGAACACCTTCCATTCCATTTGGCTTATGAGGCTGCTGTGGCTGGACCGGTGCTGTATAGGTGGATGTATCCGTTTGAGAGATACATGGGAAAACTAAAAAGAAAGGTCTAAAATAGGAATTATGTTGAAGGATCAATAACCACTGGTTATCTATGGGAGGAGATAACTAAGTTCTCCTCGTTCTACTTTGGAGATGGTGAACCGTCATTCCGTTACAGGCTCGAAGAAAGAAATGATGAGTGATGAGAGGGTCGATGACAAGGATCCAGATAGAATCTCAGTTTCAAAACTAGTGGAAGACCTATTGGCAAGGGCAACCCGTTTGATCCTAGGAGGGGTTGATTTGGCAGCTGCCCATAATTATATTCTGCTGAACACTCCCGAAGTTAAGCCATATAGTAAGTAAGTAAGCTGCGTCAATCAATCACATTCAAATTATGTAATGGACATGTTATGCACATATTTCACTTTATTCCACTTTTCAGAATATTTATGGAGCAAGTTCACCAACATTATCCATTCATTGATGATGCTACTACAAACAAGAAGATGGAGCGAGAATTTAGGGAATGGTTCAAATCATATGTGAGGACACCTAAACCTTCATATGATTTAAATTTAAAATTTTTTTTTACCCTTACATTGTGCATTTTTGTTTTGTTTTGTGTTTTGAACAGTCCAACGAAGTTACAATCCCAAATCACTACATACGTAGCTTAGCACAAGGGTCGTTAAATGTGGCGACTTCTTATCCAGGTTTCATTGTCAATGGTTTTAAGTTTCACACAGTAACCCATGGAGTAGGACGCTCAACGACCAATAGTGGAGTATCCTTATGTGCATCCGCTGAAGGAAATATTGAGGATGATTACTACGGGATGGTGGATAAGTCATAGAGCTTGAATATCCAGCTTATCCTATGAAGAAAGTGTTCGTGTTCAGATGTTAGTGGTTCAACACTTCACAAACTTCCCGTGTTATCCATTCACGATACAAGATCGTGGATGTCAAGCATACCAAGAGATTGTCATATGAAGGAAGAGAATATGAACCATTTATTTTAGCTGGACAAGTCTATTATTGTTCTTATCCTTAAAAAAAAAGGATGTGCAATCTTGGTGGTCGGTGTGCAAAATTAAGGCAAGAAGTTCTTTGGACATGCCAGAGTCAACTTCAACTGATGAAGAGACTCAACCACTACAGGATGAAGAAGCTGATGGGATTATTCCACATAATTTCTCTCCAAATTATGATGATGTCCCCATTGACCTGGTTGACATGTCATGTGCTATAATTAGTGAACTAGACGGCACGGAAAATCAAGATGATGAGGTTGAAGACGTTGAAGAACTTGAAGATGAATTAAGCATCAATGATGATGATTTTGATTCAGAATAGATATGAACGTAGGATTATGATTTGGATTGGATATTGTACCTTTTAGCTATACATGGTTATTTTTGTCCATATTTTATATATGGTTGTATTGCACCTTTTATTCTATTAAATCATAAGAGCTATACATGGTTAATTATTGTCCATATTTTATATTTAGTTAATTATTGTCCAATTTTATATTTAGTCAATTATTGTCCATATTTTATATTTAGTTAATTATTGTCCATGTTTTATATTTAGTTAACTATTGTCCATATTTTATATTTAGTTAACTATTGTCTATATTTTATATTTAGTTAATTATTGTCCATATTTTATATTTAGTTAATTATTGTCCATATTCTAACTATCTACTTGTCAAAATAGATATGACAGGTGGTGCGATTGCTAGAAACCATTTTTCTGACAAAGGTAAGGGTAAGGATAAGTAAGGGTAAGGGTAAGGGTAAGGGTAAGGGTAAGGGTAAGGGTAAGAGTAAGGGTAAGAGGCCGCATCGACCAGGTAGTACGGGGACGACGATTGAGGGGAGTGATCAGCAGCCCAGTAGCCACACTTCTTGTAACGCTGAGCGTGCACCTAGAGGTTCAGGTCACTCCACTGAGGTTACTAGAGGAAGTCAACATACCACTCCCTCCCGGCATGATACCCCCATCAGGTCTCAGGATCCACAATTGACACCTGACTCAGTGTCGACACCTGAACCTGCGCCGACACCCGAGTCTCAGAGGACGGGTGATGACAATACTCTTCCAGGAGCCATTGCTGATGGTGGGAGTACATCTAGGACAGTAGTGCCGACACAAACTAGTTGTGGCTCTAAGACACCAGCTGAAAGTTCTCTAACTGACTCACGGGTGTTGATTACTATCATTCCCGGGACCAGGTATGTTTAATATAATTGTCTATTTAACTTAACATTTACGCAATGTTATATGTCTTCCTCGCTAATTTGATCAATCTTATTTTGTCTTGCAAGCACCCTGGAACCTATTAAAAATGTTGCCCAGTCAATGCGACGGATATTTGATAAGAAGTGGTTCCCATCGGGGTACACTTGGAAAGGATTGTCAAAGGATGAAATGAGGTTCTATTTTGAGGAGTTCAAGGTAATCAAGTGCAATAATTTTCTGTTAACTATGATTCACACCGTATTTACACTAATTAACATTTTGTTTATATGTGAACTACAGAAAATGTTTCGGTGGGATTGCAATGATGCGATGATCTACAATTGTTTCAGTGAAAAGGCAGTGAAAAGGTACAAGGAGGTACTGTATGAGTTGAGGACAGAGGGGAAAACGCGGGCCACAATAGACCCGAAAATCATCAGAGCATGGAAACAAGTGTGGAATATTCCAGAATACCAGGAAATGTGTCAGTGCAACTTAAGGAATAGACGTACGGAGCACGTACCTGGTGGTGGTATGTCAACCCACACCGGGGGATCTCGCCATTATATTGACCACCAGAAGTTAATGGTAAATGTTTGATTATGTTTTTAAACATGTATACTTGTTTTTCTTTTAAGATTTTTGTTCACTATTGTATTCTACACGTATAACAACAAATATTTTCTTTTATGTTTAAAAATTTCAAAGACACGTAACAAAAATGGGCAGGTTCCTGATGCCTATGAGTTGTTCCTTCACACACACACAAAGACAAATGAATGGGGTGAGAAGGAATACAGCTGTGAGAAAGCTCGGTTGATTGGGGTAACAATTATTAATAAAAAACTAATGTTGTTATCAAGTAATTCATAATAATATTTTTTAAACTATCTTGAAGGAGGAGGTTCAATGCCAGTTTGAATTGCAAACTCAGCAGCCCCGTGACACTGACGAAGCCGGCCCGTCTCAGCCCGTCGACAGAAATCAGATAAACTTCGAGGTAGTTAATGGGAAATCAAAGAAACAGCGAGTCTACGGTATCTCAACTCCGTGCGCAGCACATGAAATACCCCTGAACAATTAATCACATAAAATCACAAACGCGAGGAGTTTATCCGAAAATAACACGTTATGTAATTCCGACATAAAATAATGTATGAACAATTAAGTTTATTATATACATGTCTGAAAACATGACAACGTCACACATTAATACGGTCACGTACTTAGGTATGTACGTATATGTATTTTAACGTTACAATATTACAACGTCGTATGTAATAAATAATAACTCCGCATAGTTACGTATAACTAAAACGCGACAAAATAAAAGGGTTGTATATATATATAACGTAACAAAATTAAGTGGTCGCGTATCTAACTAATAACGCGATATATTATATAGTCTCACATATATATAAATAAGCATGTATATAGCTTATACAAATAAAAAGAGGAGCAAATGTGCTCCCGCCGAGGTTCGAACCCCGTACCTCTTGTACCCCTCCTGAACACTTTAACCGGATGAGCTGTGCTCGAATTCGGTAACCTATGCCAACAAATCAAAACTAGTATTCAGCCTACTAAGGTAATTACAAAAAAAAGAGGAGCCAAACACACCCTGTAGCATCGACTCCCTCCTCGATGATGAATCAGATTGAACAAAAAAAAAACCGAAACCAGAGGATCCACTCACCTCCCTGTTCCAAGCTCCCAGGCGACAAAATTGTGTTTTTATTCAAATGCCCATGATTTCCCTTGTAACTTGAGACCACTCAGTCCTTATTCTATCCTGAATCTCGTGCCCTCTCAGTCCCCCTGTAATGCGCTTGAATCAAAAAGTATTGACGACAAGCATCTGCTCTGCAGGAAATTTTTCCCACGCCAATCCTTGTAACCTGAAACCAACACTTCACTATCCAGTATTTATCTCCATTCTCTACTTCTATTCTCAGTAGCATTGTGAATCAGGAAAACACTTACAACAGGTGACAAGCACCACCTGCACCATCGTGGTTTCAGTCAACAGACAAAGTCTGTTTCTGTTTCAAAGTCCTATGCATCAGAGCTGTGTTTTACAAACTCTCACGCATCAAACTTGTTCTGATTCAAACTCTCACAAAAAAAAATTTCCCATTGGAACTTGCCACCACTAAAGACTGATTTAGCTCCTGCATTAACCTCCCGTGCTTTGTGCCATTTGATTCATAAAGCCATAGACCACCTCCTTCACCCTTCTGGCGTGCATCGTTTCTGCATGGGCAGGAACTCCCTTCACCCTCTCTGATTCTAATACACAAGGTAAGTGTTGTTGGGCTTCATTCCTCTTCTTCTGATTGGTTTCTTTGCCCGATAATACAAGCATGAACTTCTCTAATTTTCTCTCTGTCTCACGCAAGATCTTGCATGCCAACCGCTGGTAAAGCCCGGGGGTAAACGTGAGACTAAATCCTCCTCAAGAACTGCTAAGGTAAGGCTATGAATTCAAAGAAAAAAATCATGTTGTTCCATCCCCTATTTTCCTTCTGTTTTCGTGTCTGAGTTTCTCTGCTGACTAACTCATTTCCCCCTCATTACTTGCGTGACATTTCTTGTGAAACAAACCCATGAAGAGTGCCAAATCTCCCCAGGAAGAACATCCCAGTTCTGTATTCAAAAAAAAGAAACCACAACCAAGTAAACCTTAATCAGTTTTTTTCACAACCTGCTTCATCTGGTTTTACCAAGCCTAATTTCTGAGAAAACTTCTTCAGCTGCTGTCGAGTGACTAAGGAAATGAAGTCCCATATTTCGCCAAGGATTAGCCAAGGAGAACCTGTCAAGTTACTCAACTGGTGAGTTATTCCTAAACTGATTTCAAGATCAGAAAACAAAAGAAAAGACCAAACCTGTTAAAACTGATAATCATGCCAAATCTGTAGCATGTAGCCTCAGTATACTAAATATCCTGGGGTGGTTTTGAGTGGCTAGTACATTTACAATCTTATAAATGCACCTGACTGAGGATTTACACGTGAGAATGTAAAAGAAGAAAAGAAAACAGAAACAGACAACTCCTCAAAAGAATAGAAAATAATGTATCAGTTTACACCTCCTGTTTCTGTGCAAATTCAGTAAGTTTAACCATGTTGTTTTAAGTTCTGTCCTTGAAGTAAAATCATGGTGAACCACTTAGTTGAGTGAGGAAATAACGTGGGAAACTGGAGATCAGATTAAAAGAACAAAAGGAGCAATAACAGAAAAGTTACATCAGTTCAGTTTTTCAACTCTACGGTTTTGTTTGATTTCTATATTGACTTCTCCAGGGTAGTATAAGGATAGTATGGAGCTAAGAATGTATTTAAAACATTGTTAGTACGCATGTCTAAGTCATTAATACGTGGGAGTGTTTTAAAGGAACGGGAAAACTAACCTGATGCACACAGGGTAGGAGAATAAACTGAAGTATGCTTCAGTTTTATTTACAGTGTTACAGACTGGTGTAAAGAAGTTTTGGTGGTGCGGGCATTATTGTTTTGGGGTCTGTTGGAATTTAAAGACCATTACACACTAAACTACTCGAGTTGGTGATGAGCGGAAGTTGAAACTCAATTCAAGAACAAACAGATAATAGAAGAGAAGTAATCAGTTTTATAGTTTCAGTTTTATTTTTAGATTTCTCAATTCAGTTTTGGGGACTTCTAAGCAGTACTGATTTATTGTCTTGGGTTGTCTTAGTGTTATAACCGTGTCAAACATATAAATAAGTAATACTGCTAGGCAAGTCGGGGAGAATTGAGAATCAGAGGGTAAACAAAGAACAGATATCAGATAGGAGAAGGTTTATCAGTTCTTTCACAGTTTCAGTTTTTCAGGTTTTCAGTTGTAGGTGTTTCTGTGTAGTTAGTACAGAAGTTACATGAGTGTTTATTTGGGTTGCTTCTGAGTTTAAAATATAGCTAGAACACGTGGTTAAATAAGAGGGTACCTTGGGATGAATTGAAAAACAAATTCATGGGTTGGCAGAAAAGAAAGAAAGAGAGTTATCAGGTTTTGGAGATTTCAGATTCTTGAGTTTCAGTTCTAGTTCTGGAGTCCTTGTCCTAAAGTTCTGCAAGGGTTACAAGTTGAGGGTTGTATGGAGTTTAAGATCGTAACCCAACAAGATGGGGGAGATAGAGGTCAAGCCAAGTACACAAAAAAAAGAGATATAAACAAAGTCATATCAGTTTCTGTTTCAGTTTTTGCATTTTATCAGTTTCTGATTTCTAGGATTTCAGGTTGTGTTAGAAGTCTCGGTAGCTTTAACTTAGTGCCTTGAGTTGTCTTAGAACTAGAGAGGTATTAAAACGTATAAATAAGTAACTAAACAAGGGGTGTAAACGATTGAGAGGAGTTGCAAACCAGTTTGGGAAAAATAGACGGAGAACACTACAAGGGAATACCTAAGTTTGTGATTTCAGTTTCTCTTTGAATTAGTTTGGGACATCTTAGTAACTCTGTTTAATTTCTTGGGTCCTATCTTTGATGTTAGAATCTTGCTTAAGGTCTTAACTAACCAATTCGGTAATATGAGATAGATTGAGGGCCAATACGTGAGCTGACAGAAGGGAATAAAAGAGAAGATAGCAAAATTTCATACATCAGTTTTATGTTTTGTTTCTGAAAATTGTCTTATGTATAACTATGTGACAGTGGACTGCTTGGGGTTGGTTTCGAGTTTAAACTTATGGTACAATACTCAACTAGATAGGTAAGCACTTTGGGAGAGATTTGAAAGACATAATTGTGATTAAATAGAAAAGGAAGGAGAAATGAAGAGGAATATACACTGGTGTGAGTGCAGATTTGCTGAGATGGAGTTTGTTTCTGTGTAACAGACGTACTGAGGTATTAGAAGTGTTATGGTGTCTTAGGTATGAACTAGAAACATTACTAAAGAGGTAAATTAAGTTGGCGAATTCATTTGAGAATTTAGGAATCAAGTAACTAATGACAAACGGAAGGAATAAGGAAGAGTTAGTGCAGAATTCAGTTTCAGGTTTTCAGATAGGAGTTGTTCTGTATAATTGAGTACAGAAACTAGGTGAGTGTTTTATTGGATTAGTCTTGGGTTTAAGACATTGTTAACACCCTTCGATAGATGAGTAAACATTGTGGTAAAGGATGAAACATCGGTTGAACTGAATATATACAAGAACCAAGAAAGAATGTGTAGAGTGTTGTTTCAGATTTCATTAATATTATAGTTTCTGTATAACTAGATTACAGAGGTACTATAGGGGTGATGTGAGTTTAATAACGAACCCAAACAGTGCTAGTATACTTAACTAATTGATGAAACAGCTTGGGAAAGAGTAAGCCTTAGTTGATATGATAAAAAGGAGTGGTTATGTGAGGTTAAACACCAAAACTATGTTGCAGTGTTACAAATTTGGGACTTCTGTATAAATGGGTTTTAAGGGTATTTTATGGTCTATATTATCATTATACTGGGGTTAAAACATTGCTCACCTACTTAGCTAAGGAGGGAATACACTTTAGACAAGTTAAATCTATCCCATATAAACTTTAGTGCTTAGTATACTCTAAAACGTTAGCTAGAGGAAAGGACTTAGTTAACGTGTGAGTTGGCAATGTGAATGTCCTAGGAGTAAGATAAGCCTAGGATTAATACTTGGGAAGTTTCTGAGGGTTAATATAAGCTAAGCACATAAGGACCCACATAGAGTATTACACAAGTTAACATAGAATAAGCTAGGAAAAATGTCACAACGGTTGTGCATGAAATCATAAAACTGACACGTTGTTTTTAATTAACGTTAGGGCTGTAGCGAACTCCGACCAGGACTCTGTGTGTGAGACAACTCGTACTTTCGAATAAGGTATAGATATGTGTGGTCCGTATGTTGTCGTGTTACACGGCTTGTTTGTTGTATGCCTTGTTTGACAATGACCATAAGACTAAAGCATGAAATTGGATTGCTTGTTGTGACTTGCTTATATGCTTGTTATATCATTGTTGCGTATTACTTGCGCGCACACAGTAGTTTAGTCCCTTTCTCGTTTATGGAACTTTGAGATGAAACACAACAAACTATGGAAACAAAGGAACTACATAAAGGGGAACACTCCTCTTTAACCATAGAGGACTTCTAATGACACCCACTATGGTGTCGAACTTATAATGATAATGAAAAGTAAAATACCAGTTGGTGGAACACATCCTGGAGTCTAGAGGTGACTCCGCTTTCTTGACGCATGATGTCGGGAATGGAGGATTAGCTATGGAGAAGACGTTCTTCAACGTGCGGTGATTAGAGAATTCACAAATAACCCTTAAGAATCAAGGAAAGATTGGCACCTCCATGATATGGTCACGGGATCTTAACTATATCCCCAGACCTAGTGCAAGGAGAAAGAAAGAAAATACACATTATGGGAAGAGAAAAGAAATGAAAACACACAACGCTCGAATGATCCCATAGTGAGGATCATGGGTATAACATACCTCTGCACACGTTTTATTATTTACTTGATTGCTGTTGCTATGCTAGCAGTTTGTTGTGCTTGGTTGTGTGTTTGATGTTGCTATGATGCCAGCATATTATGCTTGGTTGCTTGTTGCTAATGCTTTATTACCTTTAAGTGTGTATGATATCAAGATGTATTGTGGTGTGCTTTACTGCTTTATTATAGCTTGTAAATTAGACTTAATAATATTCGACCAAGTAGTCGTGTAGCCTGGTAACATACGAGCTACACATATTCATACTCAGCGTAGTTTGCTGAGTCCTTTACAACCCAATTTTTACCGGTATTGAGCCGGATGATAACGGAGCGTAGGCGGGGTGACTATCATGGGGGTAACCTATCTGGGCAAGACTTTTAAGTAGAATGTTTTAATGTATGGGTTGTGACTATGTAGCACTAAACCTTGGATGTACGTTTCGGTTTGTGTTGTTTAATTAAGTACTTATGCTGTAGACTCTCGGTACTTGGTTGTATTTCATGTTGTACTTGGATTTGGTTAAGGTTTTAATTCTAGTCATTCAGACCGTAACTTGGTGTTGGTAGTGTGATTATGTCAACCACGTGGGTGGTTGGCGTCTGTGACACCCGGATGGAGTTACGAATCCACTACATATACTTCTCGTGATATCATTAGACGCATTGTTTGTACTGCTGTTAAGTTATTTGGGAGTGTTACAGCACAGTACTTCCCCAACGCATTCACGAGCACTGCGTCCACTACTACTCCTTATGTGATGAAGGCGATAGAGAAGGCAAAGACTAAGATGGAACAACAGTATAATGCTCGTGCGAAGGCATTAGAGGATCAAGTAGATGAGCGGGTAGAAGCCCGAGTAACGATGCGGGTTGAAGAGCAAGTCAAGCTGAGGGTGAAGGCACTACACAACGAGGTCCAACAACAGGTACAACAGCAGCTGTAGCTGCAGATGGCTGCAATGATGAGTAGGTTCTCGATGCCATGGGGGCCTCCATCATCCGGACCAGCTGGCCAGTCTGTACCTCAAGCTCCTACAGGATGGGGCCCTCCTCCACCACCTGGATCTGGGTACTATGGTGCACCTGGATCGGGTTACTGGGTTCCACCTCTGCAACCTCCTGTTGTAAATCCATCACAAGTTCTTACAGCTCCATCACAGGGTGTTTCAGCTCCATCACAGGGTCTTACAGCTCCATCATAGGGTATTTCAGCTCCATCACAGGGTCTTTCATTATCCTCTAATGGTGATGAGATTGTTCAGGCGAATGAGGGCGATGATTGATAGTAGTAGCTATAGAAGAAATTGTTAATCATGAATTGACTAAAAGTGTTATGTATAATTAGTAGAGAACTTAGACGTTGTATGTACGTACTTTAATTCACTCTGACTTGCAAAAGTTGTCTAGTTTCTATGTTATTTTGAGTGTTAAGACGGGAATGGCTGATTTGGTGAGCCACATTATCATATGAATCCCTCCTATCCTTTCACTAGCATCGCTTTTGCTTTTGATTGCTAGTTGTTGCAGCTATTCTTTCTTTGGACCTTGGGATTCTTACCCTTTTTTTGGCGCTGATGATTATTCTTTGTAATTGCAGAAACCTCATAGTTGAATTGCATTAGGAAGACGGGGCATACGTGCTCTGCAGCTCGCTCACCAAATTAAAGACGGGGGCTGAATAACAGTTCCTTCTGGTACCGGTAGTATACTCAAACTTATCTTCTTGTCCGTAGGTATTCATTACTATTGAAATAATTTTTCGCGCTGTTGTTAAAGCAACCTGATATTCGAGCTGCATATGCATGGGAGAACTAAGGCCACTTTTTATGAAGAAGAAAGTGATCAAGAAGACTGATTTTTCTTGCTGTTACTCAGGTGGCCAAAGTTGTAGATGGTGGTCTAGCTGATCAAGGTAACTATCACTTACCTATTGATGATATGACATTAAAGTTTGCTACTTCTTGTTTGATTCAACTTAAAGATAGAAGCGCAAAAGTCAGCGTCACCATATTTAAATGCTTTTATGTTTAAGGCAATGACTTTGATTATAAGGAACATAATGAAAATCTGATCAGGTGTATGAATAAAGCATGTAAACATACACCATTTAGTAATCTTGTAATACTTGTTCCTATGGACATGGTTCTACAAGTTAGTTATTTCAGGTGGTTGAACATTGGTATGTTAATGATGAGTTTGCTTTGTTTGTGGTAACATTCAGCGATGTAGAATGGCAACTGAGCTGGTGTGGGTCGCTGTAAAACTTGTTCCTGTTTTCAGTCTTCATTCTCTTCTTGTATCTGCAGAGATAAACCAGTGCTGCTGTTGCATTTCACTCACCAGATTGAAGTCGGGGACATTTTGGCATCGGTAATATTACTTGAACTTATCTTCTTGTTTCAGCCGAACAAGGACCATACACACGTCTCTCCTCATTCTCTTCTTGTGTATGCAGAGATAAATCACTGTCAATGCTGCTGTTTTTCTCCTCAATCGGATGCATGACTAAGAGTTTTTCATCAATTTTAGCTTGGCACGCTGCTGGTGAAGATATGATTTAGGCCTAAGTTGTGTTGGTTTGGGGTTACTGATCGTTGTCAAGTTTGGGTTTTTAGGTGCTAGTACTTAACAGTAATTTTGAGGGGTGGTGAAGCTGATATCTTATTCACACTGAAAGCTTAGCCTTTGTATTCAGTAATTATGAGGGATAAGGATCTTTACCAAAAAAGTAGAAGAGTTCAGACAAAATATTCATTCTGAAATTGTAGAAAGAAAATATGAATATTTGTAACTACAAATTGTAAATATCTGTTTCAATAAAAATGCTAGTTTACTGGGTTCAGCACCAAGCTACAAGAATGTTGAGAGGCGCATGGTAGCCTCTAGAAAGATGATATTAAAAATAAGTTATGGATGCATTGCATGAGTTAAGGGTGCTGCACAAATCATATATGATGCATGTGGCATCATTAAGTTCTTCCTTTAAGGGGGCTGTCAAGAAAATTGAACTAGAGGAAGAGTTCTAAGCGCTTTTCGATGTATTGAGAAACATAATCTTTAACTATAGTTCCTATGGACATGGTTCTACAAGTTAGTTTTTTTAGGGGGTTGAACATTGCTATGATAATGATGAGTTTGCTTTGTTTGTGGTAACATTCAGCGATGTAATTGGCAACTGAGCTGGTGTGGGTCGCTGTAATACTTGTTCCCGTCTTCAATCTTCATTCTCTTCTTGTATCTACAGAGATAAACCAGTGCAGTTGCTGCATTTCGCTCACCAGATTGAAGTCGGGGATATTCGGGCATCGGTAATATTACTTGAACTTATCTTCTTGTTTCAGCCGAACAAGGACCATACACACGTCTCACCTCATTCTCTTCTTGTGTATGCAGAGATAAATAACTGTCGCTACTACTATTTTTCTGCAGAGATAAATCACTGTCGCTGCTGCTGTTTTTCTGCAGAGATAAATCAATGCTGCTGCTGTAGACGGGAACATTCAGGCATCGGTAATATACTCGAACTTATCTTCTTATCTCTTCCGAACAAGGAGCATACATGTGCCTCCCTTCATTCTCATCTTCTGTATGCAGAAATAACTGTCACTGATGCTGTATTTTTGCAGATAACCACTACTGCTGCTGCATTTCGCTCACCAGATTGAAGACGGGAACATTCGGGCTTCGGTAATATACTTGAACTTATCTTCTTGTCTCTGGCGTACTTAATTTACTGATCTCCCATATGAGAGAATATGTATGCTGGATATTAGAATCCCAAGATTTATTTGTTTGTGTTTGCTTTTCCTCACTCCAATTCTTTCACTTTTGAAGTACGTAGTCCTGGCAGATTTTGCCTTTTTTGATTCAAAACCTGATGATTTCATTGTCATTAAGAATTTTCTCTAGAGATACCTTGACAATAAGCAGTGGGATTTGAGTGACTAAAGTTGATATTAGCGCAAACAACAATTGGAAGTGTTGTAATGCTAGAGCATGATGAAGACAATGGATATTTGCAGTCATTATGGCTCTCAATTTAGGAAGATATAGGGTAAGAAAATAAAGGTATGATTGGCTTTGTTTTGCTTGGTCTCTTACATCATAGTTGTTACGAACTCCATTAGTTACCTGATGCTTTTAGTGTTGTTCCCCTAGCTGGATAAATGAATTGCCACTGGTTCAATATTATTGATGTAGGTTAGAAAATCTGGACATTTTTTTACTCTTGGTAATCTGTTCAACTTAGGATTTCAGTAGCTACCAAACTAATTGGGTGTGAATTATGATGTCATGAGTGTGGGATTTCGATAGTGTGCTAAAAAATCTCACTTTATGGATATGTTTTCTTGGTAGGATCACTGGTACAGTGGAACTTCTACATATCGCTCACAAGATTGAAGACAGTGTTGAAGATAGCTTGTTGTTCTACCTGACTGGCTGCCTTTATTACATAGAGATTCTCACTTCGCTCGGATACTCTATAAAGAGAAACAAGGAAAGAAAAAGATGAGAAAGAAAGAAGTAAATGGGTACAACGACGGTCGTTGAAGTGATCCTTGCGATCCTTCTCCCGCCTTTGGGTGTTTTCTTGCGTTTTGGCTGTGATGTAAGCGTTATGTTCAGCTGTCATTTCCTTTCTCTATTCTGCTGTGCTTGTTTTGTTTTTCTTCTTTCTCCTTGGATTTGCAAGTGTGTGTGGTTTCGTAATGGATCTTGGAGCTTGAAAAGAGACGAAAACTTGCAATGATTTAATGTTTTAAGAACCTCAACCAAAAGTTTTTGAAAAAACTGGACAACTGACGGATTATATGGTTTCTTAATGCTTTTATTCTTCTTATCTGTTGCTAATTTAGAGGCTGCTTTAGCACAAACTAGTATACTGATTCTTTCATCTTTGCAAACATTATTACTACTTGATTGTTGTTCTTATCACTAATTATTTCTCGTTTGTAAATACAGGTGCAGTTCTGGATTTGCTTGGTGCTTACGCTACTAGGTTATCTCCCGGCATCATATATGCACTCTATATAAGAGGCTGTCGTTGTAGATTCCTTGTCCGTTATGACCATGATCAATCAGAGGAAATTGTGCCCTTGAGGATCATATGTGTCCAGAAATAGATTATAGGATGCAACAGCTTAACATGGCTAAAAACATGCCAACTACTACAACAACACTGCCACAGAAGTTTGTTGTATCAAATCCAAATCCAAGGAGCACCATTTTGAAGCCGCCTGCGAATCATCCCACTTTTATGAAAATAGAGGTTTGTTGTGCAGACTTTAGAGATTTAGTTAGGGCTAACAGCTGATGTACTTGATATTTGTATGACAAAGGTGTCCTATCTCACTTTATTTTGGTAATTCTTATAACAGTGAAGTGTATACAGAATGCAGGATTCTCAATTATGAATCATTTCGAACATATTCTCTTTTGTTATTCCCTGCTAAGAGCTGGTGCTGTATATAAAAAAAGTGTGATAATGTGGGTGTTGTAATAATTCTTTTTCTAAAAAAAAAATCTAATCATTACCCACGGAATACCCACGGAAATATCCATGGGTAAACTTGTCCGCAGGAATTCCATTGGTAATCCGTAGGAAATACCTACGGGGTAGTTCCGTGGCTATTTTTTCCCGTAGGTATTCCGTGGTTAACAACACAAGAAAGAAGAACAATGTCCGTGGGTAATCCGTAGGTAATGCCTACGGCAAAGTTCCGTAGGTAAATTATTCCGTTGGTATTCTGTGGGTAAACTACAAAACACTGTCCGTGGGTAATACCTACGGATAGTTCCGTGGGTATTTTTCCCGTAGGTATTCCGTGGGTATCCATGTGGCAAACAAGGATAACACTCGTGGGTATTCCGTGGGTATTTACCAACGGAATTTCCGTAGGTGTTTAACAACGAGAAAAGCCGTGGGTATTTTGTTGGTATATACCGACGAAATTATATTTTGGTAGGTAAATAATTTACTGACGAGGCATTTACCCACGGATAGTTTCCGTAGGTATTCCGTGGGTATAAACGATTACCTACGACTTACCCACGGAAATGCCGTAGGTAAATCCGTTTTTTCCAGTAGTGCACATCTCACACAACCACATTATACAACTAACACACTAATATCTGTAGTTAGAACGTTCCCGTAGGTTGGGACGTTAAGTCTGAATACCGATCTCTTATATGATCCTAGAGTCGGTTAGCTACGGTTCAACACATATTTGAGGTTAAACGGTATCGGAACTAAATATGCCACATAAACGAAATACTGTAAACTCATTACATGCTTTATCTTGCAAGGTGGCAAACATATAGAAAAACAAGTTGGCATACATGTTATAACCCAAAGTTTTCTTTGCAATTTTATTTCGTGCAACGTTGCCTTGTGATGAGATATTTCATTACTCAGGACAAGGAAGTCCATTCTAATTAAGCTGGGGACGAGGAAGTCTTTTTCCTTTCTCATTTGATTTTCTAGTGAGGTTAATCCCTTAATCATTTTATTTCCTTCCCTCTTAATTATTACTCTCACTTCTAACTTCTAATCACGTTCTCACGATCACCTTTAAGCTCCTCTTCTCTCAGTTGGAAACCTTCTCTCTTCTCTCTCTCAAAACCTCGTTCTGTTCTATCCCTTCTAGTTGGCTGTTCGTGGTTCTTCATCGAATCTCGCTGAAGATTGTGTGCTGTTACGAAATCCGGTTCTGAGTAAGGTAATCCCCGTTGTTCAACCTTCGATTCTGAATTGGGATGTTCTTCTTGTCTGAATCCTTCCTCTGCAATCTGATTAGGAATCCGATTGTGTTCCGTTCCCCTGTCGATTCCTCTGCTGTGGGCTAGTTCGTTGTTCATGACTGTCGGATTCAGGTGAGGATCGTGTTACAGTTTGGTTTGCAGTTTCAGTTTCAGGGTTTGTTTTGCGTTCTGATTTGGGATTACTTTGTATTCAGTCAGAGGGTTTGGCATTGCATTTCCGGTCTGCGTTTGGATATCTGCTTGGATTCGGGCTCTGCTGTTCAGTTTGGATTCGTCTCTGCTGTTAATCCGAGGTAGGTGGCTTATGGATTCGGCTGGTGTGTTCAGCCTTGGGGAGTTGCGTTCCGGTTCTGAGTTTAAATGTGTTTTTGCCTTGCAATTGTGGTTGCGAATTGTCTGTTTGATGGTGTTTTACTGCTTACAAACCCCCAAGGTTGTTTTCTGTTCTGTGTGAAAATTGCCTTTGTTCTCTGTATTTTTCGGCCTGTCGGGGTTTTAGATCCCCGGGAGTTTCTACACTCCCTTACACTTGTACTCTCACACACAATAGTTAACAAAATGGATACACTTATCGCAATGGTATTTCGCATCTTCTGCAAATTATTTTGTGCTATGCACACCATAGTTCACGTACACTGTACGGTAAACACACTAAGCGGTTTTGCGCTCTACCCCCCTTAAAAGGGATTACGCCCATGTAATCAATCACTGAACATTGGTTTAAAATGTTCCGCCGCCGTGAAGTGTTTTAACTTCTACGCGGTCTGTTATACAATGCGTTCTAGTTAGAGGGTCTTAACCATATTGGCGGTTTAGTCCCTAACCCAAGAATTCTCATTGGAGTTTGTTTAACTATATACCGGTTTTGGTTCTGGCCTATGAGGCTTCTAGGCGTTAATAATTAGCCATTTACTCGTATTCACTATGCACAATCAACATTTAAAGCATGAGTTCACTGGCCTCTGCTGCGCAACTTTGATAACTTTAGAGCTTAGTTTGCCCCATTCGTTATTCTTAATGTATTGTACATCTCCGATTCATCACCTTTATCTTGTGAATTACGATTCCTCAACCGACACATGGTATCCCTTACCACGTGCGAATTCGGTGAGTTTCAAAACTTTCCATCCACTTCTGTAATAACTTACTGTGTATATTGTTATGTATTTTACAATGATTGACTTGATTTCTTCCGACTTACTGTCGGTTGAGATCGAGCTACTACCTAATGTGTAGTGCTCTCTCGGTTATTTCCCACACTTGAGGTATATTCCATACCGATGTTTGGTATTTAGTGCTACTGTAGTCACTTATTCCTAATCATGCCTCCACATTTGGTTATGTACAAGTATTCTTTCATTGGTACGACCTTGCACAATAAACCTCTTTTTACTTCTACCAGAATTAACATTTTCCAAAATTCCTAGCTATCCCACTTGATCATTACTGCGCAAGTGCAATACCAAAACACTCAGTCATACAGAGTGCAGAGGCGTAAACTCTTGGCAGTAAATTTCTTATGCAATTGCAGTAGGAATGAACATTGTTTCCTTGTTGTCCGGTTTGTCTATCATCTTTATTCATCAACTCCATATTATCGTTTAACAATACTTATACAACAGTCGCTTACTGCGCACCGTGCTCTTACTCATTATACAACATCAACTTACACTGCATCCGCTATTAAATTAGTTTCCGCCATGTACTTTCATCATTTGTATTATGTTTCATCACTCACTTGGATGGCTACTAAGTACACTATTTTTCGAGTCTTCATGCTCCTTAAGCGTTGCTCACTCAGTGCTTCACTTTATACACGCATGCTACTAAACTAACTGCTCTACCGCAATAACAACATAGTCAATCCTTAACATATCTCTTGAACTTGGTTCACATAACTACCGCTCTCGCAGTTTCACAATATCGAGAGGTATCCCCACTCTTAAAGTAGTGGTTCATTCTCCGCTCTATTTACTTGTATAACATAACTCCTGCAATTGATCAAATTTATATAACACGTTTTGTTTGTGGCTTATAAGCCTTACTGCCTCGAGCCCTGCTCATTGTAGGCCATTCACACACACACACACACTTACTTCTTCATACGCCATCACATGGTTTGGAGGTTATATTGGGCTCCATGACAAGGTCGTTGCATCACGTTTCCTTTCATGGGGTGCCCCTTAGGAATGTCAGTCTGCCTCCTGACGACTTATGTTTAACTGAGTGTTAGTTCCAACCCTTGTGTTTCTGTCACGTTACTTCGTCCAACAGTTGTTGATCCAAACACCCCTCAAGTATTGCTCCTGGGTGTTGCTAAGTTATGCCATTACATCTGGCTCGCACTTATTGGTGTGTTTAGTTAACTACGCCGTTTTGCGTTCTTAGCTGGGTTTAATATCCTCTTTTATGAAGATCGGTATTCCCTAGTAATCTCGGTGATCATTCTGGGAGTTTCATCCCGTTCGTTACGCATTAACGTGTCCATATTAGGCATCTGCCTTGCCATGTATAGGGTGGGTCATCGTTCCAGCTATCATGTTTTATCCCTGAGGATTCTTAAGACTTATGCGATGTCTTTACATAACAGTCAGTGCACTTTGCACTTCCTGACTCTTAAACATTTCCTTGAAACGAATTCACTAATTCCTTTAGTCTTGTTAACTTAACTGAGTTCTTTTACTTCAACCATTCGTAGTAATCCATTGCTCTTGCTTAACTTTTACTACTAACCGTAGTACGAAGTCGACAACTTCCCGTGTTCCGGACTCTACTCGTATACATATGTGGGGTACCCTACTGATACATTTCTACTTACCCGACTAACCCATAAGTAGGTCTGTTGGGCCCACAAGCTCCTACCGGAGTGTGGTCGTCCCACATTTCATTTTTGTACACTCGTAGTATCTGTCACACGCCTAGGTGAGGTATTCTGTTGTCAACTCCCATATATTGTGAAATACCCCGACCTTAAATATAGTAATTAAAATTATCCTAATAGGTATTTAAAGGCTTAATGGTGCCTAAGTAATATTGGTAAGGAGAAGTAAATCCAAAAGAAATTGAGAAACGCTTAAAAAGCGAAAAACACTAAATAAGCGTTAAATAACCATAGGTGGTATGAGACCTTGGTTAGCATATTATATGGATTCTAAAGCCTTGATAAGGCCTAAATAATATATGGGAACAACTCCCGAAGAAAACGGATCCAAATAATGTATTAAAACGCTAATAGAGCTTTAGCGCACGTTTTTCAAGAAAACCCGAAAACGAGACTTTAAGTGGTCAAACGAACCCGTAAAAATTATAAATCATTAAATAACAATAATTAAGCATTAATGAAAGCTTAATAACCAATAAAAATAAAGAAACGAGAAAATTCCAGAAAACGGGCCCGGTTAGAGAATAGTACCAAAACCGGGTAAAATAACGAGCATTTTCTGTAAAAGACGAAAAAACACTCCAACTAGTATTACTGTGTGGGACCAATTTTAATAAGTCAAATAACTCCCTCACACACACAATAAACAAGTAAAGAAAGAAAAGAAAAGAAAGAGAAAAGCAAAAAGGTAGAAATAAAAGTACAAAAGTACTTTAACACTCTCTCTCTCCCACTCCTAACCTCTCACCCACGTAAATTCCCCCCCCCCCCCCCCACCAGACTTCTCCTTCCTCCTTGTTCTGCTGGGGACGATTTTTAGAAGCTCCCCAAGCTTTCATGGCTTCTTCAACCTTCCAAGCTTCCCAAGCTTCATTTAAGCCCCAAATCGAAAATAAATTGTATATTCTTCTTCCCCTCGTCAAGCTCTACATTTATATCTTTTCAAAATTTCAAAGTGAGGAAGTTCATTTCCATGGGTTTTCCCCATTCAAAGAGAAAATAGCATCAATGGGTAGCTTGGAGTCTCCTCTCTCCATTAAGGTAAAAATCTACATGAGAAACTCATGTTTTCTACATCTTTCTTCATAACCGATTTCTACCCCATTGTAATGCTCTGTTTTTCTCTCTCTCTTTTGAGCATAACTCCAACATTGCAATGGTGGTGGGATCACCTTCTTGAACCAAGGGCTAAAACCCCTCCTAAAATACTCCAAAGGTAAACCCTAGAATTTGTGTTTTAAACACTTCAATGAACTAGCATTAATCTAAGGGTTAGTATGTTAATTACATTTGTTTTGTGTGCTTTGGGTGATGGGAATGGAGTTTGGCAACTCCATTCCCCATATGGCCGATTTGTACAAGAAAGAGAGAAGAGGAGAATTGGAAAAATTGAGGAAATTATAAGCTCAAGGTAAGAGCTCCTTCTCAATGCCCTATTTAAATGCATTAGAGTAATGATAATGGGTAAAGCAAGTTAAAAGAACCTAAACTATTGTATTAGTAGTGTAATTGTGGAAATTTTAGTATTTGTGAGCAAGTATATGAATTGTAGGCCTTGGAGCCAAATGTAATGAGTATGTGTATTAGTAATGTTGCTTGAAGGTGCATTGATGTATTAAGAATTGCTTTGAGTGCTGGTAGGACCCTTGTAAGGGTGTGGCTAGACTAGGAATGAATTTGAAGAGAATGGATATGTGTGGCTAAGTAAGAAAAGTATGTGAACTATGGCAAAATTTTGGTAGAAAATGAGCATTTATGGATGACTTGGTGAATGGTAGAACCAAGGTGTGTATTGGGTTGAGTAGAGATGTTTAGTAACCATGGAATGGTAGTTGTAGGATGAGAATAAAAGGGTGTAAAATCTGTAGCAAATAGCATGTGAAATGCATTGGAAAAACAAGAGAAAAAGTTAGTGTTTGTAACCTTGAAGATGGAGATTTGACTTGGGTATAGGTAGTGCATATGTCTTGAAATGAATTGGTATGGTAAAATGAAGTTAGGAAAAGATGCAAAGTGCAAAGGAAAGTGTATAAATGCACAAGTGTGCAAGTTGTAGAAATGAGAATGGAAATTTGTAGAAATTGGGCAAGAAATTGAGTATGGATTGGACCAAGGATTTGAGGTGGTTTAAGGAGTGTATTTAGGTGTTTAATTATGTAGGAAACTTGTGGAAAGATTATGGAATGATTAGGGGTGGATTAAGGGTTGATTTGGGGTTGAAAAATGACCTTAATAGTAGTTTTTAGCAGGGTCCGGGACTTAGGATATGTACCAAGTCCCGGACCGCTTCAAAAAAGGCTCGAGAGTGAATGCAGGAATTGGTCCGGGACTTAAGTCCAGGACCAAGTCCAGGACCAGGGTAGAAAATATGGCCGAGAGTTAGACAGTGCATTGGTCCGGCCAGAATTCAGCAGAGAGTGTTTTTAAGGGTTATAAACATGGGGGATTGATTGGTAGTGGTTTTAGAAGTTGTTAAGGCCTTGTTTGGTGACCTTTAAAGGCCCTAAGAAGTGTAAATAAGTTTAAGAAGTAATTAAGTAAGTTGTAAGTATATGAACATTAAGACAAACCGAAACAACGGGACAACGGGGTAAGTACGGGAGTAGTAACTTCGTAAGTATTGTAATGCTTAGTATTGATTGAACCATTTGGCATGTAGTCATTGGTTCAAGAATAAGACTCGAGGAACAAGAGTGGACCAAAGGAACAAGGGAACACCCGGTGAAGTAAATTCTGAAAAAGAGGTATGATTCCTTCATGCTCTGTATCCTAACCTGGTTACCCCGATTTGTGTGCTTATTTGATCACCTAAATAAGATAAATGCATGAATCGGACTATATTGCACTTACTTGTGCTTGTTTATATTGTTCTTGGTATATTTCTCTTGAACAATAGTTTGTATAATTCATGAAATGAATGAATGTTGATGAAGTGAATTTGTATCTTGTATTGTACTTGCGTAATGTTTTGTATTTTGTATGGATGTGTATATGAACAATGTATTGTGTATGTGGCTTGGATGTGTGACTTCTACTAATTCCTAACTACCTAACTCCTAACGTAAGTATTGAGTAAATTGGAATGAGTAGAAGTCCGATATAGTTTCGGCCACGCGTGAGGATGAGGAGACATAAGAGGTTGGATCCGATTCCTGGTTCTTTAACTGGTCCACGGCCCAAACCCCTTAAATGGGTAGCATCCTGGATTGGTGAACCAAGTAAATCCCGGTGGTGGGACAGAGTAGTCCCCGGGCCGGAGGTCCCGACGACTTGACTTGAGTAAGTAGTAAAGTAAAGTAAGTATTGTATGAGTAATGGTCTTGGCTGGTGTAAGTCATTGACCCCGAGTAAAAGATTAATCTCCACCCGATTAACCCGGGTGGACAAATGAAGCTAACAATTACTGGATATTGTGTATGCATTGTGTATGTATTGAGTATGTAATGAGGATGTATTGTGTATGTATCGTGAATGTGTATTTCGGAAGAAGGTAAGTAAGTATTGTTGGACTTGTATAATCTCATTGTATGTATTGAAGTGTATGTGTGTATTCCTTGCGTAAAGTATTGTAGTATTGTGTATAAGAGCATGTATGCATGTATGTTTGAATAAAATGAATTGCATATATTCGACCAAGTGGTCGGCGTACCCTCGCTAGTACGCGGGGTATGCGGAAGTCATATTCAGCGAAAGCTGACCCCCTCGGGGGGAACGTTTTTAGTATGCAGGTACCCGAAGCGGATATGGTCAAGGTAAGAGACCGGTGGCTACACTTGGATAGTTAGAAGTTGAATGTAGAAGCGTACTAAGTGGCACACCCCTTGTACTTAGAAAGTAAGTAGCTTGTGAGGAATGGGTAGATGTTAGACTCTTGATGAGTGCGTATGAAATTGAAAGAGGTATTGTATTTGTATAAGGAT